>OZ025298.1:146621811-147184311 GCA_964019185.1 Maratus speculifer
TGATGTAAAGAATTTTGTGTTTTTCCATTTTTTATAACAATATTAAGTATTGTAACATAAAAAATCAACACAAAACAAAGAAAAAAACTTCGTTTTTTTGCGTTTTTTTTTATTTTTTGAACTTTTATGCACAAACGAATTCTATTTTTTAGACATTGTTCTTTTTTTGTAAAGATTTTCTATGCATACAATAACGTGAAAAAAAGATGCAATTTGTCTCAAGGAAATATTAACATCTAACAAAGGAACGTCTAGGAAAAAAAGAAGTTCAGTTATATTTCTAGAAAATACGATGTTTCACTACCGAAGCAATTTTTTATCTAATCTTCTGAATTCCACTGCGAAAATTGGCGAACAAATGGGATTTCAAGAAGAAATGTTTTATATTAAACTGAGTTGAACACCTTTCTATGTATACCAACAGAGAGAGAAAAATTATTCATGCAAAATATTCAGTATTTATTTAAAATGACACTTTGATGAATTGCTTTTCAAATTTTACCCTTGATACAAAAGCTAGCAGAGAAAATGATAAGTAACCCGTGACAGGAAGAATTGATGCTTTTAAATTTAATTTCATACCATCAAGTTTTCAACCGATTAAAATGAAAAATATTTGAATAAAGTAGCAATCATTAAAACATGCGGAGTAACAAAACAGTTTGCCTTCTTTTAAAGCGTTATAACTTCAACCAATACTTTATATAGAAAAAAAATCTTTTGGAAATAAGATGGAACATCATTGTATATGAGGGAGTACTCATTTAAAAATATTAGGTAGTTTTAGAAAATAGAAAAGAAATTTTGTGTAAATTTAATAGTTTTCTTAAACGATAAAGTTGGAATTGAAGGATGCAGTTTAATCATTTACCTTTGCAATAACAGTAATAAATATTTCAAAGTAGGCGAAAATACATTTTGCTTTTAAAATCTGTATTATAAAAAACTCAACTGAGTTCACTAACTCTCACATAGTCAAAAACAATTTTATGCTTGCATATACAAAAATTTATTATGATATGCAAAATATGATGGTATACGTTACAAATCCATAAGGGGCGGGGTAATTTGAAAAAAAATCGATAATTAAATTTTTAAACGTCCGCTCTAGGCTAAAAATTACAATTAGGAAAACATTCCTTATCCATTCCTGAATCAAACACAAAAAATAGCATCTTCATATCTGTAATTTATAATGACTTTAATATTCCTTCTATCCGTTCTGTTATAAAAAATTAAGGTACTAAAACTTTCATAAAAATATTTCAAGTATTTCAAATTCTGCTATTTAAAACTCTTTTCTTTTAAACTTTTTTAATTTTCTTTCAACTTTAAGAAAGAATTAGAAAAATATAAATTAAAATTAGTTTTCAGAAACGAAATTTAAGTTTATTGCCAAGTAAACGTAAGTTGTTTACGCGTATTTAATTTTCAACGATTACTTTTATTATTTTTATATGAAAAATAAAGAATTGCGAATAAAATTTAGCAGTCAAAATAATAGAAAAACATAGGAATACAAAAACATAAATGTTAAAATCATCTCAATGTAGTTTGCATAACATCGCGCATAGCTAATTGTAATCTTATGATAGCTTATAGAAATTAAGTGTGCACACAATAAAAATAGAAATAAATATTTGAAAACAACACAATTAATAAACTTTCTTTCGAAATTTTTTAATTAAATTTTGCAAATTCCAACAACAAAGACTTTTTTTAAAAGAATTCATCAATTCTTTTGTTTCGAACGCTGAAGAACAAATTCTATTTTTTATGATCAGATTACGTCGGTTTTAACTGTTCTTCCATGAAGATGAAAAAAATGTAGTTTGCCACATTTCATACCATAAAATTTTACTAAAAGAAGCGTGTCATTCGAAATCATACCAAATGAATTAGTATAAATAATTTCATCTACCTTTGTTAACATTTAAAGAATTAAAACTAAGCTTGTTTCAAATTAAATATTTCTGGTATTTCATAACTGAAAGCGTTGTGCTGTCATATGAAACTGAAAATTTCCTACAAAATGGAAACATCGATTTACTCATATTTGAAAGTGTCATTTTTCTCACTGTTTTAATCTATATAAAATATAAAAAATTTTATCTTTAATTAAATATTTTAATTTTAATTATACTTCGAATGTCATCAATTCGGAAAGTTTCAGAAATCACTTAATTAAAAAAAAAAAGATTCTTTCACGATGAGAAACTCGATCCGAATGACTGCATTTGCCTGTTTTCCATTCCAGAAATTTAAAAATGGCAATGAATACCTTAAATCAAATATTTAATAAAGAGGCTTAAATTGTGTAAATAAAGGCAGATTAGAATCAAATTTGCTTTACAATCTCAAATTCCTTCTGAAATATGAGTTTCAAATTAAACAAAGGTAGTTAAATATTTAATCTATTTTAAAACTATATCCGCAGAAAGGGGTATGTTTAAAGCAAAGTAAATAATATTAGCTGCATTATAAATTGAAATCTGTTTGTATATATATACTAAGCTATCTCTAAATTTTAGACAATAAAATGATTCATCTAAAGATACGATTGATCTGAAAATATTTGTTGAACAACAAAGCTTTTATTTTTGCTATATACAGACAAATTAATTTCAATTATGGGTGATTCTCAAAATAGGGGACGATTTCAAAAATGAAATCTTAAAAAAATTACTGTTAGTAAAATCTCTGAAAAAAATAGGTGTTGTTAATATAGTATTAGGTATACTTTCCATGTAGTCAGCAGAGCTAAATATTTAAAAATTAACTTAAAAAAATAATTAGTATTTTTTGAGCCATGCTAATGACAAAACGAATTGTATGGAATAAATATATTATGAAATTTTTATTTTCTTCCTGTTTCAATATTTTTTTTCTATATTTATTAGCCTTCTTTTTCAGCAAATGGTTTCCATTTTTACATATATACATAGAAGGAGAATAAAAACATTACCAAAGAGCAAACTTTGTTACATGAGCAACATTCTGACACTAACAATGTAAGAAGCTGTCTTAGTGATTTTCCTACAGATTTAATGCATATTTTAGGGATAATAAATGTAATACCTAACTTTATACGTAAAATTAAACTTTATAAAGGATACAATATAAGCACTGGTTACATTTATGTACATAGGAGTCTTTAGCATGGACAGAAAAACCATGCTAATGACACTGATATCTGCCCATGCTAATGAAAAATTTTAATTTAAATAAGATTATAAGCCATAATATAATCACAATGCAATATTCCTTTCTGGGGCTTTTTAAAACAAAAAAGTTCTATGCAAATAAATAAAATAAAAATTTTAACTATAAAATAAACATGAAAATTATTAACAATTCTAATGACATACAATTGATGTAACCCCCTAATATTCAACTTCTATTCTTAAAATACAATACATGGTTCTATTTTCTGGCTGGTTTAAAATGACTACTTGTTGCCATGGAGAAACTTTATATTTTCAAACTACTGTCATATGTGAAAATGAAATTTTGATTAATAACCAGCTGTTTTAGTATGACCTTGTTTTGAAAATCGAATATGGAGGACAAACTTTAATTCTTTTTTTATGTACTATAATTTTGTTTTTAAAAAGAAATTTATTGGATAAATCCTCACCTTGATTAATATAAAGAAAGAATAACATTTGTTTATTTTATAAACATCATATTAACTCTTGAAAAATGCTAGTATACACAAGGCACAGCTGCTGTGGACATCCATGCTAATGACATTTTGAATCTTTATTCTGTTCTTTTAAGGTGTTTTTAACTAAAAAGTGAGTAATTCTTGAGTGCAAATAATGAATAATATTAAGAAAAACATATCTAAATATAAAAACATGACAGAAAACCTCTCAATTTTTTTTTGTATGCCGAAAGACATAAATTGTTCCCTATTTTGAGAATCAACCTTATCTGTTAACTTAAAAGATTTAAACATACATTTTAACGTTTATCTGTATTTACGTTTTTGGCATGGTAGTTTATACACAAATTTTTAAATGTGTTAATGTTGATGTCATCTCCTTTTTAATGAAATGCCGTAAATGCTTGTTCATTTCTCTAACTTAAAAATAAATAAATAAATAAATAAATTGTATCAGATTTTGGAGGTAAAATAAAAGGCGAGTTATTTTTCTAAATTATTAATTGATGTTAATTTTTAATGAAAACAATACTATAGTAATTAGAATAACAATTTATCTTTAAGATATATAGAAGAATTGGGGAGAGTTGATTCATTGTTCAGTTTTATTATTGAAAAGAAATTCAAAATTTTGCTAATTAGTGGCAACGAAAGTTATTTCAACATCCAAACAATATTCATTATTTCAACGTAGATAGTTGGAAAATAAGTTTTTAAGTAAATATATATAGGACATTTGCACCATAAAATTTAACTAATAAGAATGTATTTATTAAAATACAATATATTGCTCAGTGGTGCACAAAACAGGAATTTTAATATACATTTGTTCATTTAAAATAAAATAAAACTTTCAACGTTTCGCGCCGTCTTCTGCGGGTGTCTTCAGGAAAATATGATAATGGAAGGATTACGTTTGCATCTTGATCGAGAGATAATATTTCTATTAAATTAAAATCTAAATGAATTAAAATTTTTAAAATGTTGCCACTTACACGTGAGTAAAAATTAAAATATTGAAACGAAATAAAAATTTTAAGATTTTATGATGTTATGCCATATTTTTGGTATATTGTAGGATAAATTATCATTACATGGTTTATTTTCTCGTGCTATGATTTCGATAGACTCTCTTATTTTACCTTAAACTGGGTTATTGCATGGAACTATGATTTTGGCCTCCTCAAAATTAATACGGTAAGCGAATCCTCTCCTAGATTACACAAATTGCATGTTGTTGTATACTTTACAAAAAAAAAAAAATTGAATATTTTGACTTGAAATTAAAAATAAAAATAAATTATGATGTGTAGATTTGCACAATATTACTTTTTTTTTTTTGCAAAATAACTTAAAAAGGATTATTATTTTAATTAATTTCTTTAACATATTTTTTCCATTATGGACGCATTTTTGTAACTAAAAAATTAAACACGTATAATTTCGGAATGAAAAATGTCATCGAGGCAGTAATTATATACAGAATCATGATTGATTAAATATAAAAAAGACATTTGCATTATTTAGCAAAAATATCACAAAACTGTTTTTTATATAATTAAGGAAAGAAATAATTTTGGATTTGATAGAAAAAATAAAAGGTGACCACAAAAAATTATAAGCAAATAAAATTGTTAAATTCGTTGTAAAAAGTGTTATTTGAATGCGAAGATTTAAAATTTAACCAAATTAAATATATTTACTATTGAGAAGTAATTACTATCTTTAATATGTTTTTTCGTTTAAAACAATTTATGGAATGTGTTGTTTTTTTTATAAAAAATGCCATGAAAACGGAATATCGTTATTTTCAAATATTTATCTTATGAAATAATGCCAAAGGAAACATTGCTTTTGCTAGTTTATCAAGGCTAAAAAGATAAATACTAATTTTATTTTCTTGCCGTGAAGCGTTGTTTAATATTTATGTTGTTTATATGTATAGCAGATAAAGAAACATTGCAATCCAAAATAAATAACAAGTATTTCATAGTATTGACTAAAAAATTCATAGTAATTTTAAATATACATAATTAAAAAATCATACAAACCTTCAATTTTACTTAGAATATTTTTAAATTTTGCTTTAAACGTAGAGGGATGTTTGTTTTTTAATAAATACAATCTATATTTAAAAATTTTAACAACATTTCCTTTAACAAGATTGGGCTTGGTGTACTGTTAATAATGCATGTCTTTTAATGGAGTACTATTTTATTTTAAGAAATACTTTTGCTACTATTTACATATAGTAGTGTTAGTATATCTCTATGCATTTATTGAATGGCTTTATTTATGTTTAGGAATTTAATAAAAATAATAATTATTATTATTTGGTTCATTGTCTTTGCGCTCTTTGCAATTCTTTTATTTTTAACATTTGTTTCACTCTTTAAATTTAAATAAAAAGTTACTTTCCTGAAAGACTCATGCATAATAAAGTGCAAAAAATATTAGAAAACTGCAATATAAGTTAAATCTTACTGCAATGCAATAAACATCTTCAAAAATTCTTCCTTTGCCTATTGTCATAAGAATATTATTCGAATAGTTCGGAAAACTAAAATATTCGTCATCTTTCAAAGTTTGAAATATTCGTTTAACACTAATTTATATAAGTTAAAAGCAAAAATTACTACTTATCAGCGTAAAAAACAATTTATCTATACTAATAAAATCCGTGCGCCTCTGTCTGTCTGTCTGCTTGAAGCCGATTACAGTTCGCAACGCGGGCGAGTTGGAAGTCGCGAGAGGTGTCTTTCGATTCGAAAAATTCGGGGAAAGTCATTTCGGGCATTTTCGAGACCGTGGGACCAAAATTAAAAAAGTTATGAATTAAAAACCGGTCGGGAATCGGAACAGAAAACGTGTTATTTCCCAAACAGGTCTCAAACGGAGCTCTGAGGCAGAACACTGCGCTACCTTGCAGTGAAGATTAGGAACTTTTCCCCTTTGGCTAAAAGAAGAAGCAGCCAAAAACCTATTTTTCTCCCGTCAATTTGTCAAAGAATGTATAAGAGAAAAAGAAGTAATTGGTAAAAAATATTAAACACTGTTTAATTAATATAATAAGTACAACTATTTAAGCACAGCAAGATATGTTCACTAAGAGGTAATAGTGTTGCTAATTAATATTTTGAGGATCTCAGATGTAACTGGCTATTCATATATTTATTCTGTATGTGAGTATTAATCGTTATAGCTCATTTTCATACTTTTTCTTTTTGGTAGCATACACGAATATTGTGCAACCTAAGATTTACGCGATTAATACTAATTTCTGTTAGTACAAACGGAAAACGAGCTGCCAAAATTATTTGTTAGTTATGTTCTTTGTGATATTAATGAAATTACTTATTTTTTTAATAGCAGTCTTTTGCAGTTTTTAATAAACAAACTTTTTTTGCGCGTTTTTTCTTAAATCATCATGCAGACAGTTTTTAAAGTAGAAAAAAACTGATTACATATTCAGAATCTGCGTAAAAGTCTGCTTCTGATGATCCAAAAAATACGAGAAAAAGTATTATGGACGCGCAGCGCCAACCGTGCAAAACCAAATGTTTTTAACGGGACAATGGCGACCATGGCGCGTAGCGCTGGTGGGCCGGCTTCGCACGATGGGCCCGTACCGCCCACTGTGCGAAATCACATATTTTAACGGGATAATGGGCGCATAACAACCATAGCTCTTTAATTTACTTTTTTTGTGCTGAGGATTCGAACTCCAAGACTTGCTTATTAAATGAATTTTTTTGCTTATTATATACTGCTTAATATTGAGGTTCTTTTGGAAAAAGTGGCCCAGCTAGCGGGCGTAGCTCGCTAGTTAAAGATTAAAAATTGTATTGTCTACTGAGTGATGGCAACTGGTCCATGTTTTTATTTTTGAATCTTGGCCTTTAATGTTTATTTAGTATAATTTCTGTCAATTTATAGTATGCCAATCTGTTTTTAATGTAAATTATTTCTCCTTTAAAAATATACCTCTGAAGATGACTCATTAGATTGAGTTCGAAACGTTAGGAATTTTTAAACTTTAATAAATTGATTTTTACGCTGATAAGTAGTAATTTTTGCTTTTAACTTATAATGTTCACAGCATAAGTCCAAGATTTCATTTCATTCTAATTTATATATTTAGATAACTAGTGCTAATGTTATTAAAGTGAAAATATTTTTTTTTTCTAAAAGCAGAAAGAATTACACTCCAAAGGATTTAGGATGTTTGCTTTCGATTACAAAACCATCTATTAATTAAAAAAGCGATTGCAATGATGAAATTGTTTTTACAAAGAAAATATAGGGAATAGTTATCAGATGTAGTACTGTATTAACTATTGCCGGAAATGGAATTATCTTTTCACTTATATCCCCAAAGAAAGATAATTAAATCTTTGGCATCAAATGGGTGATTAAAATTATAATTTAACTAACATTATTGATAGCGGCATACAGTGTCTCACATAAGTGATGGGACACTTGTGCTTTACAAAAGGAAACTAATCAAAGAAATTAAAAAAAAAACATGTAGGGGAAGATGGGGATACTTGAGCCATTTTTTGAATTTTAATTTTTTTAAATTTTTTATAATTTCTTATAATAAAATAAAATAATGAAAATGAAAATTTGATATTTTTTCTTCAACTGAAAACCACTTTCAATCAATTTTGAACTATTTTTCTATGTATAAAAAATGTTTATTTTTTGTTTTACATGGTGGCTCAAGTATCCCCATTTGAGGGATACTTGAGCCATGGTGAAGGGATACTTGAGCCACTACGGAAAAATACCTACAAAAGTAATTTTTTTCGCTTTATTTTTGCACAAACATTTTACAGAATGATAAATTATGAAACATAAAGTCCTTCCAAACCAATTGAGAAAACAAAGTTAGTAATACGATGATTTTTGTCGTTAGAACTGGTTGTCAAATGATAATTTCAACTTGAGTTATAACGACGGTAGAAACACCCTCAGTTCAGAGCCATTTAAATTTGAAATCTGCTATTCTTCTGGCAAATTTCATTTTCAAAATATTAAGTGCTTATCCAACAAATATTTTTAGTTTTCTTTCTGGCATATTTTATTAGTAACCAACTATCAATAGAAGGTTTTCTTTTCACATCATCACCATCATTGGCAGAATTTTCCTCTAATGATAATGTCGAACTCATGCTTTTAATTTAGTAGCTGTCGGAATTTAAGCCAGATGTATCATTCTACCATTTCAAACACTTTTTTGATTTCACAAGAAAAGATTTTGTCTTCCTCTTTCGCTCCATGCAGGCAAATTTGAACTGGGATTTTTGTTGCTTTTCTTGTTTTTTGTGCGCTCTTTTTACCAATTTTTCTTCAATTTTCTTAGTTAAAAAAAATTACAGCAAAGAGGTTACGATTTCAATATAAGATATTAATCTTAATATGTTATATTAAAAAATAAATATTTTAATATGTTGGACCTAACTAATTAAAGTATTAGAGATTATAGCCTCTAAAACAGTTTTAAAAAGTTATTTTAATTTAATAAAAGTTAAATTGAAAACTATGTTTACATTTATCTAGACAGGCTACTTTGCTAGTCAAAATGAAAATTAAAATGGATATTTTCATTTAAAAAATATACATTTTTAAACATTTTTAAGTCGTTATTTTTTTAAGAAAAATAAAATAAAATGAAAAATTATTCTCTCTTTTATCCAGAAAAAAATCTATTAGTGAATATAAGGAAGGAATTTTATTTTTTGTTTGTTTCTCTTATGTTTAATTTCTGGTGGGGAGGGTTGAGACATGGCTCAAGTATCCCCACTCTCACTGGCTCAAGTATCCCCACTACCACTAGTTTTGTTTCCCAGAGTTTTACTAAATAAAGCATGCAGCTATTAGAACTATTTTAGATTCAAAATACAATTGAAATTATGCTTATTAAATTTATGTATATAGTTGCAACTTTAAACAAAACTTTGATTGCAAAAAAACAAAAAAACCATGTACCCAAAAATTTACTTCAGATAGGGAAAAGACAACTATTGATCACTATACTTTCAAAATGGTACCAAGATGTGTGATTTCTTTTTTACATGTTCAGAACTATAAATGTGTTAACATATTGGTAGTTTTAGAAAGAAAAATTAACCAACTGTAGAGATAATAGGGGTGGCTCAAGTATCCCCTATGCTCAAGTATCCCCACTCTCCCCTACACATTTTTTGTGGGTGTGTTTCATACTTAAATTTAATAAAGATTATTACATAACATACATTTTGTCAAAATATTAAAATATTAATTTAATAAAAATATAAAAGTTTAGAACGGAGCAAAAAATAGATCACATGAGTGATGGGACACCATTATATATGCAAAAAACATCGTCTGAAATAAGCAATAAAAATATTTTTTGGGGTTTTATTTTTACTTAAAAGCAATTGGCAATAATATATAAAATCGTCTGCAGTATTTCCCTCCAGTTTGTTTTGGAATTTTTGTGTTTTTTAGCTCTGTGTAGCCATGAATGCTAAACGAAAAGAAACTTCGCCTGAAATTCGAAAATTAGTTATTAATTTGCATATTGAACGTGGAAAATCTATTAGAAAAACTGCTGAAACAGTTAACTTGAGTCGTTCAACAGTTTTCAATATCATTAAACGATATAAAAAAAATCATACGATTCAGGATAAAAGAAGACCTGACCGACCATCAAAGCTATCCAATGGAATAAAGCGAATTATCGTTCGAAATATTAAAAAAATATCCAAGAAATAGTGCTTCAAAAGTTGCTGTTGATTTACAAGCATTATATGGAATAATTGTTAATCCTGAGACTATTAGAAGGGTAATTCGATCTGCTGGATATCACGGTAGAGTAGCCAGGAAAAAATTCTTCGTAAGTGAAAAGAATAGAAAACTCAGACTAGCTTTCGCAAAATCCAACATAAATAAGAATTCTAATTACTGGAATAAAGTTATATTTGCTGATAAGAGTAAATTTAATATATTTGGTTCTGACGGTAGAATCTTGGTGTGGAGGAAATCCTGGGAAGAATTTCGCAAACAGAACTTGGTACCAACAGTAAAACATGGTGAAGGAGGAGTTATGGTATAGGGGTGTATGTCGTCCGCTGGAGTTGGTAATCTTGTTTTTATTGACAGTATAATGGATCAGTACAAGTATATTGGTATTTTAAAGCAAAATTTGAAATCTTCTGCACGAAAATTGAACCTTCATAACGATTTTAAATTTTACCAGGACAATGACCCCAGGCACACTGCTCTGAACGTTAGACTCTGGCTGCTATATAACTGTCCTGAAGTAATAAAAACACTACCACAATCTCTATACTTAAATCCAATAGAGAATATTTGCCAAGAATTGGAATCAAGAATTCGCAAACACACCATTTCTTCAAAACAACAACTAAAATCGGTGCTTCAAGAATAATGGGGTAAAATCACTCCAGAAATCACAAAAAATTAGTCGAATCCATCCCAAAAAGATTAAATCATGTTTTAAAAGTAAAAGGAAATCCAACAAAATATTAAAATCTTTTAAAAAGTAAAATTTTTGGATAAATATTTGATGGAAAAGTAAGTGTCCCATCACTTATGTGAGCCATTTTTTGCTCCGTTCTGAACAATTGTATTTTTACTAAATTAATATTTTAATATTTTGACAAAATGTATGTTATGTAATAATTGTTACTAACTTTAAATATGAAACACACCCAAAAATTTTTTTGCACATGTTTGTTTATTTATTTTATTGCAGTTTCTTTTTATAAAGCACAAGTCCATCACTTTTGTGAGACACTGTACTTTTCTTATTTTTATCGCAATAATATATCATTTTGATATACTTTGTCTTTTGAGTAGCTCCAAAATGTCATAGTAAGTATATTCCGACAGGTTGGTTTTATTATCCGGAATTTTTTTCCCCATTCTAAAAATATTCGTTCTGATAAAAGGTATTTAAAATTTTTCGACTTTTTTTTAAGGAGTGAATGTAAATGACAATACAAAAACATAAATATTGCATATAGAACGAAGTTGATCGGATTATTAATGGTCGAGATTTTTGTAAATGTATTTTCCACATTCTTCGATTTTTCATAAATCTGTATTTCATTCAATTTTTAATTCAAAGCTACTTTTTAATGCTATATGTGACTTTTAATCCGACGCAGAAAGTTGTTAGTTATTATTATTTTTTATGGAGTTATAAGGATTTTTCTTACGCAATTCAATACTATCTGATAACTCCTTCCACCAAAAAACTGTCGCCAAATTATAAGATTCAATGCCAATAATAACTTATCGTAAATGTCCTATTCCCTTGAAATTAAACACATTATACGTGTTTGTTACATCACCAAGGGATTTTTAATACGACGATTTTTAATTCGATATGGGTCGATATGGGATAATCAAGTAGTACTCGCCATTCCGCAATGGAGTATTACTATACCTTTAAAATATATAAATATAATTTAAATTTTAGTTTGGAATTGCAATGCATTTTATAAACAGTTTACACATGTTTTTATTTTCATACGTTTTAGTATTCATATGGTACTATTGGTAAGTATTACGGTGGCTTTCAACAACTAGTGTTTATTACAATAATATATGACGTTAAATTTTGATATACTTTGTTTTTGTGTAGCTCGAAACCGTTATAGCAAGTGTATTCAAACAGAATAATTTTATCATAACATATTTATCATATCTGCGAATATTCATATCAATGCATAAGTCATTAAGTATTTTTTTTTTTCAAATTTCATCCATTTTTAAAGAGTAACAATAAAAATCTTACATAATCTTCTAGAAAATATAGCTTAAACAGAAATTGTTGCTGTTTAAATTTACATTAGTGTAATTATCATCACCAAATATAAAAAACATGTTAAAATTTAATGAGTGATGTTTAAGAGAAGATATTATTATGCATGAATAAAAATTCTCTCAGCTATCTCAGGAGCTTTAAAGGAGTACGAAATGAATATTAAACAAGTACTAATTTAATGCACACAACCGATGTGCTAATTTAATGTATTTCAATTAAGAAATATACATTTGAAAATTAATCTCATTCATAATGCTGAAAAAAATGTAAATTAGGGGCTATTGTGATTTATGAAAGTTTTTAATCAATTTTATGCCTGATACCCTATTTCCCTATTTTAAAAGTTTACAACGTGAAATGGAAATTACTTTTTAGAAATAAATGTTTTGTTGTTTTAATTTTTAGTTATATATATTTCCAGTACCCTCTTCAAAGCAAAAGAAAGGTTGGACTAAATTTTTCTCTAGATAATTGCATCACAACTTATTACAATTTTTGAGAACTATTTACATTAAAATGAGATCATTTAAAACAGTATACAAATTCTGCGAAAAAAAATCTATCTCGTCAAAATGTATCACTGTAATCTATATCAAAATTATAAGAATAAAATCCTAAAATAACTCGTGAATTAAACTAATATTTCCGCTGATGATATTGTAACAGATTTTTTCTTTAAAACAGAAATATTTCCTTATATTCAGCCTATTTTTACCAGAAGTACAGAACATTTACAAGTTAATTTAGAAACTACATGAAAACCTCCAATCTGAAACTACATTTCTATCAAATCACAAATTTTTTCTGGCAATTGTGATCTGTAATACTTTTTAGCAATGAAATATTTACGTGTACCCCCCTTTTCCCTTAAAAGACGAAAAAATGAAAATCTATACTCAAAATTTTGTGGCATTATCCAGTCGAAAGGCGAATTTTTTTTTCAAATATTCTTTCAGTTTCGGGGGGCTTTCCGACATATTGGTGACTGTCCATTTTATACGATTTTTTGACAATGTAACTGTATGTATCTTATTGTTAAATGTTCAAAAGGTTCTCCACTGTTTTTTACAATACTCGGACTTCTTTCAATAAGCTCAGATATGCCTGCACGAATTTCTCCTTTGTAAAACTTGTTAATGATCGTCTTGATGATGTCTTTACGTCACTTGATGGGACAAAGATTTTGTTGGGACACTTGCGCAGATTCCTTATAAATAAAAATCACAAGATGATAATCCAATGACAGCATCCTCCATGCTCCTGAGGTGAGTTCCCATTCCAAAGTAAATAAGTTCATGAACACGATAGAGTGACCACCTAGATCGAGAGCCTTGAAACTTTGGCACGAGTTAAGAGCCCGCACTATTGATTGAAAAATACCTGGATGATAGTCTATAGGCGAGTTCTTTTCAAATATCTCGCTCAAATTTTATTAATTTTACTTGATTTTTTCTGCATAGGATAGCTGAAAACGATCCGCAACCGGGCTAGTTTTTACTTTTTTGATTTTGATTTAAGATTAAAAAAAATACTCTAAGTAAAAATATCAAAATTTGAGCGAGATATTGAATTTCCCCTATAGATTTTACTATATCATCTGGCTATTTTTCAATCAGTAGTGCGGGCTCTTAGTAAAAAGTGGCAGAATATCTTCAGCCATATTTGATTGTCATTCTAAATCAAGATTTTTTTTAATTACACAAAACACACGAATAGAGATAAGCCCAACTTCCAAAATTCGACTTCACTCGAAATAAAAAAGAATAATTTCAGCTTAATTTATTCCAGCTTATTTCAATATTAGCTTAATGGTTTAAGAATCGTATAGTTTCATAGGTAACTAAAGGAAAAATCTTTTCCAATTACAGCAGATTTCCGAAACGTTGATGCCTGTACATTTATATATTTGTACAATTTTTTTTAAAAGAATGTAGCATAATTGCGTGTGTCATATTATCAACTGTTGAATGGCTACCACACTTCTTAACAGACTTTAACTTAATTGTAGTTAAGAACAAAAACATCGCAGAATTCACCTTCTTTACCAGTTTAAAACGTAAAAATACATGTAACTGTATATAAATTACTTCAAAGGTGTTTAATAAAACATATAAAATATAAAAATACATTTACAGTACTTTTTAAAAGGTCTTCGTCAGTGAGAAAAACTTTTTTCTCATTGACGAAGACCGCGTTAGCGACAGTTAAAAACGTTCTGAACTTTTTAAAAGTATTGTAAATGCATTTTTAGGTTTTTAAATGTTTTATTATGTACCTTTCAAGTAATTTACATACCGTTACATGCATTTTTACGTTTTAAATTAGACTTTAACATGATTCAATAAGCTTAGATATACCTGTACCAATTTTGGGGGCCGGACAAATGTAAAGTTCTCAAGGTTTAAAGTATTTCCAATTTTTCTGTACCTAACTAGGCAACCCCAACTATCGTTTCAGGAATTTGAAGAGAATGGTAACATTCGAAAGCTATGGACACGAAGATCAATAAAAATAAAGGAGCTGCAATAAGGAATCCATAATTTTTACAAAATATCGGCACTTTTCTGTTCGGAAAGGAGAGAACAAATAAGGAGCAACACAAATTAACATTATCAACTTCCTGGCAATTTTGAACCCCCTTCCTACCCCTTATGATGTCATGCGTAACCATTTTTGGAATTTCCCCCCCTTTCAGCCCTAATGTTAACGTTTACCCTAATGTAACGTCTAAAAATTGTTTTCATTTTTAGGTACGTTCGTAATTATGTAAATATGTAGCACCTATAGTTGTCGTTCAGTCCATCCGTCCGTCCGTCTGTCCGTCTGTACGCTGTTAACAACACAAAAACTACCCAAGCGAATCGTTTGAAATTTAAAATATATAATTATTACATAATGTTGTGGAGTCATGTCAAATTTTATGAAAATCGGATGCATAAATCAATTACAGGGACAATCAAAATTATTCTGTTACATTACGGTCAATGGGGAAAAAAGTTTCAAATGCATTTTAATTATTTGAAATTTAAAATACATAATTATTACATAATTTTCTCGAGTCATTTAAAATTTTATCAAAATCGGATGCATTGTTCAATTACAGGGACGATCAAAAGTATTCCGCTACATTACCGTCAATGAAAAATGCTTCAAATGCAATTTAATGGTGTTACACTCATTCGAACATAATAAACTAGATATGCATCTGTAAAGTACATAATATAATATACATTTTGCATAATCTGGGGTGCAAAAAACATTTGTTATTGATTTACAAGGCCACACAAAAGTATTCCATTGCATAATGGTATAGGGAGAACATTGTTTGGTGCGCATTTTAATTGTAATTAACTATTTGCAATTTTATGAGATTAATAGAGTACAGTGATATTTTTACAACGTCGTTTACGTACGAATGCACCTCATTTGCTACGCTTCACGTACAATTTCCCACTTGTTTAGTTATTTTTTCGTCTGATGTACTTATTTGTACACGTTATTGATTTAAACGATGATAAGTAATTAAATTATCTCTATTATACATTAAATAATTTTATATCAAAAAAGACTTAATAAGTAAATAGTGACAAGTTAAAAGTATTATATTAATCGTGTTTTGTTACATGATGCATGAGTAATAAATTAATGACTCCTTGCACTTGCCGTCGTAGAAGTAGGGCGGAGCAGCCAGAACTTTTTATCTAGAAAAAAAGTGCACTGTAAAAAGTTTTTGTAAAATTCCAGTAGATGTACCGTAAATTTCACGGTACTACTACCATTTTCACTCTTTACGGTATGAATATCGTAGTTCTAAGTTATATTAAGCGTAAAAAAATAGAGTTTGTTCTCTTTCGATTGAAAACGGTATTTACACAGTAAAATGATTGTTTCTCAGTAAAAACTCGGTATTTATATCGTAAAGTAATTATTTTTCATTAAGATAAATGACATTCTAAACATTTTCGTAGCATTTCAATAGATGTACCTAAATTTTACGGTGCTTCTACTGCTTTCATTCTTTACGATATGAGTACCGTATTTTTAAGGTATATTAGGTATAAAAAAAATTCCAGTATCTATGCTATTTCGATTATAAACAGTATTTGTACCATAAAATAATGTTTTTTTATTAAAAACGCCATTTATACTGTAAAATACTTATATTTCAGTAAGGGAAAAAATGGTATTCTCGCCTCGGTGAACGACAAACTATCAAATGCTGTTCTTGCTGCTTAATGAGTGCAGATCTGAGGAGAGAAGGAATGGGGGGGGGGGATCAGCCGGCAAATTGTTTGGAGGACCAAGAAGCTCAAAGGAGCCCAATAGTTACAATACACATTGTACATTATAAATTTTACGTGTACCATAATGTGACAATAAAAAAGGAAAGGTCTATAATTACTTTTCTTAAATAGTATTAATATCTAATTAGTATCTTTAAATTCAGGAAAATAAATAATTTAATTTATGGGAGACGAACAAAGTAGTCTTCAAAGTCGAGGAGGTACTATTAAAGATTCACATGCTTTTTATGTATCTTCAGAGTCTGTGTAAGAGGGAAGGGGATGTGTGACTGATCCTGGGCACGTCACGGCTCTCGACGGCCTGGATAGATGTCGTTTTTCTAATGCGAAATTTCAATCTAATATATTGAATGAGTTCAAACAATCCTTAATTTTTATTGAAGAATTATAGCATTCGTAGAATTGAAACTCTAGGATTTTAAACTAGTGTAATTAATCAGTTATTCAAAGTCATGTAATTAAAATTATAATATTGTGTACCATTGAATATATACCAGTGATATACGTTAAAAGAATTTATTCATCTTTGTATGCTCTTTGTGTTTCATTCAGTTGGATCCTTTTATCGGACGTGCGAGACAAAGAAGTATGTAACATTTTAATTATTTTTAAGTGAAAGTAATTAGTATGCAAGTATTTTTATTACATTTTTAACTTGCATAAATTCTTAATAAAGGTTTTCTTTAATATTATATATCTGTCTTATTAATTTATTTTAGCTCTAATAAACATTTTTTTAGGTATGACAAATAAGAAATTTGCCAGCTAAAAATTACTTAAAACTCAAAATTTATTGAAAAAAGCTAATAATACAATGCTAAAAATTTCCGTTCAAAGTTGAGTTAATCCATGAAGCAAAATAAAGAGAAGCACCGAAACATGGTATTTCTTATTTTTCGAAAATTCCAAGCTGGGCAGCACGATCTGTTTTACCATTTCTATTTTCCGTATTCAGCAACACAATTCCTTTATGTTCCTTAAAATACTAATGCGTCGAAAGGCGCATCGCTCAATATTGAAGATCGGTGGCTAGTACGTTGCCTGTTTAAGAAAAAAAAGAAATGGTATCGGGTGTGCTCAGATGGTGAAATTTTGGAGACTATAAATACCTACCTCCCGCGAATAACCCTTGTTAAAATTTAGATAAAATCATCATAAAAGCAGAAAAAATTCATGCTTATTAGAAAAATATATTAAAATACCAAACAGTCAGTTGGCTTATATTTATGCATAATCCATCGGTAAAACTAGAAAACCTGTCCCCTTTCCTCTACCATTCTCATAAGTAGCTAAAATTCAAAAATTCTTTTCGCATACGTTGTTTAAATTTTAACGACCTCAGGTCACAATCTTGATGAGCTCAGAGATTTAGTAATTAACAATCCTGTTGATTGAATTCTTAAAAAGGGGGAAAATTTCAAAATCTCTAAAAACCTTAAATCAAAATTTTAGAACCTATCTCACTCAACATACTGACAGTAATGCTATTTCGCCATACGACGCAGTGTCGAATTCAGACATTTTCCTCCGGGAGGGACTTTAGTGGCTCCGGGGAGGGGGACATTATAGAATTCTGGGGGGAATGGCATTTTTTCACCAGTAAAAACACAAAACCTCTATTTTTCCGGCGGGGGACATTTCATTGCTTAGGGAATGGGTGTTTCCCCCCGGGCACCTCATGAATTCAACACTGATACGGCGAGACTGCTATTTTCATTAATGAAAGGGTCTCTCGTACGATAACTCACTTTCTTTCTATCCCCCCCTAAATTCTGGAGAATTCTAATATTAAAAATCATTTAGACAATTAAAGTTAATTCTCAATCTTATCCGTATGTATCTAAACCTTCGGCAATCCCCCCTCCCCGGTCGCTCTTCCGTCCGTCTTGGATAAATTATTCAGGCTAGATGGTAAATGATACTTTTAGGTTACTTCAGCGGTCATCATTCGAGTTTTGACGCAAAAAGTACCATTGATGCTTTGCCTCCTACGCCTCCTACCAACACCCCCTGTAGTGGGTGTTGCTCCTACCCGGATGGAACGATTAATCGACCTTGTTCTTTAACACACTGTTAAAGATGTCTGTAAAATAATGATTCTCTGATCGTATATTTTCCACTCAATTTACCATCTTTCAAGTAAATTATAGAAACACGATTAATTTACAAAAATTCCTTTCGACGAGTAAGGGGCTATGGCTAATTGTTAGTTTTGGATCCCTTCCCTCCCTTTGGATATCATACGTTATCATCCATCACCCCCCCCCCCCCAATAATGAAATCGTTATCAAGGTGTAAAAAAATTTTATTTTTAGGATTTAGTTCTTTTGTTTGGAGTAATATACAAAATTGGTTAAATTTATTTTTCGCAAACTTTATTGATTCAAATGAAAATAATTTAATAAAATATCGCTTTATTCAAATAAAATTTTAAAAAAAGTTACTATTTAAAAGTATATTATTTTATAATAGTTTTTTTCTTACATAGTGCATTTAACAGTAATTAAGTCTTGTTGAACTTGCCCTTCGAACGAAGGAGGGATGAGAGGGGGGGGATGTAGAAATTCTTATCAACAGAACAAGTGGATAACATTCTTTCGCTTTTATTTATTAGAAAACACAAGCTGCATTTCAAATAAATTTCACATAAGATTTCTCGATCCATGCATACGCATATGAAGATGAATAGGAATGTCAAAACGTTGGGGTATACCATATATTAGAAGTAGATAATTTTATTATAATTTAGTGATTTCAATGATAGCTTTGTATTTTTATAAAAATAGATAACTGAATTAAAAAAAACATAATGTAATTTTTTCAACAAAAATCCACGTTACAAAGAAAAAAAGTTTTGATTGGGTCCAAAATGATATCAATATCAAAAGGCAACCCCCATCCCCCTCCCTAGAGATATCTTACGATATTATCTTTTAGACAATCCCTCCCCCCCAAAATAATAATGTTATATATGTACAACCCCTAATAAAAAAATATCATTCTTGTTTCTAGTAAAACCATCGTAATTATAGATTAATCAAAACATTTTCCATGAAAATGTCTAGATTATAGGTAAGATAATGCAGTACACGAAAGTTTGTTTTCGACGGAAGTACTGTATCAGATTTTCGAGTCAAAAGTTTCCTTTACGGGTAGTAGTATAAGTCTCAGTGTTTGCCAACCAACCAATCCAATGGTGTCAACTTGTTGATGTGGAGCAATGGTAGCTTGCGATCTGAGTTAGTCAAAGTGAGTTATTCGGTTATATTTCTTTTTTTTCCCTATAACTTACATAATTAGATAAATAATTTGAACTATATATATTTTAAATTTCTTTGTCTTAAAAGTATGTAATTCATTTGTTTGTGTACACTACCTAAGAAATGGAAAATAAATCACTTTGTTAATGAAAAGTGCGCGTTGGATTAAATGTTTTTTTTAAATAGGAAAACTAACATCTGTAAGTTTTAGAATATTTTCTGTTCAACATTTCAACTATTTCTCTTTAAATTTAATACTTTTAATTAGAATATTTGCATAATATTAGTAATTTACACTTATCTTATTTAAAAGAAGGAATTTGACTTATTTCATTCCTCCTTTTGCTAGACTGTCCCATTCCCCTCCACTATTGTTTTTATGTTAAACTGCTTATATAAACAACAGTGCTGCTGTTAAGTTTAGTTTAAATTATGGATAATATATAATATTAGGTTTTCTAAACAGGGGAACTATTACAGCTACACGTAAACAAGTCATTAATATACAGCAAACATTAAAATTAAATGAAGCAAATTTACATTTTTAATAAACAATTTTTTTAATACAAATCTAAGTTGATGTTGATCAGCAACTTTTTTCGACAGAATATAGCTGCATCTCAGTGGCGAAGCTAGGATAGGTGATACCCGGGACGGATGTAAATTGTGTTAGCCCCAGCCACCATGGTGTCACCCCCCCCCCCGCTGATCCGTTATATTTTTTCATTCACAATTGTACGCTATTGTAACAAATTACTACATCATTCCTCATTTACCTTTTGCCTTGCACTACGAATGAAAAAAACAAAACAGAGTAACGACTTTTCCTTAACCCATAATTCGCATAAATCGATGTGGTGTCTGTATGTAGAAGAAAATTTTTTCTTTTAAAGTTTGCTTTTCTTATCCACTCGTTGGATAGGTTAGTTTTTGTTACCTGGTGCATATATATTATTTAAACACTCCAGTCTGCATAAAATTTCAACTTCTCTAAGAAAAGAAAATTAACTCTATTTCGTCGTGCGCTAGAAATTTAATTTTATTTCAGAATTCTTTTCCAAAATCACCTAAGATTATATATATATATCTATTTGCAAATAAATATCGGGGAACACCCTTTAAAAGATAACACCCGTTTCGGACCGCCCCCCACCAGCTACTCTGTCCGACGCCACTCCGTCTAATATCTAGTATGTGATTGATTCTTAGAATAATAAATAACGAGAAAAAATTTATGTCCCATTCCATCCCATTCTTCCTTACTAACTAATATTGTAATAAATATTAGTACTATTTATTACTAATATTAGAACTAGTACTAACTATATCCCGTACTACTAATAACAATAATTAATTAAAGCTTGAAAACATAGTATATTAACACACGAAAAAAAATCCTAAAAACCCGATTTAAATTTTAAAAAAAATCTGACTTAAATAAAAATATACATATATATTTTTAAAACAATGATTGTTTTACACCTTAGTTGCTATTTAAAAGCGTGCATATTCATTCATATGCCATTCTTAATGCTGGTTTTAAAAAATAGTGAGAAATGGTGTTTATATTAAGACTTTCTTTGGTTTTAAATATTTATAAAATATAAAATAAGACTTGTAGATTAATTGCTCTTAAAAGTAGAGTCATCGTCTTGTTTAATTTTATAAAACGTAGAAAAAAGAGGGGGGGGGGAATTAAGTCAATTTAAACCAGAATAAACCAATTTCTATGAAACTTTTAAAAATCAGCTGGCATATTAGCAATTATGATTACAATTCTCTAACCGCTCATATCTACGTGTTATTAACAGTATTTATGTTTTCACTAGTTAGAAACTGGGTTATTTATTAAATTCTAAGTCAATTAAATTTCATTTAAACTAGTGTTTGACTAAATAGTCGATTCGGTATTTTGGGATTCAGCATGTTATACCCGAATATAAGTGTCATTAAACTAATTAAAAAACACTTTAAAACGTGTTACTTATAATTCAAATACTTCGCTAAATAAATGCGAATTACGGCCAATAGTGATCCCTCCCCCTCCTCCCTAGGAAAAAAAAGCAGTCAAAGTCTAATCACTGGAGTGATACATATATTTTTAACACGTTCGCTGCCGCTCGCGCGAAAGTGCGTGGTATGGCGCCAACGTTAAGGGGCCACTCATGCGCCAGCGCGGTATGTGGGGTGATGTCCAATAGCCAGTCACGCGCTGCGCTGGAAATTCTTTTACTGATTCTTTGTTATAAAAAGTAAATCGGCTTCTGGGAAAAACCCACTTCTACAGTGCGGCATTATCTAGCATCACATCTTTACGTAAGCGGCAGCGAACGTGTTGTCTTTTTTGCACACAGAGTGAGTTTATTAAATCGGATTTAAGTCTTTATGTTAAAGGTTTACTTTCTGTTAAACCTTTTTTTTTAAATTTGTATGGTAAAAATAATGAAATGTCTGATTTTGTGAAGGGGCCTATTATTAAATGAATTTTTTTCTTAAATAGGCCCCAAATTTTGCTTTGATTGAGCCTGATTACGTAAATTTACATTCAAAATTTAGAGTTTTACATATTTAGATCTTAGATCAGGGGTGCAAAAATATAGGAACCGGCAGAGTCAGTCACGCGCCACTAAAATTTAATAGCATTCTACCAAGTAATGTATATAAATTATTAGATGATACAAAACGAAATAAATTTTATAGTAATAGCATAAGAGCAACTAGAGGGAGCAACTGGCGCAAAGACATTTAAAGAAAGACTTTGTGAAATATGCTTTAATTTATTTTTCTTCGGAAATGCATGAAAATAGCAGCTGTTGTTATTCAGAAACTGTCGAATTGCACTCAATTTTCTGTTTTTTTAAAAAAATGCAATAGATATTTTATAGCAAGCTTTCAAAGTTGACATTTTTGAACACATTCCCCGACGAATGCAGAAAAACCGGTAGAAAAGCAGGAGAAAAAAGGGTGATTACGTGATCTAAATAGCTAAGCACTGGACAGCTAATTTACTTACATAAAATGGAAAATTAAGTTCGATTCGAAATCTATTCCATAGTCAGGCCTTCCAATTTTATATCTTTCTGTTAAAAAAGAATTTGTATATGTGTCAAAATGTTTTGCTCTTGTTGAGCGGAGCAGTTGAGAACTCCCTAGCCGTACCTTCCTTTCCACATTTTATCACATCTTTTCAATATTGGAAGGTTTACGGAAAGTGTAAATTATAATTATCATCTATTTAGGATCTTCGAAATCAGCCTGCGTAATTTTTGTAATAAAATATTAATAACTGTAAAAACCATTGATTTACAGAATAACTATTTAGTTTCTTACACGTCAAAACCTTGTGTGATTTTTTTTTTTCAAATTGATTATTTAGAGAAGTGAAAGAATATGGTTTATATATAGGTATATATTTTTTAATTACATTTGCTTTTCGATAATGAGTAATTTTAATATGACGGAAAAGGGAGGGGTTTTCATCTGGTATTTTATTTATTTATTTATTTATTTTACAGTCATTATCGTCCAAACTCTAAAATTTTTTGGAATTAAAACATGTTTTCACAGTTTTTGACAAGCAATCCAGAAGAAATATTGATTTTTACTAATAAAATGGCTGGTATAAAGATTTTTTTCATTTGGTATATTTAAGTCATTAAGAAATAATATATGTTTATTTTCAATAGCAGGAAATTTGAAATGGAGAAGGAATATGGCTACCCAATTTCATTTCTGAAGTACGGTGGAGAAGTAGAATTGGAACTATCTACTACCCAGTGGCAAAAAATATATCGATGGTCTGCGACAGATAAACTGCTACAAAGGCAGAAAATAATCCATAGGTAAAATGTTTTGCAGTTTCAACGTTAATTAAACATTTACTTGTAACGATTTTATTCGTTTTATTCACTTCTAATAATTACTAACTCAAGTTTTTGGATTAAGTAATAAAGTGTTAAATATAATAGAGAGCAAAATAAATATCCATGAATATATAATCTACAAAGAAGGAAAAAAATCTGTAACACCCGTCTACATTCTTTAACTTTCTGCTAAATGGCTTGTTATATGAATAATAATTGCAACAAATAGTGGATATGACTGAATATCAGCACTTTTTTATTGCATAAATACTAATCACAGTTTATTTTTTTAATTTTTCAAAAAGAAATACAATCAAACACAAATTAAAGTCGATATTTGATTTTTTTATATTAAAGACTTGATACATTTCTTGTAATATTGCAAACCCATAATTCTTATGATAAAATAATGACTTTTAGTTATTACTAATAGCATAATTTTATTTGTAGGTACTTTGAATTCACACATAATTCAGCTAAAATAGCGTCTCAGTATTATCATTGTTATAGGCATACTTTTTATTTCTTTCTAGTTAGAATTTAAAAAAAAAAACTTTTTAACCTCTCCTCCATTCTCCAAATAAATAGAGTTATTAAATTGATTTCTTTTCCATACCCTGCTCTTCATTATAATTACAGATTCACTGTCGCCAGATGCCACTCACGGCTAATTTTTTCCTAAGACTTGTAACTTCTGGTGTTTAAGGGTGCGTGGGACACAAAAATATTAAAATCTTATTAAACAGTTTTCTTGCATTAAAAAATTCTTCTTAAAATGACGTTTAAAACCTTTAACGATAAAACATTGTTTCTTTTTAACTGAATTAAGAGATATTTTTTTCGTTTTGGTTTCTTTTTAAAATCTAGCTATTAAAGCAATCGTTCTCACAGAAATGATTTTTTTCCGAAAATACTTTTTTTCACCATTTCTTGTATTTAAACTGCGATAACTGAAGGACTGTTAAAGAAAACTTAGTTAAATTTGGAACATGTCTTTTACAATTGTTTTATTTTAATTCTGATTCAGCAAATTTCAAAAAAATATTTAAATTTGAAAATATGATTTTAAAAAATTATATTTTTTCAATTTTTACTTTAAATATTTTTAAATTTTATTCAAATTAATATTTTTTAAATTCTTAAATCAGAAATAAAGCTTATATATTTCTGTTCATATAAATGAAAAGAAATTCTACGAATAATATCTCGAGTTATAAAGATTTTAAATTACCCCCACTTTTTAATAAGTATTAAATTTAAAAATTTAAAAACATTATGAGAAATTAAGTCACGTGCTTTTGTTTCCAAGTGATATGGTAAACCATCAGAAAAAATTCAAAATTTTAACTTAATAAATAACAGTTACTTGAAAATGTGTGCGTTATTGAGTGAATATATTAAATTAAGGATTTAAGCTCCGACATTTCCATTTTTGTTTAAACACATAGCCTACACTCGGCTCGGTAATAAATGTTCAATCTAATATTAATCCTGTTGTAGTGTTATTTACAGACCTCTTGCCCCCCCCCCCTACCCTTTTAATATTTTATTTTATTTTATTTTATTTTATTTTAACACAGGATGCAGTATCTATTTTTTACTATGCATTTCTACTTTTTCAACTGTTTGTTACAGTTTTTTTATATGCAGATGCGTCTACTCTGAAAGCAGTTCTGAAAATAAAATAAATAAATTGCATAAATAAATTGTTACAAAAGTTGAAAAAGTACATACACACAACAACAGATATCAATTTAAAGTATCACATCCAAAATAATAATAATAATAAAAAATATTAAAATACAAGTGAGAAATTTGTAAGAAATTTCCCCGTGATTTTAAAATTGATATTGGAATTTAGCCACGGTACTGGTGTAGGTTCTTAAGAGTCATGGGAAGGTCCCACACCAGTCATGGGAAGAAATGAAAACACTAATGTAAATTCTATGGGAGCGTTACTTTCAAATATTTAATTTGGATATTAATATTTTTAAATGATTTTTGTGTAGGATAAATGAAGACGATCTACCAGGGGTAGTTTATAGTTTTTAGATGTTTTCTTAATTTGTTCTTCACTTTCAGAACTGGTTTTGAAATTGAAACTACCCAAATATATATAAAAAAATCAATAATTAATGTAGGAAAAAGAAAACTAGCCCAGAGGTAGATCTTCTTCATCCATTCTATGTAATATGTATATATATATATGTATATATATATATATATATATATATTAAAATCAAAGCGAAAAAATTGAAAATAACGCTTCCTTATAATTATTATTAGCAGTCTTGTTCCTTCTTCTGAATATTGAAATAACCTCTTAAGATAATTTTGTGAAACCATTTCTACAAATTACTTTGTATTTTCTTCAATAATTTATTTAATGCTTATACCCATGTTGAATGAATCTTTTTCTTTCAGTTATTTGATGTTGATCAACCCTGTGTTTGGTACAGACTACAACAAATCAATTGGCGGATATTAATAATGCTGAAAGTGAACAAAACTATTGGAATTTGTAAATAAAAGTAAATGACACACTGTGTAAAAGAAAATAAATTGTATACATAAATATTATAACTATGTATTATGATATAGTGTGTTAATGTAATTTTATCGTTGTAATAAATATCGTTTTTATATTTTAATTGCTTGTTTTAAATATATCTGAATCATAATGATATTAATTTATTTTGTAAACGTTCTAAAACATTTATATTTTGAATTTTAATGTGATTTTCAAACCCTCTCCTTAACAATGGAGAGTTTTGATACAATTTAAAATTTTTTTAACATGAATATAAATTTAGTCTTACTATTTAGAAATATGGAATTAAATTACATTTTTCATTTTTTATTAATTATTTTTCGCATTATAAGCAATTTTTCCCACGACAACTACTTTTTTACTTTTCTTGATTTGTGTGGAAAATTAAAGCTTGTTATTAAGATCGTAAGCTATAAACTACATATCAATTCTTGTAAGAATAGCATAATACCACATTTCCAAAAAAAAAAATCTATAAATAAAATAAAAAATACAAAAGCAGTGATTTGCTAGACAGTGGCATTAAACATTTAACTGAATGTAAGAAATGTTATATTTGTGTGTTGAGAAAAAAAAAAAAAAAATAAAATAAAAATCCTAATTTCCAAGTAAGTAACAAGAATATCAATATATATAATTTTGACCACTTTTATTAATTTTACTTTATTTTTTAAAAGTTTATGTGATTTGTATTCTCTTTACGTCCTTCTCATCCTTTAGTTTTTATAATTATGACTTTCAAACAACAAAAGAAGTGTGAAATAATGTTTGGTTTGTCAGTATTCTTGATTTATTTGTTAATATTCAATAAAATTTAATAAATTGTCACAATTTAATAAAAATAATGTAAGATCTATTAATTTTTTTAAGTTATAATAGTTTATAGAAATGTAAGAAAAAAATTAATATTAGCATTTTATTTTATCAGATATCATCTCACATTATCATAGCGGTCACAAATGTAAACACTTTTTTGTAATTATTTTATAATTCTCTAAGTGCATACTACTTTTATAGCATTTTTATACCTATATTTTAAAATAATAATTTTTGTTATATATTTAAACCTGAAATGTAACAGCAGTAGCTGTTTTAAAATAGTGGTATGAAAAATAAATGTATAAAAAGGTGTAGAAGTTGACAGCTATGTAAGTATAATTGCGCAATTCATTGTTTTAGTTACATTTTACCATTTCTTTAAACAATTGTACATATAGACAAAAAAACTTCCTTAACAAATAAAGAAAATTTAACATTTATAAAAAAGAAATATAATATATATATATATTACCAATATACATATCTTTGCACAACTTTGTGATCCACAAATGGTCTTATTAAAATTTTATCAAATGTTCAATGTTTTATCAAATATCTTATTAAAAATTTTTTAAATGTGTCCTCACATATCTAATATTTTCTGCCAAAATAAATTTTTATAATAAGTAAGACTTGATGTTCACTATGTATATTCGGCGATTCTGACTAGAGAATAACACATAAGAATATCCCATGTTTGACAGGATAATATAAAACAAAAAAGACTGTAAAGAGAAACTTGTCCGTTTTAAATTATTTAATGGGTATGACAAGAGTTTAAAATGACTATGTTTTAGAAATGATGCTTGGTAAGACACTTTCCTGACGTCATTTCTGAAAAATAGTCATTTTAAACTCTCGTCATACTTATTCTATATTTTTAACAAATAAGTTTCTCATAGGAGTCGTTTGTGTTTTTTTTATCCTGTCAAATGTGGGAGGTTTTTTTTGGATCATTTTGTATTTTTACGGTATATATACCGTATATTTTATTTACGGTACATATACTGATTACAACTGCTTTTACGGTACATATACCACACATTTAATTTACGGTATATATGTTGTATAAATATTTTTTACGGTGCATATACCATATATTTAATTTACGGTATACATATTGTATATTTAACATACGGTATATGTGCTGTATAAGTATTTTTTACGGTACATATACCATACATTTAATTTACGGTACAAATGCGGTAAGAATATTTTTTTAAGATACATGTACTTTAAATATATTACGGTACATATACCGTTCAGTTAAATTACGGTATATATATTTCAAATATTTTACGGTACATATACCACAAAATGTTTTAATTTATGTTCAGTTAAATTACGGTACATGTACTTTAAGTATTTTAAGGTATATATACCGTCCAGTAAAATTACGGTAAAAGGAAGTGTCACAAAGTTGATGGTATAACCACCGTGTTTTCTGACCAAAATTTTTTACAGTGTGGATAATATTCTCTTTTCTTTATTGGTAAAGAGAAATATCAATTTAACAAAGGTTGCGCCTATTTTTTCGTACAGCGGATTATATATGCATATACATATGACAGAATAACAGGAAAGCAAAACGTTGAGGTACTTCATATATTGAAATTAAATAAGTTTACAATAATTTACAGATTTTAATAATAATTTTGCGTTATCATAAAAAAGAGAGATAGAGAGAGAGATTGCAGAATATTTTGATGTAAAGAATAAATTACAAATAGTGAAAGAAAATTTTTGTTGCATTAAAAATGGTAACGACATTAAAAGACAACTCCCACCACCCCCTAGAAATATCTTTTGATATCATGTACCGGATTTATCCCCTCTCTTCGAAAGTGTTAACGTTATATGTGTAATAAGCTTGAATTTGTTATAAAGCTTTAAATAAATTTTTCGAGTTACTTCAATAAAGATCTCCACTTTTAATCTATATAATGTTTAATAACATTAATACACAACACATCATAAAACTACATAAAAACAAATATCTTAATAATAGCTTTTCCTGGCGTATTATCGAATCATAAGTAATCTTATCAGCAAAAGCTGGGATCAAAGCTGGGCAAACATTCTGATTGTTTTCTTCTTGTGACAGGACGATCATAGTTCGAAATTCCCTATAGGAATTTTGCTTTTTCCCAAAGTAATTAAGTTGCAATAATATATGCATAACCCCTATTGGAAAAATACTACTTCTAAAGCTATGAGCATTGTAAAAAAATTTACCCTTTTGCTGCATCATCACTCCAACGCTTTTATAGAAAACGATTACTTCAGGACGGTATTACGGAGCTTTTTCATGGGTAAAAAGTGATTTATTCTATAAAAGCGGGTGAGTAACGATGCAGCACAATGGTCAAATTTTATACAGTGAAAGGCAAGATTTTTGTTTTGTTATTAAGTATGACATCGTTGTTCTACACAAAAATGCAAGAAACACAAATTTTTCCAACACCAAGCGTACACGACGAAAGATATAATTTTTTTAAATCAGAACCAAGTGGGATGTATACAATTGCTAACATGAAGACTTGGGCTATGTTGCTTGATCTATGTTTATGAAGTATGCGCACTTTATTGCAAATACGGTGTCAAAAAAAAGGTAGTTTTCACATTTCTTATCCTTTCTTTCTTCATTTATTTTACATCAAATTATATTATTAAAACATACGAAGCTCAAATTAGTAATACGCAATTTTATAAGATTTAATACTAATTCAATACCGAATATTAATGGGAATTATTAAAATTTAATCACCTTATATTCAAGCTGGTTTAATTAAAGCGATTTATAAGGTTGCCAAACTCCGTAGTATTATGAAGCGCTCGCCCTTTTATAACAACATGATGTTTGAAACTAACCAATCAGCTTGGTTGATTCTTGATTGATCTTAATTTATATGCACATTCACATTCACACATGACATGCACACTCAGATTTGTTAATCGCACTCACAGAATAAAGCAAAAGGTTTAGACATGAAGTCTGATCGTGGCGTTGAAAGTGTAACCCAAAAGTCTGTAACATTCGGACCAAATTTAACCATGTGTTTTGCGCGACTATCAATTCAAACATGTATCTCTTTGCATTTGCCATTTATTATCTGCGTATTGACTGCAAGCTTGATTAAAATTTCCATTTAAGACAAGAATATGTGTAGTTATAGACAGCAGTACATCTTTCCCTATCCGATTAACTTGTCTTGTTTGGGCCCGGATGATGGCATTTAAATTTGAGCTGTAATTGCATTCATATTACAAACTGTTTTTGTGGAATAATGTATCTCCCTTTATATATTTTCTCCATAAGTCACTCTATTTTTATACCATGTGAGGCCACATTAAAATTCTCCGAAATGAAAATCGATTTAAGTGTATCGTTTTAGGTAGATTTGTATGAAATACCAAGTGTAGCGTTCGTTCCTATGTTGGAATTTCTGAAAATTTTTGCAGATCTACACCGATCATGATCCCCTAGATCCCGAAACTACCATTAGTAAAAAAAGTTTATCTACCTATCTATCTATCTATATATCTATCACTTTTTTATGGACACGATAACTTCTTTAATTCTGCTCAGAACTCTTCCAAATTGATACATAAAATTCAGAGGCATAAAATCTCGGAGGAGTCTGGTCATGTTCAAGTTCGTTAATAGGCAAAATCGTACCAAGGGGATAGAAATAAAGAAGGGTTGTGCGAAATCTTAAAAAATAATAATAATAACTTCTTAATTAAAATACCTATCGAATGGGTTTAAAGTTTACATTACTTTTATAAAACTGGTGAAATGTTTATGCATGTATGTGCACGCATAACATGGCATATGCATAATGTGGCGTATTTCAGTTTTGTGATAAAAGTAGAATATATTTAAATAACTGTTGTCGAAATGACATTTTGACAGAATTTCTGAAAGCAATCGTGATTGAAAAATTGAGGAAATATTCGATAACTGCTTAATAAGCAGTTTGTTATTTGAATACTTCCTAAATTTTATTATAGTAATACTATCTGACTCAAATTTAAATCCATTTTTACTTTCAAACGCTTTCAATGGAGAAGTTACCTTTTTAAGAAAATGTATAATGTGCCGTATTGGTGAGTTTTTAGATAAAAGTAGAATATATTTCAAGAAAAGCTGTAAAATTAGGCGTTTAAAACAAAATTTCTTTAAACGGTCGTGAATTAAAAATTGAGGATGTATTCAAATAATAAATTGCTGATTTTGTGACTCATTTTTAAATTCAATTTTGCTTTCAAATGCATTCAGTTGACAGTTTCTCTTATTTAGGAATAATACAAATATGCGGTATTGGTCTATTTTTTCATAAAGTCAGAATAAATTTCAAAAAAGGCTGTCAACTTAGACATTTGAGCCAAATTTCGCTTAAGATGATCCTGATAAAATCAGCTATTACAGAAACATGAAATTAAAAATTTTTTCAAAAGTGACCATATAAAGTAGTTGAACTGGAATTATCTTTAATCATATTTTATTGTTTGTTATTTAAATCTGCCTCCGCCTATTAACCAAGCCGACTAGGTTTTTAAAAATATATGACGCAGTTTTCACTGTTAAATGCATAATTTGTTGATTTTAAAATCCTTTTTTCTTTTATGATTCGTGGGAACTGTAATTTAAAAGTACTTGGAAATGTTATAAATGTTGAAAAAATTATTATTTAAAATATTCCCTAATAAAAGTTTTTAACTCCTAATAATTTAATTATTTTAGACTCTTTAAATATTAAATTTGAGGAATGAAAATTTGAAGTAATTATCATCTGTAAATGCTTTTTGTTTGTATTTTTTGTTTTAATAGAGATTGAAGTAAAAGAAAATTTTAGTTTCAATTTTTAGCTAGAAAAATATCTAATAATCATTTTAATTTTTTCTTTATTTCCTCTTTCTTTCAACAAAAATGGAATAAATTTGTTGCCATCATTAGAAAAAATCATCAATTTTGTCATCTATTTTCAATAAAATTGAAAAAAAATATCTCGAAATCTAATTTAAATTTTTAAATTTTAATATTAATTACCACAACTGTGGATGAATTTCTTGGTGTTACACTGTTAAAAATCTGCAGCATTTTATCCAGTCATTTGACCGTTTTCTACAAAAAAAGTAAAACAACTTTCTTTTTACGTTATTCTGAACATATTATTACCAATTTTATGGTCAGAATAGAGTTAAATTACGGTTATGTTACTGGTTTTTCAGAAAACGGTGAAATGACTGTACAAAATGCTGCAAGATTTTTAACAGTGTACTTGGTGTTAATTTTATTGACATTTTTTTTTTTATATAACTTGATGTATATAATTTTTGTAGACCATTTTCCAAATTGCGCAAGAATTAGGATATTTTCCAAATTGAATTTGGAAAAAATTGTGTTTTCATATGTTTTATCCTTTCTCCAAATTACTTACTTATTATATCATCTTTTATCTTTTTAAACGGCGAAAATATTACACTATTCTGGATGCGTTGAAAAATGCTTCATAATCTATGCTTCATGTATGATTTTTCTTTCTTGTTTCATTAGAAATATAAATTATGCAAATTTAAAATCCGCAACAGTGAAAAACTCTAAACTATTACTAATGTCTACAGTTGAGAAATATTTTTTGTTGACATGCCATTTATACATTAAAAATCCATAATTTTCGGTTTTTCTTTGTACTGATTTATTCTAGTGAAAATATTTTTCTTTAAAAACTGAAATAAGTAAAAAAGATTTTCAAAAGAATATCTGTTTTCAAATCATATAAGTTCAAATCCCCTGTTTAGTTGTGTCACGCCTTGTGTGTCGAAGATATTTTCTTCAGATTAAGCTTTTTCAAAGAAGATTTCCTTGAAGTACAAATGTTTAGTAACAACTATATATTTACTTACTGTAAATTTGGAGCAGTTCTATTTTCCTTTTGCTATAGTTGATTAGAAAATAATCTTGATTCTTTTTTATTGTATTTTTTTTCGTATTGAATTAGTAATTTTCCTCCTCACCATGCTTGTAATTTCAAACAGTTTTCTTATTTTGATTTTCTGATGCATTGAAAGAAAATTGTTTGAGTTTTTTTTCTTTTCTTATATATAATCATTATGACTTATCAGAAGAAAAGTTGTTTTCATTTACATTATTTCCATCTATAATACTTTTGAAAATGTGATAGCTCAAATAATAATTTTTGGTAGGTATAAGAAGTTTAATCTATATCATGTTTAACTTTTTTGTCCAAAGTTTTCTACTGTTTTCTTCCAGAGAAATTTATTTCATTATTTTGTCTTCCTTTGGGTTTGATATTATATTGAAACAAGTAAGAAAAATCATGAGTTAAGTATAGATTATGAAGCACTTTCCAACACCTCTTGAAATCTTTAACAAAACTTCCTTATTTAGGAAAACAATGTCCATATCTAACTATGTATTCCAATGCTTTTGAAAAGCTCTGTATTTGATTTGTCGGTTATTATATAGAGAATATATTGGTAAAATTTAGTTTAACAAGAAAATGCCTAACTGGTCGAAATTTTCCTTTCATAAATTTATACTAATAGATGGAAACATACTTGAATACTTTTGTTTATCCCTGTAAAATACATATTACATTTAATCCACGAAAATATTTCGCTTTTAAAAATAAATTCTAGTTAAACCACTTAAATCAAATTTCTAGAAATTATCATTCAAAGGCGAACATGTATTCAGTTCTTTGCGTGACTCTGTGTATCATTTTATCTATATTGTACAAACATTTCTTAGTAAACTAAATGCAGTTCAGCGTAAAAAGTCATAACATATTTAAAGACCAATTTAAGTAAATTACGTTTATATTCAGTAACCTTTCCGAGATCTTTTGTGTAACTCTGTATACCTAAATTTTGTAAAATATAGCATTTACATAAACCATATAATAAACATACAGGGGTTGGACAAAAATATGGAAACACCTTTTGAAATGCATGTTTGAAAAACAAAGATATATTATAATGAACTATATTGATGGCACTGGAGTTTTCGCCTGCTGACGCCACCTATACAACTTCATAAAATCGCTGCACCGTTCAGTCATTGTTGGAGCACTGTTATGTGAGATTATCATTGCATTATGTCAGAGTTAACAGACTTCGAACGTGGACAAATTGTTGGCGCGCGTATGATGGTGCTTCCGTAAGCAAGGTAGCCGAGGTTTTTAGTGTTTCAAGAGGTACTGTGTCGAAGATTTATTCCGCATATTTGAAATGCGGAAAAAACATCATCCGCTAAATCACAGCGCGGACGAAAGTGTGTGCTGAATGATCCTGACAGACGATCATTAAGGAGGATTATCGCGAAAAATATGCAGTCCACAGCTGCAAAAGTTACTGCTGAAATGAATGTCATGTTACCAAATCCTGTGAGTACCAAAACAATTAAATGGAGCTTCATATATAGGGAATTGCTGGCCGTGTTGCAATGGAAAAGCCATCCATCAGTAATGCTGATGCATGTAACAGGAAAAAGTGGTGTTTAATTCATTAAGCCTGTACTATAGAGCAGTGGAAGATCGTAATATGGTCTGATGAGTCTTCTTTCACATTGTTCCCCATTTTTGGCCGAGTTTACGTCTGGAGAACGCCATCTCAAGACTACAATACAGACTGCTTGTTGCCAAGAGTAAAACATGGCGGGGGTTCGGTGATGGTTTGGGCAGCCATATCGTGTTTCTATTCTGGCCCCATGATAACTCTGTAAGGGCGTATTACTGCTCAGACTTATGTGAACATTTTGGCCGATCAAGTCCATCCAATGGTACAAGCTTTGTTCCCCAATGATGATGGTATCTTCCAAGACGACAACGTCCCCGTTCACACAGCTCACATTGTCCAGGACTGGTTTTCTGAGCAAGAGGATGAATTTTCGCATCTCCCCAGGCCACCAAAGTCATCAGACTTGAATATTATCGAACCTTTGTGGACTACATTGGAGCGGAAAGTGCGTTCTCGCTATCCACCGCCAACATCGTTATCTGAACTTGCGACCGTTTTGCAGGAATAATGGTACAATATTCCCTCGGCAAACATATAGAAACTGTATTTATCCATTCCGAGAAGACTGCAAACTGTTTTGAATAACAATGGGTACCATACACAATACTAGGCAAGGAAACGTGTTTTTCTTAAGGTGTTTCCATATTTTTGTCCAACCCCTGTACATCTATTGAAACTTAAAAGCGAATATCATAATTAAAAATGAATTTCATCCATCTAACAGCCATCTTCCATAATACACAGGACTTCGGATAGAATATACTATTTGAAATCTTTTTTATCTCCCTGTAAATGCTATGCACTACGTATTATGCATGAAATAACTCATATTAATCCTCAGCAACGTATATCCATTTGATTATATATGAAATCATTTACCATAGTTAAAATATGTCGCAAACAATTATACCCTTTATTATTATGTATTAGAATTCTTTTGCATGGCCCTGTAAATGAATAATAACTTTTCTTTTCGCTGCATACTTTACAAAATGCAAATTGTAGGGCCCTTTGTAGATGCATATAAATTTGAAGACGTTTGACAGGGTGTGACATCTTTAAAATTCATTTGATACGAATTTCTCTCATAGGCCGTAATTTATTGGAACTTTTGTGACTGTTTTAAATAAACTAATCATGGAAGAAACTTCATTTTCAATAGGATTCGTGCTAGGGTAAACGACATTAACTTCTAAAAATTTCATGGCAATCCAAGTATATTTACGAGAGTTAGAACCAAAACGGCCAACTTTGATGGAAAGTGCTGAAAAATAACGCGTTAGACAATAAATATTGCAGGTTGGTTTTAAAGTAGTTACTTGATATAATTTTTTTTACTGCTGCGTTCAAATTTAAATTAGCTTCTGCGTGATATACCTGCAAAATAATTCATAATGAAGTAAAATTTCTTTCTTTTTTTCATGTACAAAGTAATTCAAAACCGTTTACCATTTGTTTATAAAAATGTATGTTATTTTGGTAAATGCCAAAACAGATATTTTGAAACAATCTTCGGGATGTGAAATTCTTGTAAAAGCATTAGCAAAGAGAAACTATTTTAGATCAAGACGTATTCCATTTACCGAAAAGTGCAAAACGTTGTTCCGCTTGTTAACACTTAAATATGAATGTCTGCAGTTTCATGCCTTTGCGTGTAAATATATTTCGGAAAATTGAAATCAGAATGTTGTACTTTATGGCATATGGTAAATGAAATTTTTATACAGCGTTTTTTAATGTTTTTTTCATTTCATTTCAAGAGCCACTTTTTTTGTCTAGTGATTTACAAAATGAAACGGTATTTTTTTAAATACACTGTTTATTTATTTTTATTTTTATTAATATTTTATTTCCTACGTGTTAAGATTTAGAACATTTAACTGTTGTGATTTCATAGCCAGTTGACGAATTTTGGCACATATACAAATTTTTTCCATTTCTATTGTGACTGATAGTGTTATAATCAAAAAGAATATTGCGCAATTTATCCCCTACACTGTTAAAAATAAAGGTGACAAACTAGTTGCTTTTGGTGCCCAGGGGTGAAAAGGTGTTACCATTTGACACCAGCGGACTTGAAAACGTGTTTGGGGTGCCGTTGGGTCTTTCACTGGGTGATTCAGGGTAATTAGGGTGCCACGCAATGCATACCATTGAAGTATTTTCATCTGTTAGTCATTTGCGCATGCTCTGTGACGGGTATCCTCGCCCTTCAACTAGACGTCACCGGTGGATCAACACAGAAATTTCTTCCTAGGATGACTATCAACGCTATATGCTATCCCAATTTCGTTTAGAACTTCAGATGGCTAACATTTGGCGGGCCTTTTTCTATGAAGCAACCTTTGAATTTCAGGACATTTGAACATTTCAGGGAGACTTTGACGGTGAGCTTGATGGCCGAGTGGTTAGAGCGCTGAGCTTGTAATCAGACGTTTTGGGTTCGAATCCTACGAGGGCCAAAAGTCGGTTCGTGTATTTTTTATTTTTTTATTATTGGGCACTCTGGAATAAGGGTGTAATCTTTTCGCCCTAATTAAAGGTGCCATTCTGGCTCCTTTAGGGGTATCACCAGCGAGACAAGCCTTTCACCCCTAAAAGGTGCAATGTGTCACTATTAGTTTTAACAGTGTATGAATAGATAACAACAACAACAACAAAATACTATAATAATGAATTCATTAATTTATAATATGGTTTTTAAAATATTAAAATGTTGTATCGTCATTTTATACATACTTATGTGCACGATTTTTGTAATTCTAAAATGCTATGAACTAAATGAAAAATCAGTTACAAAAATCTCTTTTTTCATATGTATTAATTAAAGTTAAAGGAAAGGGCGAAAAAAGGTTACTTTTTAGCTCACGATACGCTATTTCTTTTGGACTACGATTAAAATGCCGTTGATAAAAAATAATCTTCTGCTTCATAAGCCATCCGTAAAACCGAAACACATGTATTATACTTGTACCGTTAGATGCTCATATTCTCTACTGCATTTTTTTCTATGCATCTCACATTTTCAAATTTTTAGCTGCAATTTGTTTCAAAATTACATCTCAATTTATTTTCAAGATATAATTTTTTTTTTGTAGTTTTAGTACAATTTCTTTAATTGTGGCAACTAAAGTAATCCATTTTTGTAGAAAGTAAATATAAAAAAGTTGAAAATAATAGATTAATTAATGAATGTTTTCCGATAATAGAAAAAGCTGGTACTATAAACTATAATTATTTTTAAGTGTCCATATTAATGTTACAAACAAATGAAACAAATGAAAGATGTCGATCATTAGATAGCCAATTTGTATGTCGAGTTTATGAGATCGAGTTTTGTGGTAATTACGTATTATTCCGTGACAGTGACATTACCAACATTCTTTTTTACAGATGTTGTTTAAAACTGGATCGTAAATGCAGAAATTTTCAGCGGATGCTAATGATGTCCTTTTATATAAAATAAAAGCGTGTATTTTAAGTTCTAAAATTGAAATAAGTTTTGCATTTTCATTTCAACAGAGGCTCATCGGATGCAAAACTAAATTCTGAAAAAGCATAATTCCTGCTTTTCGCTTGTTTTTGATGTTTTTTATACAATACCATGATACTTTGAATTTCTTGAAAAATTTATGGGGACAAATTGAGAAAAGTTTTTTTTCTTTAAACTTTATGAAACTAATCTATAAAATAAAACGTTGTTAGAAAAAATATTTTTTTTTTGAAATAAATAATGATTGTGATCTGGCTAATTCACAAAACACTCATTTTGCCATGTGAACAGTCTAGTTCCGAACTAAATGAAGTATTTTTTTTGTTGATATGAAATTTCTGAGATGCGTTCCTTCTTTCTATAGAGCCAACATCTTTTTTTTTTTTTAAATTAATTCATTAAAATTAAATGTTTGCTTAGGCCGGTAAAGATGTGTATTCGTAATAGATAAGGCCACAGAAGCACAAATAAAAATCACCGGAATATATTTAACCATGACATTTTAGATTAAATCATTCCGAATAGATTTGTGTCCTACCAGATTAGCCAGCTTTAGAAAAACCAGCTTTAGTTTTTAAAATTTGTTTAAAAAAATGTATATTTAATTAAAATCAGCAATTTATTTTAAATAAATCAAGCTATGTATTTATTTAGCATAGCTGATAAGCGCTATCAGATGAAGTTTTACAAATTATTAGTTGAATTATAAATTTCTTTATATATTTTCAAGAGTATTATGTAGAATTATTTAGATGATATATCTAACATCTTCTTTTACGATTTATTTGTATTTAAACTTAAAAGATTAATTAGCTTTCTGAGATTATGAGGGAGTGTACTTTGTGATAAAGGCACTCTAGCATTTTAGTGAGATCGTGAATTCTATGTTTTAACATGTGTAACATGAAAGCGACATCTATCCTTTATTCAACTTTAACTTTCCAGAGCGAGTGGTGTGGAGTGGCGAAAGCCAGCTAGTAGTGTGGTGAGGGGGTAGCGGCGAAAGCCAGCTAGTGGTGGTGGTGAAGCGGCAGTAGCCCGCAGAGATAGATAGCTAGTAGTGAAGAGATTAGCCTCCAGTGAATTAGATAGTGTTTTAGAGGAGCTAGCCAGCAGCGTGCGTCCAGCTGGTTTATCACGAGCAGAGCTACACGATAAGAGTGCCGGTGGTAAAAAATAGTTTAATACATTGAGTATTTTAAATAATAAAAAGTGTTTGGAGCCACGGGCTGTCTTATAAAGATTTAATTTAGCGTTTAGTCGAAGTCTGAACGAGAAGCTGATTTGAAGTGCCCCGACTGAGTCTAGAGCCGAGATTGTGAGTATAGTTTCGACTTAATCTGTTGGTACTGTGATTAGTTATTAAAATTCTTGAACTGACGTTCCACTTTCTCCAAGCCTTAATGGTTTAAGTAAACTGTTGATTTTTTATCCTATATTTAGAATTATGTCTTCATTTCATCAACATAACCACTCTACCGTTACAAATGACACCCAGTATGTGTACCCACCCGTTACAAGATAAGTGACAGTTTACTGCATTTGCGTAATCATTTCCTTTATCCACACGCATATGCGATGGATAATTACGTTTAATACAATTTATTTTTATTTTAGTAAAACAGTTGAGATAAAATCAGCTAGTTTATGAACAATATATTTAAACGGATGCTTAATGTCACCAATATCTCAACTAAATTTATTTTCTTTCACTTTAGCAGTTACTGAATTCTTCCCAGGAACAATGCAACAAAGATGTTTGCGATATTTAGATAATTTATGTTACGAGAGTAATTTATCTAATTTCAAGCCATTCAGTGGAAATGATTAAAAATATTTTTGAAATTTGTCTAGAAAAGATCATTATTAACCTTGTATTTTATAATGCAGATTAGTAAATAATAATGACATGCTATTTAATGATTAGAAATCAAATTATGCTCTTATTAAAATATTCTAATCAAATACGAATGCAATTCAAATTCAGTTTGAAACTTGTATCCAGTGAAGGTGTCGCGATTGCGTTGCGAAACACTGATGAACTTCAAAGTTTATTTAGAATGTTTTTAGTACATATTGTTGCTCTAAATATGCTCATTTTCATAACTTACGTATCATGACCGGACAATATCAGTTTCAGACATTTTGTCGAATACGCACAGGAATGTTTGATGAACCAGCTTTGAAATTCGGAGAAGTAAGAAACCGTTTGACCTAATGTCGCTCAATGATAATATAGTCGCGAGGGCAAAAAATTAGGGACTTGGGCAACAATAAATTGAATTAAAAAATAACATTAGCCAACATCTTGTAACAGAAAATGCTCTAAGTAGTTTGTCAGTGTAGAATATGACAAAAAAAAGCCCTTAAACAATTCTTGTATTCATTTTTTTTCACAGTATGCAAAGTTTTTTTTTTGAGAATTAACGCAATTTTTGAAAAACAGGAAAAGATGCAGTAAAAACTTTGCATTAAAAAAATATTATGCTAAGTATTTCATAAGATAGAAAACTTGTGTGGAAATAAATTTTAATTAAATAGATACAAATGATGGTAAAAAAGTTTTTCTTTTTTTTGTACATAATTTGTTAGTCAATTTTATAGGGAAATTTATTAAAACAAGACTAGGAGAATATCGTGAAAATTAAGAGAGATATCGGCAAAAAAGTGAAGTAACTGCCAATTTGTAAAAAAAAAAAAAAACCTTAAAAAGCTATAGTTATTTTTAGAAAATATCTGAAAATACAAAAAACAAAAACAAAAAACAAAAAAAAATCCCGGCCTGTTTGTTCTGCCTGCCTGCCAGGCGCAGGGTGATTTCGAAGTTAAGTGCTAATTTACCAGCAAAAAAGAAATTATGATTAGAAATAAACTAAGTTTAACATTTTATTTGGCTGCTTTTGGAGAGTTTTTAATTTCATTTTTCTTTAAGAGCTGGTTTTATAAGAGTCATGTTAAGTAAAAATGATTTGATATTTTGAGAACAGATGGAGTTATATATATTTTTTCCCCAAAATCCTATTTTGTTTTCTTGTGCCAATTTTTAATTTTGGCAAAAATCGGTTATAGCCAAAATTTTGGCCTTTTATCTAAGAAGTAATGATAACTTTAAAGTGATATCTATTTTAATTAAGAAGTTATGGTGTTTACTCTGTTTTCATAAAACTCCATTCGTATTTCCCGCCCGTTGGTCCGAATTTGCCCATTAACAAACTTGACCGAGATTTTATGCGCCTTGATTTTATGTATCAAGCTGGAGAAGAGATTTGAGCAGAATTAGGGAAGTTATCGTGAGCGCAAAAAAGTGACATAGATACCGGGTATCCCAAAAATGACTGATGGATTTTAAAATTCAATAACTTGCAAACGGTGACACTTATTTAAAATTTTTATGCAGGAGGGTTATGTATAATGTCAGGAGTTTTTTTTCCGTATTTGTTTAGTTTGGATTTTAAACAATAGGTGGCGCTGACGGCGATTGATGGCCAGGTCGTCGCTGCACTCAGCACTGATCACCTGGCCTTCAATCGCCGTCAGCACCACCTATTTTTGAAATTTGAACTAAAATAAAAAATTACGGTAAAAGAACTCCTGACATTATTCATAACCCTCCTTCAAAAACTTTTTAAATAGCTATCACCGTTTGCAAATTATTGAATTTTAAAATCCATCAGTCATTTTCGGCACACCCGGTAGATAAATTTTTTATAGATTGTAGTTTTGGGTTCTAGGAATCATGTTCGATCTAGATCTGCAAAATGTTTTCAGAAATTCCTACATAGGAGAGAATATAATAGGTAGTATTTCATATGGAATCTACCTAATTCACTGTTTGTCAAAACATTTTCTGAATTTTCACGACAGAGGATTGTTTTTTTATATCTTTAGTCTTATATAATTGATTGCCTAATTATTTTGATATTGATCGTACATGTGCATCTAAAAATTATTTCATTAAAATGTTTATATCTCCTCAAATATTTCAGCTATTTCTTTTCTTAATAGCGGTGTACTGTTTTTTAGTGCATTTTCTGAAATTTTTGCAAGATGGCGTCAAATTTATCCATTCTTAATATTTTGTCTACCTTGGATCACATATGAGCTTCTTTAAAATCCTCTGAGCGGTTTCCCTGTATTATTACGTTTCTCAAAAACAAATTTAATCTATTGTCGACAAAAATATTTTTAAAAGAATTGTATTTCGAGATTTATATCAAATAAAGGCACATGAAGTGTATTTTAGAAAAAAAAAAACAGGGAAAGAAAATTTTAATTAAGGTTATTTTTAACAGCATTTTTATGAAAACGCAGGAAAACCCTCGACACGTTTGGAGGGTTGAAACGACAGCCACAAAATAACTCAAGGTGAGCAGAAATCCATTCATCTCGCGATTTGAAAATCAGGTTCTCGTAAAAAATTTAAACAACTCAAAAGAACGACTTGTTTTTAAGCTATTTAAATCAAGATGAGTAATTTAAATAAACAATTTAAATCAAAATGAACAAAGTGTATATAATAAACAATTCAACAGTGATCCAATAAATTAGACCTCTTTCCTGATAAGCCATGTCCAATTTTTCGATTTAAGCGTGTGAACCCCTATTCTTTTTTCTCATAAAATAAATGTATTTTTTTCATCTGTGTTTGCAAAATGCCTTCCAAGACAATTTGATCAAAAAATGAGAATTTTTCATGCGTTTTAAACGTAATTGAAATCCTTTAGAATTTAATGTCTTGAGTACTTCTATATTATACTCGCAAAGTTTTTAAATTTACGATTGTGTAAATTTAGATCGGTTATAATTAAATGAATATTTTAAGATGATTTGTAATTTTAGATCTCTATTTGTGAACTTTAATTACTGATCCCCTAAAGTACCAGTTTTAGAAAAGTGCTTTTTCTTGTCGTCTATGATAGACCGTGAGGCAGCTCAGACAATCACCTATTCGAGTTTAGGGCTTAAATTCCAGAGTTAGTTAAAACTCGATTCGCATATTAAAACGCATTTGGTCTGACAAGCCACATCTTCGTGGAAAACACTCGATATCCTGATTTTAGCAGTTAACCCATAGGTTTGCAATAGAGTTTTCCTGTACTCAAAGATAAGAAAACATGGAGGACTGATAGCACGAAAACACAATGGTAAACCTACAAGTCAACCACTAAAATCGGGTTTTCTACCAAGATCAGGCCTGGTAGACCAAATGCATTTAAATTTGCTAATCAAGTTTTAAATAGTTTTGAAATTTCAGCAGTGAACTAGATGAAGTGAATGTCTGTGTGGCCGACTCCCGGTTGCAAATAAACAAACACTCAACGTCCCAGAGCGCGCTTCACGCCAACCCCTCTTGCCAAGCGCTTTGGCAAAAAAAAAAGGAAGTTCGATGTGCAACGTGCATGCTACAATCTATTCTAATACCGTAGTTTGAAGTTTACATGTGCAAATATTTATATCCAATTAACTTGAATATTTTGGATACAAAATATAGTAAAAGAATTTCCTTTTTCAAAGAAAATGCTTTTGAACATGCAAATTAATTTAAGTCTACACAAGTTGTTATTCATTAGACTAAGTGACATACTGATGCTGTTACTATAAGATTATACTATTGCAAAGTAAAGGCTGATGCTGAAAAAAATTAAATTGCATGTTTCTAGCATTATGAAAGTAGACTAGAAAGTATACTAGAAACAATGGTTGACTTAGTTCATCAAGGTATTTCAACATAGCTCCAAAATATTTATGAAATTGATTTGCATTGTTTCATAGTTTATATTGGGCGCATGATTTTTCATTCTTTTTTTTCTTATCTTTTTAATTTTCAGAAAATAATAGGTTTAATTTTAGACAGTTTGTTAAGTATTGATAGTATAAAATGCCTTCTAATGGAATAATGCAGAATTGAAAGAATACCACAAATTAAATAACGAGCATGGTTAGATTTCTACTTTTTCAAATTCCTCATAATTAAGTATAATTTTTATTTTTAAAAAAAATAAATTCGGCAATACCTCATAAAAGAAAGGTAAGTGAGCATTCCATTAATATATATTGGTCTTGCAATCTTTAACCCTTCCGGGTCCTTTTTTTTCAGTTTTTCGAAAAAATTACTTTTACGTTAATAACTTTAACACTAGCTATCCATATAGATTAATTAGTGTTTGACGAATATTTCATTGTCTGAAAGGTAACGTATGTTGTTGTTTTGTGTACTATTAAATTAGTATTTATATGACAAAAGGCTAAGGAAGAATTTTTGGAGATGTTTAGAAAATACTGTATTACAATAAGATTTAATTTATATTGCAACTTTCTAACACTTTTTTGTGATTTATTAAACACAATACTTTTCGGAAAGTAACTTTTATTTCAAATTTAATGAGCGAAACACATGTTTAAAACAAAAGAATCGAAAACGGCGCAAAGAGAATTCGAAAAATAATGATAATTATTATTATTACTAAATGCTGAAACATAAATGAAGTCAGTCATTTAGTATATGCAGAGGCATATATTGACATTCCTACAAGTAAATAGAAGCAAAAGTATTTCTTAGAACAGAATAACATTCCATTAAAGGACATGTACTACCACTATTACACCAGACGCGAAAGGGTTAAAATAAAAACAATTTTATAAATGACAGCATAAATAAAATTCAAAGTTTTCTCTCATTATGAAAAAAAATTCTGCTTCCTGGCTTATTTAATGAAGATTATCAGCATAAAAGCATCGTAGCGTACGAGGAGGATTCTGAAAGAAAATGAATAAAGGCTAAATTTTTATCTCCTAGTTATTTATGAGCCAAAAACTTTGAGGAGAGGCGATTGTGTCCATTACTGGATATTTTTAACCTGTTATCAACCAGCAACAAAGCACTTATTATAACATATTCTAAACCAGTAACTAATTTGATTATAAATTATATTATTATTAGGAAGGTCAACATACAGAGCATTCATGATGTATGTATAACTTTTCAAAAAGTGATGTAAGCATTTTTTAATTCACACTCATATTCTTACAAACATTCCATAAACAAGACGAACGCGGTCAAAAGGACGAAATATGAAAATCGAAGCAATTTCGGGCTTGCATGCTCTTCGAAGTTTTTTTTTCCCCTAAGCGCATGGCTTCGGAGGTTGGCGTGAAGCGCTGGGACGTTGAGTGTTTGTTTATTTGCCTCCCGGTCTATGATTTAATTTTGTTTCAAACTAGAGAATTAGAATTTGTAATATTATTGTAGCTTCAAGAACGGAGAGGTTAAAAAAAAATTATTATTTTTAACCTTTAAAGGCACAGACAAATTCTGTTCGTAAAATGAGAAATTATTGTCTGTCACCAAAATTTACAAACGACATTTTAAGAAATTAAGAACGCCTTAATTTAAGCATTCGTTGTGAAAGCAAACTTTTATTCAAATTTTATTGGTGCCGTTTGGGATTAAAAGTAGTTGTGCTTGGAGTGGGACGAATATGCCGGAAAGGGTAAAGGAAGATTTACATTTTCATGAATATGCGTACTAGCCATAAAAGTGATGTGCAGCTCCGAAATTATCATATGCTACAGTGAAGACCATTTGGAGTACTTTCTCTAATAGAATCATTGCATGCTTTATTCTATATTCGATGTGTTTTTGCTCTCCCCTCCCTAATTGCGCTCGTGTCCAAATATTCGATTAAAAATATGAATTAAAACAATTTCTTTACATTCCTCAAATTAAGAAACGACTCTTCATGGATTTTTGTAAATGTTAGTAAACTGCATAAAAAGTGGAAGTGTTGGTCATTATCTTTAACCCCCTTGGTGACGAGTGACACGTATACGGGCCGCAAAAGGCTTAAGAATCCTTGTTTAACCACACCAGTAAAATTTTACCGCAAATTTCACTTATTTAATCCGACAATTTTTTCGATTTAATAAGATAAAAATTTCAGTTTTTGAAAATCGCAGAAAAACATTAAAAAATTTGTCAAAGGCTCTCGTCGCGAAGGGGTTAAGGGCACATAGAATATAAAATGTTTCAAATTTTATAGTTTCTAATTATCGGTCTAAAAAGTTGAGCTAAAAGGTAATGGTGCTCAATGATTATGGACCTAAAAGATAATGCTGCTGTGAGGCTTTAAAATAATACATTTTTTTCAATGTGGACGTGAATATATTTTTATTTTTTTTCTGGAAATGCGTTTTTTTATACTTTGATGCATTTCTAATATTCTATTTTAGGTAAACAGTTGAAACTTTTAAAAATTTGTGCAACTAATTTGTTTCTTTAAAATAACCTAACACTTAAGGTCTGAATGAAACATTCTTGAAAATAATATAAAATGTGTTCTTTAAATTTATCGAATTTTCAAAAAAAAAAAAATAATAAATAGTATTTTTAATTTTATTTCTTTTAAATCAAAATGAAAGTAGCTTTTTTATTATTCTTAAATAGTATGTTTTCTGTCACCAAAATAAATTTTAAGGTGATTTATTCAACTTTTTTTTAGAAAAATATACCGAAGACGCAAACTGTTGAAAACATTTCTTAGAGGAGTGGAAAAAGTTAATTGGAACGTAAAAAAAAAAAATATTTACTTTATTAAAATTTATTTGCTTTAATTTATATATAAGCTATAATGTGTATATTTACTGTAAAAGAAATTAGATGCTTTATGTGCTTCTAAAGCGATTGCCTCTCAAAATTCTTGCTGAAAGATGCAACAAAGTTAGATGCATTTTGTGACCCATTTTAAACATAAATGTTAATAAAAAATTAATTTCAAAAATCAAAAAATCTCGCTATGTAAAAAGCGAAGTAAAAAAATAGGAAACAAGATGATGTAGGAAAATACTAGAGTGTGCAATGAAAATCCTTTTTGTTAGAGTATTCGCAGTCGGAGGCATCAGACTACTGTTTAGGTATGTACTGCGGCTCCTGTGCTACCTATTTGCTTGCCTCCGACTGCAATTACTAAAGTAAAAAAAAAAAAAAAAAATGATTTCCATTACGCACTCTAATTTTTTTTCCTACGTCATCTTCTTTCCCACGTTTTAATTCGCTTTTTACGCAGTCGGCTTTTTTTGTTTTGGGAGTTTCATTTTTTATTTCCCTCTTTTTAGTTTTTTACTCGAGCTTTTTGATTTTTTTAAATTTAATTTTTTATATCGTCGAAGATTTTTATAACCCATAGTTCTAGCAACTGATTTTTTTCTATTGTCTAAATAAATCGTAAATTTTATATATCTCTAATGGTCAAAAAAAAAAAAAAAGAATGCGAATTTCAGTCTTTTATACACAAGGAAAAAATCGCTTCTGTAATCCGTAGTTGAATATAAATGCAAATTTTGTAAATCAATCATGAAAAAATATTGTTAAATTCGACAAACAGTTATTGATAAAAATTTCCACCTCTCCCGCTAATATAGTCAATATGTCACTTAAAAAATGCTTTAAATAATAGTTTTCAAAAATATATTGCGAAATTTGTCACTGTCATTTAAAAAATCGTAAATGTTGTCAATCAATAAAAAATTCACTGAATTGCATGAATTCCAAATTTTTCGCTGTGTAACTGATAATAATTTCAGGAACTGTAGATAACTACAATCAAAACTTATAATGCCTACATTTACAATTTTCTTCATTAAAAACACCAATTCTAGGCATTAGTTTTAGATCTTTGTAAAACAGAAGATAATTTTATTTATCATAAAATATATAGTCCGTATCATAATAAAAGATGTCGTCATTATCATAGTAAAAGTAATGATAATAAAAGTTTAATAATAAAAGATCATAATAAAAGTTTATAATGATAATGACGACATCTTTTATTATGATAAGGACTATATATTTTATGATAAATAAAATTATCTTTTGTTTTATAATGATCTAATACTAATGCCTTGAATTTGTATTTATAATAAAGAAAATTGATAATTTTTTTTTTATCAATTCATGTTTTTTTTTATTTCGTATTTAAAAAATAAAAATACACTATCTAACCATTATCTAACCCTTATTTAAATTATTCTTGCATGGTAATTTAATTTAAGTATCCAGAGAATATTTATTAAAACTATTAAAAAGTATATCTTTTAAAAAATTGTGCACAGGGGTAAGTCTTGTAATTTAAAAAAAATGACGGATTTACAAGTTTCAGATAGTAAAGATTCCGAAAAACATAAGTATAGAAAAAAATTCTGTACGACTGTTTCTCTGTGTGTCTGTAAACGCTGTATCTTCCGAACAAATTGAGATAGAGATTTGAAATTTAGTGCGTACTTAGTATGTAATAATTGAAAGAGGTCTATTGAATATCAGTAACATCTATTATCCTGAACTATTTTATTTATCTATCGAAATATTCGTTCGGACGAAAAGCACACAAAAATTTACGAAATTGTTTATTTTAAGCGAATATAAAAGACAATAAGAAAGCATAAATTTTGCATAAAGAGAGAAGTCAATCATATAATTATTTGCTCAGATATTTGCATTCATATTTTCCATACTCTTTGATTTTCAATGACCCAATATTTTATTCAAATTTCAATTCAAATATATATTTCGCCTTCATTTTGGAAGACCTATACAATGATTTACCACTGAATACAATTGGACGGTTAAGACAAATTGATTGAGACCTCATTCATTAAAATACATCACACCGTTGGGATGTTCAGAGAGTATACATACATACATACCTAGACACCCGTGAAACATATTACCCCTCTTTGTAGTCGGGTAAAAATAAAATTTGCATGATTGACTAATGAACTCGTTTGGAATCGATCTGAGTTTCCCTTTCTTTGATAAATATAATATTTATCGAAATAAGCGATTGTAGTCATGTGATGACCTTTTTTTCTCCTGTTTCACGTTGTCGAGTAAAGAACTCCGTTCAGAACGGCTCTTTGACGACCCTTCTAAGTTCAAAGATCTTTTGCTTTTACCAAAAAATAAAAAAGTCTTTCCATACATAGTTTTTTAATAACAAGATCTTGCAATTATATGCGTTTCCGAAAAAAAAATTGACTAAAAATAGTCTGAAAGGAACTCGTTTGGTTTTAAGAACAGCCTTAATTTATGAAAAAGAATATATAAACATGTATAAGCTATATTCATAAACATAAGAGTGTATAAGCATTAATCAGAAGATATTTTCGCATTTGAAAATATTGTTTTATATAAAATGATTAAGTTAAGAGCAATATTTCAAGAATGACTCATAAAAGTAAAAATGCATAACTAGCTAAATGTTTACTAGCAACAGCATCTTTATAAGAACTTTTCATCTTTTATAAGCACAACACAAATATTCACAAGAGTACATAAATGTCACTACAACGTATAAAAATGTCATTGAACGTGACAAACTGTAAATGAACTCCTCTTCATCTATTTCTCATCCAAAAAGAAATAAGAATAAAAGACAATCGCTGTCGCATTTTCTCTCTAGAGCTTCCTTTTTTTTATATCTTTCTCGTATGCCTCGCTGTTATTTGCACTGTCTTCAGTTCTTAATTAAGACTCCAAAGTCCTAGTTTTCTGAATAAAGTTTTTTTTTATTATTATTTGCATAACAACAACTCTTTTATCATGGTAATTTCCTCCGCAATATTTCTCTAATTGTTAAATTCAACTTGAGAGAAATAACGTAAAAAAAGTAAAAGATGGAATTGCAATAATGAAGCATACTTCAATAGGGAAATACAGGGTGATTCCAAATTTTTTTTACAATAAAAGAGGGGTGATAGTACACATCAAGATAAACAATATTAAATAGGAGACCAAGGGTCCAAAACGTTTTCCTAAGGAAATAGCCGCCATTAAAGTTTAGGGACCAAAATTTCAAATAAACATAAAAAACGGAAAAATTGGTCGATTGATTTGGGGTTTTCACTAAAATTATTCTTTATGTCGGCATTTTCTTGAAATTAAATTATAAAGATAAATTTCAAAAAATGCCGATAGAGGGCGCTTTAGACTTTGGAGTAACGAACAACTATTTTTTGCCGGTATTTTTTGCATCGCATTAAATGTTTTCGTAAGCTTAGACTCAAACTTAAATTTTGAGCTCAAAATCTGTAGTTGGGAGTGGTTAAGTAACACAAACTGAGCTGTGTTCAGAGGGTTCAAATTTCAAATGATTATAAAAAACAGAAAAATTGGTCGATTGATTTGCGGTTTTCACTAAAACTATTCTTTATTTAGGTATTTTCGTGAAAATAAATTATAAAAATAAATTTCAAAAAATGCCGATAGATGGCGCTTCAGACTTTGGAGTAACGAAACATTCTTTTTTTGCGTTATTTTTTGCATCTTATTAAATGCTTTCGTAAGCTTAGCTTGAACTTAAATTTTGAGCTCAACATCTGAATAGTAGGGAGTGATTAAGTAGCACAAACTGAACTGTGTTCAAGGGGGAGGGGGGGTTCAAATTTAAAGTAATTATAGAAAATGGGAAAATTGGTCGATTCGTTTGCGGTTTAAAATAAAACTATTCTTTAAGTCAGTATCTTCTTGAAAATAATTTTTAAAGATAAATCTCAAAAAATTCCGTCAGAGGTCGCCTTAAACTTCAGAGTAACCAACAATTCATTTTAACCATTTGTTTTTGGTTCTAATTAAATGCTTGAAAAGCATTTTAAATGTTCTCGGAAGCTTAGATTTAAAATTAAATTTTGAGCTCAAATCCTGAATCGTTATGAGGAGTTAAGAAGCGCAAACTGATGTGTGTTCAGGAGTTGAAATTTAACCCTCTTTCCTCCTTGAACAAAATTCAATTTTACGCTACTTAAACACTCCCAACGATTCAGAGTTTCAGTACAAAATTTAAGTATATGCATTTGAAAGCATTTAATGAGATTAAAAAAATAACAGTTAAAAATAGTTGTACGCTACTCCAAAGTCTAAGGCGCCCTCTATCGGCATTTTGTAAAATTTATCTTAAAAAATTATTTTCAAGAAAACACTGATTGATCAAGAAAACTGCTGATTTAAAAATTAGTTTTAGCAAAAATCGCAAACGAATCGACCAATTTTTTCCGTTTTTTACAATTATTTGAAATTTGAACCCTCTGAACACAGCTAAGTTTGTCTACTTAACCACTCCCAGCTATTCAGATTTTAAGCTAAAATTTAAGTTCAAGTCTAAGCTTACGAAAGCATTTAATAAGATGCAAAAAATAACGCCAAAAAAGAATGTTTCGTTACTCCAAAGTCTGAAGCGCCGTCTATCGGCATTTTTTGAAATTTATTTTTATAATTTATTTTCACGAAAATACCTAAATAAAGAATAGTTTTAGTGAAAACCGCAAATCAAGCGACCAATTTTTCCGTTTTTTATAATCATTTGAAATTTGAACCCTCTGAACACAGCTCAGTTTGTGTTACTTAACCACTCCCAACTACAGATTTTGAGCTATTAATTTAACTTTGAGTCTAAGCTTACGAAAACATTTAATGAGATGCAAAAAATAGTTGTTCGTTACTCCAAAGTCTAAAGCGCCCTCTATCGGCATTTTTTGAAATTTATCTTTATAATTTAATTTCAAGAAAATGCCGACATAAAGAATAATTTTAGTGAAAACCGCAAATCAATCGACCGATTTTTCCGTTTTTTATGTTTATTTGAAATTTTGGTCCCTAAACTTTAATGGCGGCTATTTCCTTAGGAAAACGTTTTGGACCCTTGGTCTCCTATTTAAAATTGTTTGTCTTGATGTGTACTATCACCCCTCTTTTATTGTAAAAAAAAATTGGAATCACCCTGTATATCAGTTCAAATTAGGATTTACTCGAAATTATTTAATTTTCGAGTATATTATAAAATTATTTCTCTTTGAAATATACATAAATGTATTGTTACTTATTCAATATTTATGCGTTTAATATTTGTAATTTTGAGAAATGTCTGATGAATTTTTCACGTATCATTAATTTTTGTGAAAAATTCATTAATATATTAGTTGAATTAGAAAAAAAAAATATGTGAATTTTTAACAGCATAGAGCTTATTATTATTATTTTTTTATTTGGAAATAAAATTGAACAGAAGGAAAGAATATTAATTAAACTCATACATTTCTAAATAATGATAAAAATGAAATTCTATATTCAGCAATGTGAATTGTTCTGTTCCATTTTTTGATTTAGTATTAAACTTAAAAGCAAGATTCTAACAGGCATGATTATTAAAGTGGTTTGTAAGTAATCCGTTTTTCATACTTCCTTAAATGGATTACGTATTGATTAGTCTCATGGCAGTTTTTTTCCCATTTGACGCTCTGAGAAGTCCAGGAATTCGATTCTAAATGTCAACTTTGACAGCATTTTTTAAAGATTCCTGCCTTTGCCGAAAAATAAAAAACTGTTTGATTACATAGTTTTTGAATATGAACATCTGCTGATTTGCAATGTTTCTGAAGAAGCATGAATTTCGAAATGTGCCTGAAAGTATTCTGTTTTAATTTAATAAAAGAGTTAAAAATAGAAATTTAAAAGTAACAATGTTAAATGCATCATTATATTAAATTAAAGCATACGGGCCTTTTCACTTGCAACTGAAAAGCGATATACTCTATATTTCCTAAAATTCTTCACAACTCCATTGGAGTTACTTTGCATCAGTAAACTCTTGAGCTTTACAAAAAATATCAGACACTTTGTTGTATGCGTTTCTTCAAATTAGGTATCTATTATTTAACTAGCCGCCCTTGGCAACTAGTTTGGTCTTTTTTAAATGTATGCTAGACCCTCTATATATCAAGTTTCTTTTATTCCTAATTCAAATTACTTGCTCAATCTTTCGTCAAATCAGAAGATTCTGATAAGAAAAAAAATCGAGAGCTAACCAATTAGTGCCAAAATAAAACCCCCGTGATTGCAGCCTATAAATTTAATGTCACCAATTTACTTACATTGCTATCATAAGAATATATTGTCCATTCATTTTTGGTGTGCTTGCTTTGAGAATGATTATCTTCATAGTTTAATATCACATACCGTTCACGAAGAATAGAAATTGTGATTGTTTACTTAATGGAATGAGATAGTAAGTTGTCAACCTAATTATAATTGAAGTTGTAGAATGTATATTTGTTTTAATGTAAATTAAAAACACCATTATGATGCAGAAATGAAATATTTTGGTTTATGCTATAATTCTTACTATAATTATTTATTTAGGAATTTTTCCACTGTAAAGGCCTTGACATTTTCTTTTATTACACTTGAAGCGATTTGGGTTTTATAAAGTAAAATGTGCTCCCAATATGCATATTAAATCATTGCTAATAGTGTAGACAAATCTAAATGAGAACCAGAACTGGATGAATCGAGATTAATATATTTTTTTCTGGATCCAAAATCAACCCGTTTTACATCGCGGCTATATCGAACTGTCAAATTGCAGATCACGGTTAAACAACATTTGACTGGCGCTGATGGCGCCATCTAGTGCTCATCATAATAAGTATACCGTTCTCTTTCTTCTTAAATGAAGTATGCAAATTGTTAAACATGCACAATACAAATAAAAATAAAGTCCTTGACACTGTTAAAAAATAACAATTAAAAAGTCTAATACTGCAAACGTGCACGTTTTGCTTTTGGACGAGTGGAACGTCTAGGAAGTCGCGCTCCTGGATACTGCAAAACTGTTTAACCCCCTGACTGCCCGGCAAAAGGGTAAAATTGCAATGTTGTTTTCTCTGTAATTTATTAAAAATATTAAAAAAAGATTTTTTTTCCAACCTTATACAAAATATGTTATTATGTATATGTGTATAATCTTTGAGAGTATTAATCCTAATTTAATTTTTCAAAACTGGGTTTTATTTGTAGAATTATTTTAATTTAAATATTGCTTATGCTGCAGTGAAACCTTCGGGTTAGTGTGCAAAAAAATCAGCCAGCGGCAGTCAGGAGGTTAAGGCGAGAATGCCAGAGGGTCTGCCTGAGAACTGTGATACAGGACACTTATCTATGGAGAAAGTATTGGAGGTAGAAGGGTATTCGTCACCTGATCAGCTGGTAACTCCACTACACCTGTAGATTGTAGCATAGACACTAGCACATCTGATTTTGGAGAAGTAGAAGGTGTTTTTTTGGATCTGATGGAACTTCATTTAGAGTGTCCTTTTGTCTGTAGAGGTTTTGGTCAATGTGCCGTGTTCAAATACCCAAGTTGTCTTGACTTTGAACATCGTATTCTCTATTGTACATGTGATTTTTCCATCAACCCAAGATGGTCCTTGTGCGACAGGGCGCACCCAGACTGGAGTCCCTTCTGTAAATTTGCTTTTATAATTATCGTCTCTCTCAGATATTTGAGTATAGTACTGCGGATAGATTCAAACGCATGCGAAGAGGTCGTCCAAACTTTGACCAAGCTGGAGATATACCCGTTGCCTTTGATGGGGCATTTCGAAAATTCAGAAAAAATCTGGTCAGTCTTTCAGGGAAAGTGCCTTCCTTAGCTTTCATTAATGCAGATTTTACGCAACGCTCTTTCCGCTAAACCGTTTGAATTCGAATGGTACGGTACAGTTTTAATTTGTGTAATGCCAATTCTTTTCAAGAAATTGATGAATTCCTCACTACAGAACCCAGGTCCGTTATCACTTGCTAATCACTCTGGTAAGCCTAAGTGAGCAAAAATGTTACACAGCGTTGTTGTAGTTAATTTTGATGTGGTGTTGGGCTCTGGGACCATTTCAAGCCATTTTGTTTTGGCATCGACTAAAATTTATAGCTAGTGGTCATCTACACCACGTGCATTGTCGATATGGATTCTTTCCCTAGATTTTTCAGGCATGAGCCAAGGGATTTGTGACGAAGGAGGAGCTGCAGCATTTTCTTGAAGTCGAGGCAGTTTCAAACTTTCACTTCTAAGTCCCGATCAATACTAGGCCACCAGACATGGAAACGAGCCAGAGATTTAATTGCAGAAATCCCTTGATGAGTTCGTCCAAAACAAACTGACTAAAAATTATTGGGACAGAAACGCGGGTACTTAAGAGAATGAAATTTTCTTCAACTGACAGTTTTTTTTGGATATGTCGAAAGGCTCCTCTTCAACTCTCCTTGGTCAACCATTTTGAATATGAGATCGCGGACGGCTGAGTGCAGGACACTTGTCTATTTCCCTTTGGATTAGACATACTATCATTTAACTACCGGATAAGCAAAACAAACTCGACAGGAGCTGGAGGATCTACAATTTCAAATTTTAGTGGAAGCTTGCTGCAGGCACTAGCATTTTCATGCAACTTCTCTATCCGGTACTATATCTTGTAAACACAGGCAGATAAAGGCAATGCCCATCACTGGATACGGGCTGCAGCAATCGATGGAACTGGTTTCTCTACTGATATTAAATTTACTAATGGGCGATGGTCTGTAACTAATGTAAATTTGCGTCCTTTAAACACAGATTGTGAGTTCGAATCCCAATGGCGACATTGCACACACTCTTCGTATGGAGCTTAGGGCTGTATTTTCTTCTTCTTGTAAAATTTCCTTGTGCTATCCTCTCCCTGTATATTGACGCTTGCCGAGCCCACAAATTGGATGTATGTATTCAGTAAAAGTGATTTTCTTCGAACCTTGCGTAAATACGGGTTAGGTTCCCTTAGAAAGACCCCCACGGAGGGCAACCCACCCCATATGGCCTATATCCCATAGCGTAGATAATCAGCCAACAAAAATACACCAAAAATACACGAATTCAGTAAAATATAAACTCCATTATCTGGGCAAATTTATTTTGAATGTTTACAAAACTGATATGTTGCTTCACAGAAATGGAAAAATTCAATGAAAGAATCGTGGCTCTTTCATGAGACTTTATTCGTTCTGCTGAATTTCAACTGTATTGTTTTTGTCAGAGACATTAAAAATTATTATATTTCTTGCCAACTTTCTGGCATCTATATAATACCATCTTTATACAGTGATACAAATTTCTGTTAAAATATAGAAAAAAAGCAAAACTCTCTATAAATTTTCATTAGTTCTTGTTAAATGCATGCAACTTTCTCGGTCATCATTTTGCAGACATTTCTCTTATCTAATATCATATCCCCATGCCTATAAAGATAAAGATGCCTTTGTTAAAACTTGCAATTCTAAATCCATACATTTTTGGAATTTTATTAAAAATAAAAACGAAGAAAATATTTTTTAAATTGTTTTTTACTTTTTTTAAAATTTTAGAATAATTTAGAAAGGGACAATTTATCGTCTCAGAATTAATGAGGATTTTCATCGACAACCATTTTGCAATTGTTTCCTTCACCTGATGCCAGAAGCTTGGTAATGTTAAAAATAAATTGTGCAGTGTTACTTTAAAGGAGTTATAATTATTACAATGCTATTATCATTATTATTTTTTGATTGGCAAATGCGTTAGAAAAGATACATTAATTTTTATAAAAATATATTTCACAAAATGAATAAAATAATAAAAGCTTAAAAAATCACTTTTAAATTACATCCTTCTGCTTATTTTTCTCTTATTTCTTATTAAAAAATCTTTTAACTAATTAACCTCCTTCCCAAAATAAATAAATAAATAAACTAATAAATAAATAAATAGTGTGTGACAAATTCAAAAAATTCTCTACAAAATTATTTTTGTAAAAAAATGAATAAAAAATATTTTCATTCATTCATTCATAAAAAGTGATTTTAAACAGTGATTTTTTTAATTTAAATTAGTTAAAAAATTAAAATTGATTTAAAAAATAGGCATTATGAATCAGCCTGAAATAAAATAAAGTAAACCATTTACGAATATTTTAAGAAATACATTTGAAAGGAAATCTTTGAAAAGCGCAACAGATTTTCCCACTAACTCATAAAATACATACTATGTACGACACGTTGTGAGGAGCTTTGGCTCTGTCAGTAAGGACTTATTCAGCTTTCAAAAGGTCTTCGGGAAAGCTTCGAGTAAATTTTCAAAAAAAAAAAAAAAAAGGTTAAATTAAATTAAGTAATATAACATCTCAAAATCACTCGGAAAGTTCGAATATTTTGACGACTGATCGATTCATTAATTTTAAAAATTAAATTATTATCATTAAAAGTCAAACCTTGTAACAGAAAGCTACCGCTTCTTCAAATAGAGTTTTCCTTTCTTTTATTTCCCAAAACGGAACGTTAAATGTCTGACGACTTTGCTTCCAGTAGTTTTACCGTGAATTCACAGATTTTTTTTATAAACAGTGTAGCTTGAGCTGATCGGTCTTTACAGTATGTAAAGTGTGGTTCATGTTTGTCATTTCATGAAATGCTATCATCAGGGTTAATGGGACAATCCACTTTCGCCCAGCTAAATTTGTGTTTCTCTGAGAAACACCCAGTAGAGGTGAAGTCTCCATTCCTGATTGAAAGACCAACATCCATAGTCGTAACTCAGAGAATACTAATGGCATTGTTAGTATGTGGCTGGTGTTTAATATTTGTTTTCTCCAAAAGAGGGGAAGAATTTTCTAATCATTCTATCAAACAGTTTTCCAGGCATTATGGAAAATGGAAGTCCCTGAATGAATTAAAAAATAACAGGCTGGCCCTGGATCTTACATGTGATTTCAAGTGGCGGGTAATTTTCTTTGTTGTTGCTTAAATTAAACATAGTGTACTCATTACAGCCTAAATCTTTCTTTGTTTCTGCTTTATGTTTGTAACCTCTTTTATTTTTAAACAAACATACCTTTGGTAGGTGCTCCTTTTTTACAGCTAGGACAGGTGGTATTTTTACGTTTGCAGTCTGAAGATTGGTGTTTGGGATCGCCACTAGGATAGCACTGCTTTCCTGTGGCCAATATTTGAAGTGGGTGCGGATTTAACGTTCTCATTTTTTTTTCGCGGCGTAATTTGTATTTTTTTCATTTCAGGAACGTCAGTTATTTTCAAATGAATAGCAATCTTTGCAACGGCTTCCATTGAAGATTGATTTGATTTCCGATGCTCGCAAAAGGGTTAATTTATTTTCTGACAATAATTTTCTCTATATCCCTTCGTCTTGTGTACCACAAACGATCCTGTCTCTGAGCATTATATCCAGAGATTTTCCACAGTTCAATATTTCGCTAGTTTTCGGAGCTTTGCGATATAATCGGCCACCGATTCGTCCGCGCGTCGCTTGCTTCTGTTGAACTTTAATCCCTCCATGATTTTTGAAGATACTGGATGATAATGTGTGTACAGCATGCCAATTAATTATGTTAGCGACTTCGATGTGGGTGCAGGAGGCGATAGCAGGTTCCAGATTAATCCGTAAGAGGTACCTCCAACCACTATTAAGTAACAGCACGTTTTCTTGTATCATCTTCTATGGTGTTCGCAATGAAGAATTTTTCCAACCTTTCGGTGTATTTGCTCTACGATTCGACTATAGGGTTAAATTCACTTATGTAACCAGAAGAAGCCATGCCGAAATGTAAATAAACAACTCCGAGGTCGCCGGTCACCGATTAAGCTTACTTCGCTGACACCCGTCCGCCGATCGGCACTTAGTCCTAGCACAAGACATTCGCCGTTTTCGCTTTTCCTTCAAAATTACGTAAACAAATAGTTACGTAAACAAATAAATAAACATCGTTAATTGTTTTCCTCGTCACCCCTAAAACATTTCTAATATTGTAGACAAATGCTAATTAAATGAGAACTAGAGCTGGATGCATCGAGATTAACATATTTGTTAATGTTTTATATATTGCATCGACACTAGATGGCAGCAGTAAACATTTGATATTGCGAACAAGTGACTTTATAGCCTTTTAAATAGTTATTATTTCTTATTATTTTCTACCTCCTTTATATTTTTAATTTCTAATATTTTTTTCCCGTATATTTTGTATCATAATTATCTGTTGTTCTTCTATTTAGATATTTTTATACTTTTTCTGCAGTGATTGTTTTACTGCTGTTCTGTATTGGAACGAATGTTTTTGATTCCCGAAGTTCAAAAAATCTCAATTCTACGAATTTTGTATTAAAATCTCACAAATTGCCTTTATCTTGAGTTATAATTCCTATTTGAATGGAACGCAATTAGTAAACCAAGAATTCTAAAATAATCATAGAAAAGCAATCGACCAACAAATTAAAAGATGTACACCGGGATTAAAGCAGAATAATTGTGACAGTCAACGAAAGATGCAAAATGTGTATTCTACAGGTATTGTCTTGATCCATTCTGATTAACAATGGATAAAATCTCATTGGTAAATGATTTAAATCTTTATAATATTTATTTCTAAGATCCAACCGCCTTACATCGCGGCTAGCCTCGAACTGCGGAATTGCCGAACTCGGCTCAACAACTGACGCTGATGGTGCCATATAGTGCACATTATAACGTACTCCATAGATGATATGAATTCTATTATGTTCGAAACAATAAAACACCATTAAAATGCACTTGAAACTATTTTTTTCCGTTGACTGTAATGTAACGAGATGCTTTTGATCGTCCTTTTAATTAAACTATATACCCAATTTTCACAAAAATTGAAATGACTCAACAAAATTATGCAACAATTATGTATTTTAAATTTTAAATGATTCGGCTAAGTAGTTTTTGCTCTGTTAAATACGGACAGACGGACTGAACGATAGCTTTAAGTGCTATGTAATAATATAATTATGTATGCGCCTAAAATACACACCTAAATTATAGAAAAAGGATCGATGAAAATTTTACATTGATCTACTACAAAAAATAAAATAATCCTTAATCTTTATGAAACTTTATTCAGAAATTTATTGTCAATCATAGTTGAAATTTAATGCAATTTGCATTTATTTTTGCAACCGATAGATATTTAATTTCAATTGTTGAGTTAAATCTAAATGTGCATTTAAATCTTTAAACAAGATTTTCAGCGAATATATGCGACAATATGTAACATCTTTTTTTTTTAATTTCAAATGTGAAGCAATTGTTAAAGATATGATAAAAGCACTAATTTACTCTTCTAAATTGCTTAAAAATTGCTCTAATTAGCTCATTTTATGTCTTCGTTTGTAGAATCGATTTAAAATGGTTATTTCAATGAATAGTTCATTTTCACGAATTAAATAATATTCGCTGTCAATTTAAAGGAAAACTAGGTAAGAATGGCTTTTAAAAGTTTATTGTAATTACTGTTCTCTTGTGTCGCTTTTTAGAGTTTTAAAAGGAGTTACTGTTTTAGAAACTTTTTTTTATCAAAATTTCAATGGTTTTCGAAATTTTATGAAAGATTTTCGAGAACGAAAATTACTTTATGAAGAAGAGTATATAATTCTTGTGTGATAAAATAGGAACAAATTAAGAAAATTTGAAAATTCAATTTCTATAATTTCAAATTTTTTTTAAAATATTTGTTGCATGTTCTATGGCTAATGTACAGTGACAGCAAAAAAGAAAAAAAACTTGACATTTAAGCCATATTTTCAATGATTAAAAGTTTTATTTTATTTTCTCCAGTTTCAAATAGAAGAGGCAGATGGGAGTGTTTATCCCTCGCTGATAACGTGGAGTGGTATCCCTTGCAGCTGAACATATTTTAGAATTCTCCTTGTATTTATTTTAGTTCTGGTAGTAGTTTGAAAAGAGGGATTTTTTTAAATTCTTTTTCTATAAAAGAAACTCGCACATAATCGACGTAAAAAATTTACAAAGGTTGAACAATCTCGTGCGTCGATTTTATTAGAACAAAATGTTCCGATAAGTCGCAATACCTTAGATTTAGAAACATCAGGGTAACCTATCCATATATCCATAGTTTTTTATCCTTAAAATTTATGTAACTGGACAATCTTGACAGATTTCAACATGCACAGAACTTAAACTGATTTTACGACTTTAATCTTTTTCTACTTTATGTTTCTTATATGTTTATTCATAAAAATACGCATTTTCATGCTTTGATACGCAATAAATTTTATAAGATAAGAGCTGGAAATTGAAAAAATATCAATTATATACTCTTACGGCAACGATAACAATCCTTTTTCAAAATAGAAATGTATTTCTGTTTTCATTCTTTCTTTTTTAGTTATTTTCTGAATTTAACACTTTTGAATCCGATTTTTTTTTTTTTTAATTTTAGAAAATTTTACTATTATGTCAATAATATTAACATTAGTTATAAAAAAAGATTAAGTAGAGTTTAATGCGTATTTTATTGTCTGAAACACATCGAATGTTTTTGTTTTGCATACTACTCAATTGGCATTCATATGAGAATAGATTAAGAATGAATTTTTGGAGATATTTAGAAAATATTATATTATAACACGATTTCACTTATAGTAATTGATATTGATTTCTAATACTTTTTTCCAGAAATGTATGTAATAAAGCGCAAAAAGTATTAGAAAGTTTTAATACATAGTAATATTACATACGTTTCTTTCAGGAAAATAATTTTAATTTTATAGTTAAACAGTGAAATATATGTTTAAAATAAAAGAATCGCAAACGGTGCAAGGATAATTAAACAAATATTTATTATTATTATTAGTACTAAATAATTAAACATTAAACAATTCATACAGTAAATGCAGACACATTCGCTTTATGGCCGAAAGTGACTGGCCACGTGCGGTTTCAGACATTTTGTTAAATATCTGGAAAAATACTTGCGGAATTATCCTGAAACTTTAAATGAGTAAATATAATAGTACATGTCATAAATTTCATACATTGATTTTTTTCCCGAAACTCCATAAGGCACTGCCAACAAATTGAAAAAGAAGGAATATCTTTTGGACAACCCTGACAAAAATAATGTAGCAAAAGCGTTCAAACTATAGCTTATGATGAAGTAACGTAATGTACTAAACTGAGATCATTTTTATGTAGTTAGTATGTACACTCGTAGGGAAAATAAGGCTTTTTTTTAAACAGTCCAAAATGTTTCGAAGTTTTTTTCCCCTTATAATTTGCAGAATTCTTAATATAAAATATTGTCCTTTTTCGAAAATATGAAAAACAACATTGTACACAATACCCTGTAATTAGAATAAAAAATGAAAATTACTATATATATATAAAAATTAGCAGTTTTACTAAATAATTTTTCTCTGAGAATCCGTAAACACTATCAAAATTTAATTTGAATACCTTCTTAATTTAAATGTATACAGAAACTTTTGTAAATATCTCAAAAACATTGCTTGAAAATTCTGAAGTTGATCTTCCATAAAATATTCTCAGTTATCGTTATTCCCAAATTGAAGTAAAAATATGTGTGGCTGTATCCATATATCCACTGATTAGTGCCAATATAAAGAATACAGAATATGTTTGGATTGAACCCCTCACTTTTTTGCTTCATTTTGGGAATAACGGATTTTGAGCGTATTCTATCAACGATCACTTTCAGAATTTTCAAGGTGTGTTTGTGTGAGTTTTATAAAAGTTGCTCTATACATTTAGCTAACACAATATGCAAATGAAATTTTCACAGCGTTCACGCATGCACAGTGATAAATTATTTAGTAAACCTGCTCATTTTTCATACAATAATTAGTAATTTTCAATTTTGATTACAGGGTATTATGTACAATGTTGTTTGACATATTTTCTGGAAAGAATATTTTTTATATAAAGTATATTGTAAATTATAAGCAAAAACTCTCTGAAATTTTGTACTTTTTTAATAAAAATCTTAATTTTTCTACAAGTATACATGCTATTCACACAACACTAGACACAGTTTATTACAATAAGCCACTTAATCATAATCTACAGTTTGAACGCTTTTGCTATATTAGTTTTGACACGGTTATCGAAAAGATAATCTATTTTTTCAATTTGTTAACTGTCCTCTGTGGAGTTTCGGGGAAAAAAAATTTCACGGTAATACATGACCTGTTCTATTATAATTACACGCATGGAGTTTCAAGAAAACTTCCTCGTGTATTTTCTAGATATTTAAAAAAATGTCTAAAATTGCAAGTTGCCGGTCACTTTTGGCCGTATAGTCTAATAACAGTACTTCAGGTCAACAATAACCATAGTATTTGTGATAATAAAATAATACTCCATAAGAAGGCATATACTATTAATAGTACATTAGGTCCAAAAGGATTAATTACAAATACTAATGTAGTAATAGTAAATTATCTTTATTTTTACTTGGCATTTTAACAGAGCAGAAATTTGCCTCATTAATAGCAACAAATTCAGGAAGGAAAAAAAATCTCAATCATATGTTTTTGTTCAGTAAAATTATTTATAAAACAAAATAACTTATCATTAGATATATATTACTTCTAATATCTAAAAAGGTGTAAGGTTACCTTTAAAAATAGTAAAATTGTTTTATTTGACTGTTAACATGTTTCAACTTCACCCGAATCATTTTCAAAGTAAATTAATATTGGTATTCTGAAATTGCGCGGTGTGAACTGAAAGACCATCATTCAGTTTTTCCTGTAATGCATGTTAGATTTCACAGTTTACTTGTACGTTTATTTTTATTTTCGTAACCATTAAGTAGCGCGAACCACAGTTTTGGTGAGTTGAATTAGTAACTTTAAATTAGGTTCTGTTTAGTAAGTTTAACTTATGAAATCTGTGGCTCGAGCTACTCATTGTTTCAAAAATAGAAATAAACTTTCATGTAAAAAAAAAGTTTCATTTGTTTTAAATATGAATGAGGCAAAGTAGAAACATGTCAACAGCCAAATAAAACTATATTACTGTTTTTAAAGTCTTAAATTTCTACCGTTTTCAATTCGAAATAATATATTATTACAAGGTGTTAAAATGTTATACATTTATCGTCACTACGGATTCTTTAAATCGCAGAATTCTTACTTTAAGAAACAATCGAGAAGTCATTTTATTAGTAAAAGTACGAAATGTACAGGTATTCTTATTTAGAGTTTACGAAATCGAAAAAAAAACTTCTCATTTTCTAAAAATACAAAATATCTTCCGGTAAAATGCATCAAAGGCACAGTTTTCATACGTTTCTTCTGATATTACCTTCCGATAAGTATTGCTATCAGAAATAGTTTAAGACATAATACATTAATCAAAAAATAGTAACGCTATTGATTTCGAAATCATGTAAATGGTTGCGCTTTCAATTTTCTTGATTTATCATATAAAAATAAATTAAGGTAAGAAAAGTTCAAGGTTTTTTTTTTTCCATTTTTAAAAGAATTTTAAGTATCGTCACACAAAAAATCAATATGAAATAAAAATATGTATTCTGGTAATTTTTTTTTCGTTTTTAGAACGTTTATGTACAAATGGGTTAATTTCTTTAGACGTTATTTTGTTTCTACAAGGATTTTCTATGCATACAATAGCGTGATAAAAAGATGGGATTTGTCTCAAGGAAATATTAACATCTAGGGAAAAAAAAGAAGATAAAATATTTGTCTAGATAACATGATATTTGCATATCTAAACAATTTTTTATCCTATCTTACAAATTACATTGAGAAAATTGGTGAACAATTCAAATTTCAAGAAAGAAATATTTTAAATTAAAGCGATTTCAGTGCTTTCTTATATATACCAACATCGAGAGAAAAATATTAATGCAAAATGTTCCGTATTTATTTAAAATGACATTTTGATGAATTGCTTTTCAAATGTTACCCCTGATATAAAAGCTAATGCAGGAAATGATAAGTGACCCATGAGAGCTAGATTTGATGCACTTAAATTTAATTCCATACGATTAAGTTTTCAACCGATTAAAATGAAAAATATTGGAATAAAGTAGCATTTATTCAAATATGCTGAGTTACTAAAACGTTTTGCGATCTTTAAGAGGAATTTTTAATTCTAGAAATATTTTATATAGAAAAATGCTCTTAGAAATAAGAAAGAAATGAATATAACTGTGTATGCTAGTATAAGCTTAGATTACTTTGAAAGTAATCTATGCCGGGACGTTACGACAGGAAAAAAAGATTTAGAAGAGTATTTTCTCAGAAAAGAATTTTCATAATTACGTGTTTTATATATAAATGATAGTATATGGCTATGCCTTTATTATTATGACTTCATTTAGATTTTTACATTTAGTAATATTAATAATAATAAAAGATTCTTTAAGTCTCTGCAATTTTGTCGATTCCGTTATTTTATATATATATTGCACTCTTTGAATTAAAAGTCTGAGTTACTTTTCTGAAACAATCAAACGTGATAAAACGCAAAAAATATTAGAAATTTGTAATGCTCTCTCAAATCTTGTTGTAATACTTCATTTTCCTAATGTCTTCAAAACCTATTCCTCAGCCTATTATCATATAAATATGAATTGAATCGTATACAAGGTAAATACATTTATAAGACGTGAGACAATTAGATAATCTTTAAACTTCAGTAACTGCATTTGGATAGCTACGATTAACGTTATTAAGATAAAAATAGTTTTATTCCCAAAATGGAAAATAATTCGGCCCCGAAAGGGTTAAGAATATATTTAATTAGAGCCATTTTTATTTTCTTCTATCTTCAACAGAAAAAAATATTATAATCGAAATTTTTCTCGACTTACGGATTTCTTCACATTCACACGTTTTAGGGGTCAGCGATTCCAAAAACATGTTTTTACAAGATGTCTATCTGTCCGTATGTCACCATTCTACATTCAAAATGTCTATGAAGATATGCATAAAATTGAATTTTTTGTCCATATTTTTGGCTGTGGCAAGCAGATCCTCCTTTATTTTTGAGATATTCCATCGGAAGGGGGCGCTACAATAGCAATTTTTGAGCCATTTTCAATAATGTACCGACAAACAGTGTATAACGTTATGCATAGAATTGAACCAAACTTTTTGTTTACGTGTATAACTATTCTTAGTTGGTCCTGAATTAAAAAAAATCCGCCTGAAGGAGGCACTGCAAATAGCACTGCAATATTATACCACCAAAAGTGTATGAAGTTATGCATGGAAGTGAATGAAATTTTTTGTGCAAGTGCTTGGCTATGGCTGGTTGATCCGTCCTGAATTTGAAGAAATCCGGCGGAAGGGGGCGCTATAAACACGATGCCTGTGGTATTTTCAAATTTTCACCATAAAAAAATGTATGAAGTTATGCATAGAAATGAACTGAAACTTAAATGTTTTCGAAAGCTTAGACTTAAACTTAAATTTTGAGCTCAAAATCTAAATAATTGGGAGTGGTTAAGCAGCACAAACTGAACTGTGCTCAGAGGGTTCAATTTTAAAATGATTATAAAAAACGGAAAAATTGGTTGATTGATTTGCGGCTTTCACTAAAACTATTCTTTATGTCGGTATTTTCTTGAAAATAAATTTTAAAGATAAATTTCAAAGAATGCCGATATAGGGCGATTAAGACTGTAGTAATGTATAACTACATGTTACTGTTATTTTTCGCATCTCATAAATTTTTTTTAGCAGCTTAGACATAAACTTAAATTTTGAGCTAAAAATCTGAATCGTTGGGTTTGGTTAAGTAGTGCAAACTGAACTGTGGTCAGTGGGGGGGGGGGGAGGTTGAAATTTCAAAGGGTTATAAAAACGGAAAAATTGATCGATTCTTTTGCGGTTTTCACTAAAACTATTTTTTATGTCAGTATTTCCTTGAAAATAAATTTTAAAGATAAATTTCGAAAAATTCCGTTAGAAGGCGCCTTAAATTTTAGAGTAACCAACAACTATTTTTAACCGTTATATTTTGTATCTGGTTAAATGGCTGCAAAATGACTTGGGCTTGAATTCTAAATCGTTGGGAGGGGTTAAGAAACGCAAACTGAACTGTTCGGGAGTTGAAATGTTACCCTCCCCACCCCTTGAAGACAGTTCAATTTTACGCCACCTTATTGCTTACAAAGATTCAGATTTTGAGGTCAAATTTTAAGTCTAAGCTATGAAAGCATTTAATGAGATTTAAAAATATAACGGTTAAAAATAGTTGTACGTTACTCCAAAGTCTAAGGCGCCCTCTATCGGCATTTTGTGAAATTTATTTTAAAATTTAATTTCAAGAAAATACTGATTTAAAGAGTAGTTTTAGCGAAAACCATAATCAAATCGACTGATTTTTTCTGTTTTTCATAATCATTCGAAATTTAATCCTCTGACCACAGTTCAGTTTGTGCTACTTAACCATTTGCAACTATTCCGATTTTGAGCTCAAAATTTAAGTTTAAGTCTATGCTTACTAAAATATTTAATAAGATGTAAAATATAACGGCCAAAAGTAGTTGTTCGTTACTTCAAAGTCTAAAGCGTCCTCTATCGGCACTTTTAAAAATTTATATTTATAATTTATTTTTAATAAAATACCACCATAAAGAATAGTTTTAGTGGAAACCGCAAATCAATCGACCGATTTTTCCGTTTTTTTCATAATCATTTGAATTTTGAACCCTCTGAACACAGTTCAGTTTTTGCTATTTAACCTTTCCCAATTATTCAGATTTTGAGCTCAAAATTTAGGTTTAAGTCTAAGCTTACGAAAACATTTAATGAAATGCAAAAAATAACGGTAAAAAATAGCTGTTCGTTACTCTAAAGTTTAAAGCGTCCTCTATCGGCATTTTTTAAAATTTATCTTTATAACTTATTTTCATGAAAATACCGACATAAAGAATAGTTTTAGTGAAAATCGCAAATCAGTCGATCAGTTTTTCCATCTTTTATGTTTATTTGAAATTTTGGACCCTAAACTTTAATGGCGACTATATCCTTTGGGAAATGTTCAGACCCTTGGTTTCCTATTTAATACTGTTTGTCTTGATGTGTACTACCACACCTCTTTTATTGTAAAAACAATTTAGAATCACCCTGTATATGTATATATATATATAATTTATTTTGAGAGGGGAACAGTGAGAATAGGATTTTAGACATGTTGATAACTTTAAAAGTATACTTACTCTAAACTAATATATTCACTTTAAATTATATTTATTGAGGTGTAGCACTGTGGAAATTCACGACAGTTAACACAGTTTTTAGATAATTCAATTTTAGGCGAAGCTCTCTATATATGAAATTGAAAGAGTATGTGTTATTTTTAATTTTATTCATAAAAGTTAAACATGCTATTAATAAAAGAATTGTGCATCATTTTTAAATGCATGAAAACTCAATTATTAATATATATTTTACTTTGGAATTCAGGTCGAATTCTTATTGAAACATATCGAGTTTTTTTTCGAGTATCGAAAATTTATTTCGTTCGCTTCACGTCGGGTTAGGTTCTTAATTTCTAAATTACCAATCGGATTATTATAGAATATGCTAGGTATAACCGTATTCATACTTCAAACTAATTTTAGCTATTTCATATATATTTTTAAATAAACAAATAACTTTTTAATATATGTTTCAATAAATATACAAATATTATAATAAGAAATTATAATAATGTTTCTCATTTATTTAATCTATCTATATTATAAAGCCCATACATATCTGTGCGTAACGCATACGTCATTTTCCGAATGGCAACACTTTTAAATTTTAAATGAATTTCGGTATTGCAATTTTTGTTACTAAAAGTTTTTAAACTTCTTAATGTCGCATATTTTTAATTTTTTCACCATCGTATAGGAAAAAAATGTACTTTTAAATGAAATTTGTTTGAAAGCTGTATCTTAATTTGTTTTTGAATTAATAATTTTTTTTGTAACTTTTAATACCTCTTTTCTAATCGTGGCAACAGGAGTACTCCATTTCTATTTAAAGCAAAGGAAAAAAGGAAAAAAAATGAGTGCTGTATCTTTATGTTGCCATTTTCTCATTAAAACTGAAAAAATAGAAATTTAAATACCTTCTGTTATAAAACCCGGTGAATTTTGACTTCATTTACAAAATTTCAGTTACACGTAAAAGAATATCAACAGTTTAATATCTATTTCAGCTACTAACATTGAGACTTCAAGTTTTGAATCAAAATTATCAAATTAAAATACCAATTTTTTTAAACGTGAATACAGTTGTGAAATGTACATTTGTAAATTTTGATATGGTGAAAATGATAACGAATTCGGATTTCACAGGAAAAAATTTCTATGATTGAGTCAAAGTTGAGTAAATTTTGCTTTTTATCATTATGACATACTATCCATAAGAACCTTAATGGATAACTTTATCATAATGACATATCTGTGGGAGCGATTCTTTCTCCAACAGCCAAGTATCATGTCTTATAAGGTTCTTCATATCGCAACTCTGATAGAAAAGGTCTTTAGAAAGCAGACGATTTTCTGAAAAAACTCCATTCAGAAGAAAAGCCGAAGAAAAAAGAAATGAACGGAAGAGATCGTTGGATGGAATGTGGTGAGAGTTGGTGTTGACTTTAGAAGAATGTTGATTAGGATGACGCGATTAAGATGTTTTAATTAAAGTTTCCTTTTGAATGTTCGAATTGTAAATATTAATATGTAAATATCTTTTTTGTAAATATTAACGTTTAATATAAGTCATTTAAAAGTTTAAAAACGGTGTCAGAATTTAATTTACCTCCGAGTTTATTTACTTATGTGTTCGAAAGAACTTTTATAAGAAGAATCTCCATAAATTTTGGTGTCAGAACCGAGACAAACGAACGCCCACAGAGAAGAAATATATATATACTTTAAATAATCTGGAAGCCGTTATTATTTAGAATTGTGATGGAATCCTTCATGGAAATTATTATGAGGAAATCTTTTTTGAATATATGTTTAATGATATGAAGCTGTTGGATACTGCGACAACAATGCTGTTTAAATGTGTGAAGCTGAGCATCTGATTATGAAGTGAGTTTATTATTTCATTTTTCTTTTCAATAATGGAAAAATCAGTTGATTTAAAGGAATTAGAGTTTTCTTTGAAAACTGAAAAATCAGCTAGTATTAAGATATTGCACAAATTAATTTTTGGAGAAATCGGTGACAGAAATAATCGACGTAGAATTCGGAATTTTACTGGGTTTACGTTTGAAGTAGATTCCGATGAATATCAAACTAAATTCAAAGAAATTAAAGATAATTTTTCTGTTAACGACTTAATTACCATTTGCAATGTTTTGTGTATAAATAATTCGGGAACTTTTGATGAAATTGCTGCCAGAATAATTTCTAGTTTATGTGATTTTAATATTTTAAAAATTAAAATGATAGCCGATGTAGGTACTCTTAGTGATGACGAAAGTGTTGATGAATTTAATGATGATTTACAAGATAAAACTAAAAATATTTCAACTGTTTTTGAGAATAATATGAGAAATGATTCTGGTAGTTCTAATTGTGAAAGTAATGAAAATCAGAAAATTCTAATTCCTGATTATGTTATTAAACCAAGCATTTCTATTAATGATATTGAAAGTATGATTACAATGTTTGAAGGTACTCAAGTACAAAATATTAATAAATGGATTGCCGATTTTGAAGATATTGTTTCATTATTTAACGTTAGTGATTTGCACAAATTGATTTTGGCTAAACGCCGTATGACAGGCAAAGCAAAATTATTTCTTGAAAGTGAAACAAATATTAATTCGTGGTCTAAATTAAAAGCCCTACTCATATCTGAATTTGGTCAAACGTGCAATTCAGCTGAATTACATGAATTGCTATCCAAAAGAAAAATTAGACCACATGAATCATTGGATGGATATTTTTTAAATATGAAACAATTATGCTCAAAAGGCAATATTGAAGATTCTGCTCTTATCCAGTATGTAATAAATGGAATTAATGACCCCATTTCTAAAAAATCTTTTTTGTATGGTTGTCCCAATATTGCTGAATTTAAACAAAAATTAAAGATTTATGAAAAAATAAGATCGGAGTATGAAAATGCAAAATTTCATAAATATGAAGGAGCTAAGCCTAAAATTAAATCCGAAGTTGAAGTTAAGAACAAATTTAAGCCTGTAAAGCCAAATATGCGTTGTTTTAATTGTGGCGGGAATAATCATAAGAGTATTAACTGTGTAAATAAAGATAAAGGGCCGCTTTGTTTTGCTTGTAACGCTTATGGTCATAAATCATTTCAATGTAATAAATCTAAAGATACAAGTGTTAAAAATGCTCAGTCACAAGTAAACATTATTACATCCCAAGATTTAATTCTTAAAGAGATAAAGCTTTATTCTTTGCGTTTAATCTCTTTAATAGATACTGGTAGCCAAAAGACTTTGTTAAAGAAAAGTATTTATGATAATTTGAAGAACTTTGTAGAATTAAAACCTACGAGTATCTCTTTGACCGGTCTAGGAAAAGCCTCAATTAAACCCGAAGGTTGTTTCAATTCAGAAATCGAAGTAGATGGTTCAAAATTTAAAGTTACTATTTTTGTCGTTAAGGACAGTTGCATTAATTTCGATTTAATTATTGGCACTGATGTTATTCATCCAGGTACATTAACTATTTCTGAGAATAAAGTGAAACTGTTTAAAGCTGAAGTTCATTCTAATGACTTTTTAGTTAATATTGTAAATGTTTTGGATGAGCCTAAAATTGATTTAACTCACATTGCTGACAAAAAATTACGTTCAGAGTTATACTCTTTAATTGAAAATTATGTACCAATTAAAACTAAAACAGTAGATGTTAAAATGAAAATTAATTTAACTGACGAAATCCCAGTTTGTTCTTCTCCTCGAAGATTACCGCCATGCGAGAAAAAAATAGTCGAAAACCAAATTGAGGAGTGGCTAGCTCAGGGAATAATTCGAGAAAGTTCTTCTAATTTTTCTTCGCCGGTTGTGTTAGTCAAGAAAAAAGATAACACAATGAGACTTTGTGTTGATTACAGATGTCTTAACAAAAAGACAGTACGTGAGCATTTCCCCTTGCCAGTTATTGATGATGTAATAGACCAATTACATTCTGCCGAAGTATTTACCACCATAGATTTGAAAAACGGTTTCTTTCATGTAGATGTTGAAGAAGACTCGCGGAAATACACCTCGTTTGTTACTCATGAAGGACAGTACGAATATTTGAAATGTCCATTCGGGTTGACCAATAGCCCTAGTGTTTTTCAAAAGTATATTTATAATGTATTTCGAAACCTATTAAAAGATCACATTGTTGTCATTTATATGGATGATTTAATAATACCTGCTAAAAACGAAGCTGAAAGTCTAGAAAAATTAAAACTTGTACTCGAAACTGCATCGGAATATGGATTAGAATTAAATCTTAAAAAATGCAATTTTTTGAAGCGTGAAATTGATTTCTTGGGGTATAGAATCATAAATGGTAAATTGTATCCCTCTCCACTGAAGACTAAAGCAATAATAAATTTTCCCGAACCAAAGTGTACCAAAGATGTTCAAAGTTATTTAGGATTGACAGGATACTTTCGAAAATTTATAAGAAATTATTCGGTTATAGCTAAACCGTTAAGTGACCTGCTAAGAAAAGATTCAAAATTTAAATTCGATATAGAAGAACAAAGAGCTTTTCATGAACTCAAACGTATTTTGTCGTCAGAACCAGTACTTTTAATTTACAATCCCAAAAGTGCGACCGAAATCCATTGTGATGCCAGTATTGATGGCTATGGAGCTGTTTTAATGCAACAATCTCCAGTAGATAATCAATTTCATCCAGTTTATTTCGCAAGTAAAAAAACCACCGAAGCTGAACGGAAGTACACTAGTTACGAATTAGAAGTTTTAGCTGTAATTGAAGCCCTGAAAAAGTTTAGAGTATATGTGCTAGGTATCCCATTTTAAATTGTAACCGATTGTAATGCATTTAAAATGACTATGGATAAAAAAGAAATGAGTACAAAAATAGCTAGATGGGCAATAATGTTATCCGATTTTGATTATGTTATTGAACACAGACAGGGTAGCAGTATGAGACATGTCGATGCATTAAGTAGGTATCCTATTTCTATGGTAATCCAAGATAGCTTAACTTTAAAAATTATCCAAGCTCAAGAAACCGATGACCATATTAAAACAATAAAAGAAATCCTAAAGGTGAAATCTTATGATGATTATCTAGTTAAAAATGATGTTCTTTATAAATGTGTTAATGGTAATGATTTATTAGTTGTACCGGAAGACATGCAAATGAATATAATCAAGGCCGCTCACGAAAAAGGTCATTACGCAGTTACAAGAACAGAGAAAAGTTTAGAAAATGATTTTTACATTCCTAAAGTTAAACAAAAAATTGAGAAATGTATAGCAAATTGTGTTCCCTGTATTTTAGTTAATAGAAAATGTGGTAAACAAGAAGGCTTACTTCACCTAATAGAAAAAGAAGAAACTCTATTACATACGTACCATGTTGATCACTTAGGTCCATTAGAAAGCACTAATAAAAATTACAAACATATCCTTTCGGTCATTGACGCATTCACAAAATTTGTTTGGTTGTATCCCACAAAATCTACCGATGCTGCCGAAGTAATTTCTAAATTAGAAATCCAAAAATCTATCTTTGGAAATCCAGTTCGAATTATATCAGATAAAGGTCCTGCATTTACCTCTAAAGCTTTTGAAGATTATTGCATCAATGAAAATATTAAACATATCCCGATTACCACTGGATTACCCAGGTCTAACGGCCAAGTTGAGCGTCTAAATTCTGTCATAATATCTGTTCTGTCTAAATTGTCTGTCGATAATCCTAAAAAATGGTATACACATGTAAGCAACGTCCAACAGGTGATAAATTCGACTTTTCAGAGAAGTATAAGCACAACTCTTTTTGAATTGATGTTTGGTACTAAAATGAAACTAAAAAATAACATTGAAATTACTAGTCTTCTGAATGCTGAAATACAATCTGATTTTACAAATAATCGCGAAGATATGAGAAAAAATGCTAAAAAACAGATTTTAAAAGTCCAAGAAGAGAACCGTAAAACTTACAACCTCAGACGAAAGAAAGCTAACAAATTTAAGATTAATGATGTGGTTGCTATAAAACGCACACAACAAGGTCCAGGTTTGAAGTTAAAACCAAAATATTTAGGTCCGTACAAAGTCATAAAAGTAAAAAATAATCACACCTACGATGTAAAGAAACTTGGATTCAACGAAGGACCCATGGTCACCAGTACATGTGCAGAGTACATGAAGCCGTGGACGGACGAAGCTTGAAAAAAAAAGAATTTCACCGATTGTGACACTATACCAACTATGACAAACCTCTGGACTGACAACTAATAGAATTTTAACTTTATTCTCGAAAAGACGAAAAGACGTAGGGTAAAAGAAGATGAAAATACGTATGAAAGAAGACGAAAAGACGTAAGATAATAGAAGATGAAAAGACGTATGAAAGAAGAAGACGAAAAGACGTAAGATAAAAGAAGATGAAAGGACGTAAGAAAGAGAAGACGAAAAGACACGAAAAAAAATATATGCATTTTTTCAAGAAATAATCTAAGCTTTGATAAACAATTTGAATAATGGCTTCTTTTTTTCAATTAAGACTTTGGATGCTGCTGTGTTTTTTTTTTTTCCTTTATCTTTCCAGATGATCCAACTGCTGCTGCCTCCAAAGGGACGAGCATTCAAGGACGAAAGCCTAGTCAGGACGGCCGTTGTGGGAGCGATTCTTTCTCCAACAGCCAAGTATCATGTCTTATAAGGTTCTTCATATCGCAACTCTGATAGAAAAGGTCTTTAGAAAGCAGACGATTTTCTGAAAAAACTCCATTCAGACGAAAAGCCGAAGAAAAAAGAAATGAACGGAAGAGATCGTTGGATGGAATGTGGGGAGAGTTGGTGTTGACTTTAGAAGAATGTTGATTAGGATGACGCGATTAAGATGTTTTAATTAAAGTTTCCTTTTGAATGTTCGAATTGTAAATATTAATATGTAAATATCTTTTTTGTAAATATTAACGTTTAATATAAGTCATTTAAAAGTTTAAAAACAGTGCCAGAATTTAATTTACTTCCGAGTTTATTTACTTATGTGTTCGAAAGAACTTTTATAAGAAGAATCTCCATATATCTTTATTATTTTTTACAGCTTATTTATACGATTAAAGTTTAATTTTAACAATTTCTACAACTGCGTTTTATAGAAATAGTATTTTGTTAATTTGACGATAAATATCGTTTGTTTAAGAGTTAGACGTACCAATATAAAATGCATTTTTTACTATAACTAATTTTGTATGTTTATTATAAGTTAATGAAACAGTTCCTTCTTAAACATTTTCTTTCGTCAAAATTTTACGGGTTCTACCTTGTATACTTAAAGGACAAGGTTGCTTATTTAGAAATATGTCCTGAATAAGCGTTGTTTCTACTGAACTAAACTTACTATTATTATTTTGAATGAAAGCTGTTTGTATGTAGATAAACCAGTAATATCTTTTTTATTTCTATTTTTATATTTGAAATTATATTTTGAATGTTTTTACGATTTTTTTAAATAGTGGCAATATTAGACTACTTTCAATTCTCGCAGACAAAAGAAAAAAAATGTTTATTTACTTTTATTGATTACATCTTTATTGATTCCATTTTTAATTACAATTAAAATCACTTTAACAACCTTTGTACAGAAAATAAATTTACGTTTTTTAAAACAGACATTTCCCTCATAAAACTATTGCATTAAATATTTTTTTCATTCTGTTGATACTGAGTTTAAGATGCTAGGTGAAATCCTTCAATGAAAGAAAATAACGTCATACTTAAAAAAATAAAAATTTGCTTTAATAAAAAAAAAAAAAAAAAAAAAAAAAAAAAAAATTATTACAAATGCATCTAAATGGCATAATCTTTGGGATTTTTTCTAGCAATAACAGATATTAGAACCTCAAATCAAGAGCGACAAACATGACTTCAAATTTGGAAAAAATGTTTACTAGCAAGTTATTGCACGTAATATCATTTTAAAATGGTAGATATGGATATGAGAGCAACATATGTAAATTTTGAAATGGTGATAGTGACGCAAAGTTTTAATTTTATGCAGAAAACAGAATTCTGTGATGGCGTCAAATTGAAAAATAATTACTGATTTTTCATATTATAATATTTAGAGTAAGAGCCTCAGTTGATAATTTCATCCTAGTTATTTATCTTAATTTTATTTTACTGATTAGATAGACAAATATAATTTAATTTTTAAATGTCTTGGAATAGTAGAAGTTTAAAGAAACAGTATTTTGCTAACTTTTGTTTATAGTTTTATTTTTTTTAAGTTAGTTTTAATTTTAATTATTTTTGCAGGTTTAATATCAATAAATATAACTGTCCTTAGAAGAAAATCATCAAAATTCGACGGGTTCCAATTCAAAAGAAAAAATATCATACGAAAGTTTACAGGACATAACTTAGTCACATTTTTATTAGAGACACTTCCGCATAAATATGAATTTTATGAAATTCTGTTTCAATTTCCGTTAATACAAATTTACTGTCACTATCGGTACATACAATTCGCCCAAAGTTATTTTCTATGCTTTTAATTTGAATATCTGCCTCCATTTCTTACAAAATTCATGCAAATAACAAATATTTTCGGGAAAATAAACGTGAAATGTGATAGAAAGAAATAGGGTAGAGAAAGTGGGTAGAAAAGAAATAGTAAAATGTGTAGGGTAAGAAGGGCAGGAGGAAAGTTGTTTTGATGAGAAATAGGGAGACGGTAAATTTGGTTTCCACGTTTCGAGAATTGTCTATTCTAAAAAAAAGTAACTTACGCTGTCAATGCCGCTGACTTAAGGTATTTCTTCGCGAATATTAAAAAAAAAACTACAATACAAAAAAAAAAAGAAAATTGGTAGTGTTATAGAGAAATATTTGTGATACACACTGATTTCAATTATTTTAAGAGATTCTTAATACCAAAGTCTCTTTATTTTAAAAAAAAGTAATTGATGCTGTCACCGCCGCTGATAACGAACTTTTTGTAACATAAGATATTTCTTCGCTAATATTAAGAAAACTACAGCATAAAAGAATGTGAAAATTCGCAGTATTATAGAGAAATATTAGAGAAACACGCTGAAGCATGCAGTTTTCAATTTCAAGAATTATTTTAAGAGATATTTAATGCTATAGTTGGTCAAAATTGTCCCATTGAAAAAGTTTTACAGGAGCAAAAACTATACATAGTAATTTAAAGGTCTTTTTTTATTTGATTCATCTTTCGAGGATTTATTTCCATTTTAAATTCAGATTTTGAGCATTTTGTGATACTTTTTTTTTTACATGTTTTAGAAAAGGTTATTAATTTAAACTGTTGCCAAATGATCGAAGAATAATATTTCCTTCAAATTAAAATGTATATACAGGTGGCTTTCGTTAATTCGAGTCTGTCGGGAGCACAACAAATGTTCGAACTATCTAGAGTTCAAATTATGGAAAGTATGAGAGGAAAACTTGTTTAAAGGGGTATTAATACATAGAAATTAATATGGTAGTATTTTTTTAATATATTTCCGCTATTATCATTAGAATATTACTTAATATTAAATTAAAAGGGATAAATAAATAAACTAATTAAGGATTAAGAACAAGCAAATTATTCACTTATTCAATTCAAGGTTTTTATTACTATCTAGGTCATTTCACAGAGTTTGAAACCAGGATGCATTTTTTTATTATTAGTAAGGTAGAAATGTTTGTTTTATACAGTAAAAAGCATGATCTTTCTAATAGTTAGCTTTACTTTTTATGTTGGATGCTTGTTTCTAATAACATACAGTGCATTTTAAATACTCTGCAAGTATTTTGAAATCACACTTTTTAACGTATGACAAAACTTTGCTGTAATTAGCACATCTATTTGTAGTTTAAAAGTTTAATTTTGAATTTATTACTAATTATTAACTTATTTTTGATCAATATTAGTTTATCATATTCAGCGAGGATTATTCAACGGCTTTACAACACAAGTATCTCCCGCCCTCATACATACATTACTCTTCACATGAGTCAATATTTTTCCAAACTCTACATTTCATTTCCAACGCAGACCACATGTTGACCTCCCCCATTGTCTGTTCTGTCTTCTGAAATCAAGGGCTATTTACACGGGAAAAAACAAAAAAACAGAAAGGCCGCCAATTCTTGTTGCTTAATAATTGACTAGGCGTCCCAGGATATTATTTTTTGTTTACCCTCGCTTCTTTTCATTATCTGGCCTGATATTGTTATTCATATTTAATATAAAAAGGACCTTATTATGATATTTCCGTTTATACAATAGAGTTTTTTGTACAATACTAAAAAAGGATACAGTAGTATTCACAGTGATTATAAATGTAGCTAATTTTATGTTTCAAAACAGCGGTGTAGTGCAGTCAGGTGATACAATTAAACTGTCTGTACCAACAATTAATAACTGCAGAATTGTTGTATTTCCCTATCCAGTAATGTAAAAATAACATTAAAGTCATGTTAGTCCATACTATGTCACATACATGACTCTCTTTTACATACATGATAGTCAGAAATTTCCTAAATGTATCTATTAAAATAAAATTTTAAGTGAACTTTTCTTCGCCACATTTCTTTGTTACTTTTACATTAGTATTTTTTTAAAAAATCGCCAAATTCAGACAGTATGATTGACAAAATTTTCAATAAAAATCATTCCATGTATATATCCATTTCTATATTTGGTCACATACATAATGTCACATGCACAATAGATTGTTTTTTTTTTAGTCTTAAAAATTATATTTCCAGTATTATCTACTATTATTATTTATTGTCACCTTCCATTTTACTTCAAAATAATACAATTTCACCTCAATTACAATATTTAAAAATTAGATTGCATTAATTATCTAGATATATATAATAAGGGATGTCTGTCTGCCTGACCACGGATAGCGCCGAAATTTAGCACCCAGATTTCGGAAATTTTTGTCATGTGTAAATGCTAACACCAAAAAGCGCCCTTTGCAGCGAGTTTTTTTAATTTCAGTTTAGATTTTTTTAAATTAAAATTTACAGGGTGAGAGGATATTTGCAGCTTTCCCCTAATCCACGGTAACGAAGCAGCCAACCAACGAGAGAAAACATTAAATATGGGATTTAACGACTTAATTTCACGGCTGTTCTGGCAACAAATTGAAGACGCTTTTGTCAGATTTTGCAGCTTTGGTGATTTTGTTTTTCCTGATTGATTTACAGGGTGATTATAATTAAAGTCCGAGTTTCAAAACGCTCTAAAAAGCGAACCACTCGTTAGAATGGCGTCAAAAATTAACAGCGTATTATTGAAGAAGAGGGAAAGAACATGAACCAAAAAAGTTCCAAATTTTAGCGTCAGAATTTCGACTACAAAGGACAAATCGTAAAACAGCGGCTAAGGCGTAAGTTACACGATATAAACCAACTGTATTGTTCAGTGTGCATGACTTTAGGCGTGTGATACTGTTAGTTACGTAAGCCCGTCCATCACGGCAAGGTCGTACCACATCGGATGGGAAAAATCGGTCTTTAATTGTCCTGAGGCCAAAAACCGCATAAAAAGCATCCCTCCAATCGGTTTTTAAGCTTGGCGAGACTGGCGCAAAATATGTTCAATATGCTGTCCGCCGTTGTGGACAACAAGATTAAATCGGGAAACAGCATGTTCCACAACCGATCGAAGTGTATCCGGGGTCAAGTTCAGAATGTGTTGCGCAATGCGTGACTTTAATTCAGCTACGTTGGCAATCGGAGTACTTAACACAATATCTTTCAGATAACTCCACAGCCAGAAATCACACGTATTAAGATCAGGTGATCGGGCCGGCCAGACTGTAGGGAAATGACGACTGATAATTCTAGCATTTCCGAAATGCCGCCTCAACAACTGCTTTACTCGATTTGCAATGTGCGGAGGAGCGCCATCTTGCATAAAAATGATACTATCCAGACATTCACGCTGTTGCAGAGCTGGAATGACATCATTACGCAAAAGAGACTCTTAGCGCTGACCATTGACGGTAACGGTAACAGGACCTAAAGTACCCGTCTCCTCGAAAAAATACGGCCCTATGATAAATGATGCCGTAAATTCGCACCACAGAGTGACCTTTGCAGGATGAAGTGGTACTGGGTTTGTTGCGAGTGGATTTTCTGTTGCCCATATTCGGCAATACTGTGTATTGACATATCCCGTCAGGTGGAAATGAGCTTCGTCTGTCCACAGAATTTTTCACGGCCAATCATTGTCCACTTCCATGCGAGCGAGAAATTCCAAAGCAAAACGCTCTCTTTCTGGCAGGTCAGCAAAACGCTCTCTTGCTGGCAGGTCAGAAGGGAACAACTCCTGCACATGGCAAATTTTATACGGATAGCATTGCAGGATGTTTCGTAGAATGTTATGTACCGTGCTCACAGGCCTGTTCAATGTTCGGGCAATTCTCCGTGCACTGCATGGTTGCTCACCACTGCTATACTCTTCCTGAACTGCTGTGGCCACTTCTTCAACTACCGCCGAATCACATCTTTTCCTTCCTCTACCAGACTGCACATCTAACGAACCTGTATTTTCGAATTTTTGCATCATTTTCACCAGACCTCTGACAGTCATCGGTCCAGCGCCTTTTTTCATACCCTTGAGAGTCCTGAACTTCTGCAGAGCCACTGGTGCAGAATCACCTTTGTTGTAATAGAGCTTTACAAGCAGAACACGATCCTTCATTGAGACACTCATGGCTAACGTCTGAGAAGCGAAATGAGGAAACGCCGTTTACCCAACGCTTTTATAACACCTGAAATTGTCGTGCGCATGCCAGGTATTTTAATTTACATATACTGACGCTTACAGCGCCATCTGTCACTCAAATTTGGAACTTTTTTGGTTCATGTTCTTTTCCCCTTCTTCAATAATACGCTGTTAAATTTTGACGCCATTCTAACGAGTGGTTCGCTTTTTAGAGCTTTTTGAAACTCGGACTTTAATTATAATCACCCTGTACATTCGATCTTTAAAATCCATCCATAACGCCATCCAAAAAAGTATTAAATTAGGTTATTACTCCTTTTATGTTTTCTTAGGGTTTGCACGTCGCGCGTGGGCTCAAAATATTTTGCAGGGAGTAGGTCTCATTCAAGAAAGGAATTTTAAAATAATTCAATTATTGCATTGGTTTTTGTGGTTCAAAACAGCTAAAATCAATCATTATATTTCTTTATCCTTCCCAAATATGGTTTTCGTGACAGAAATACGTACCTGTGTTCACTTAGATAAAATTTAAAATACTGTAAAATTCAAAATATTCTCCAGATAATATTTAATTTTTTTTCTATTTTAGTATGAATGGAGACTTTAAATATTCGAAATTTATTTGAAAACATCTATTATTCCGGGCAACGCCGGGCGGATCAGCTAGTATACACATACTTGCTATGATTGTCACATACATGACTATGTAACAGGTCTGCTGTTTAATTTAATGCAAGGTATCCTGAAATAAAGAATACACATTTATCAGTGAGCCGAAAACTATTCGTCAGAAAGTGAGGATCATAAGCATAGTAAAAAAGAAAGATTGGAGCTTTTTTAAAGAAAAAATAAATAGTTCTAAAAATAAGTAATAGATGGGGTCTTTTCATGTTGTAACAGCAACATATTTAAATATTTGTAACCAAGGTAATCATGTTTGCAATCGCACAATCATGTTTTTAGGATGATGTTCGTAATTATGTAAATACGTAGCATCCATAGTTGCCGTTCAGTAGTCTCTAGTTGTCGTCCATCTGTACGCAAATAATAATCAAAAACTACCCAGCCGAATCATTTGAAATTTAAATCATATACTTTTTGTATAATTTTGGCGAGTTATTTCAAATTTATGAACATCTTCGTTGATTTTTTTGTATTTTTACTAAGATCCAGTTTAACAGAACTTGCTTTACTAATAAAATGCATTTGCTCTATTACATTAGCGTTGAAAAAGATGCTTTCTTCGTAAGAGGTTACAAAAGGTGATTGTGATTGTGTGTAAAACAACGCAGTTAGTGTCTATTTAGTGAGGAGGAGACGGAAATAGTGTTAGGGAGAAGATAATGAAAGATGCAGCGACACAAGCGGAGTAGGATAAGATGTCATTGTTTATGAATAGTATTAATGTCCGGTGTACTACACAGGCGCTATTTAACAAGTCTTTCTACTGTTTACTGAATTTTTAGAAAGCAATTATACTTTTGTTCCAGTAGACTTTTACATTTGCGAATGATTTTATGCTTATTTTAATGCATTGGAGTTCTTTCACCACTATGAATTCCTAAATGAATGACCATGGGAGATTTTCAAGGTTTGCACTTTTCTTTATAAGATATAGTTGTCATAGATAATTTCTATTTTTGGGTTGCCAAAAATTCAAATGAGTGTCTACAAATTACATTACACTCTTCCAAGGTTATTACTATTTTCTAACGATTTCTAGAAGCTGCCAATGATAGTCCAACAGTCTGAAGTAACTGAGCTATACATCTTTACTAGAAAATTCCATCAGTCCAGCTTTGCAGTTTTTATCATATAAGGCTTTATATGAAGGCTGCTCTTACTGCTTTACATGATTTATTATAAACTCATTATTTTACCCTTCCTTTATAGATGAGCCGGTACCCAATCATCGTTTTTTAAACAATGGTATTGAAATTGCTGCCACATTTTCCCTACACGTTTTTGCTCTAGGAGAAATGGCAGGACTATAAGTTTGGGTCCATTCAATGACATCCTTTTTTTTACACTTTTCCCCTTATTTCGGTTATTGCATGGGGTCACCTACCAATCCAAATTAGTATTGAATGCAATTCTTCTCTACCTTCTCTAATAGATTCTAATAATCCCTTCTCAAATAAGATTGGCTGTATTGAATACAACCAATGAAGATGCTTCCGCTTTCGATGAACTCGATTTTGTTAAGGACATTGAATAGGCTGTCTCTAACTTTACTAAATTAATTCAAAATACCTTGGAGGTATCTAAGTGTCATTGAGCACATCAAAATAATCAAGCTCTTCCCAGAGCTACTAAACTTAAAATTCGCCTACATAGCTGTCAACGACATTCATGGGAAACAAATAGGGACCCCAATGTCCGTGCTAATGTTTACCACACCTTAACGCGATCATATTAGACGAAGTATTAAAAACTTAAAAAAAACTACAAATGGAATGACTTTATTATCCCCCCTGACTCCTACGAATAATTCTTTTTGAAATAATCTGAAAAGAGTTTGGAAATCTTTGACTCCTATATCCCCTATCCTTACAGATGCTGCACATAAATACTTCGACAATGAAAAAGGTGGATGTGCTTGCAATATGAAGTTAATTTCAACTGTATAGTGATTGATGTTCTTGATGCAGATACTATTCTATTGATTGAGTTGACGATTTTGGTTTTGGTACGAGTAAGTTTTTGGCCCGAGTGCCTGTCAGAACAATTGTACCGTCCACTTTTGCGGAAGTAATTTCGGTGATTAAAAATTTACCCAAGAAGAAGCCCCCTTAGCATAATAGAATTAATTATTAGGCCATGGAAAATCTACCAATTTAATATGCTGGTTATTTAGACACTCTTGCTAATGCATGTTTTAAATTTTAACACTTGTTTAATCATTTAAAAAAGTTATTATTGTAACTATTAAGAATCTCAGAGAAGGTCTTTTACAGGCTAGGAGTTATAGACTGATTAGTTTGCTTCCTTTCCTTGGTAAACTAACTGAGCATATTTTTTACTCGTCTTCAAATATCTATTCTTGACATTCCTGATGAATTTGGCTTAAGCTCAATTACGCCACTGCACACCAATTGTTTAGAGTGATTGTTTTTATACATCATATATTTGAATTCTAAGTATGTTGGCTCACTTTTTTTATGTTCCAAAACTTTTGATACTATTTGGCTGTCAGGCCTTAGCTACAAATTAATAAAGTTAAAAGTTCTGACTGTGCGTGTGAGCTTTACTCTCATATACCTTCATGGCGGAATATCCTGTTTTCGCTACTCCAATATTCTTCAACACCTGGTCTGATCAATGGAAGCGTGCCACAAGGCTTCAAATTGAGCCCCTGGCTATATAAAGCTTATAACTTCAATACCTCCAAAACTCCATTATGATTGTCGGTTATTTATACGAAAACACACTTGTGATGATTCTTGACAAGGACAGTCTTTTTTCATGCACTGTTGTAGATACAACAGTACACGCGCAAACATGAATACTTCTTCCCCAAATAGCATATAAAAATAATTCCAAAAAAAATCTTAGGCTGTAATCTTTAACCGAAACCATTCAATTCCCCCACCTTTCTATCTTGATAGCCCCTACATTTCCTTAGGACGGGCGGTGACATATCTGGATATATTCTTGAACAACATCCTTATTTGGCACAACATCTCTTTGCACATCGATTATAGCCTCCAAAAGTTTTACAAATTTAAAAATGACCTTCCCATTTCCTGTACAGTAATGAGATGGTCATGAGCAATAAAATACTCTAATATAAGAAGGTACGTTGTCTCATACTTTTCTACCGCGCTCATATCTGGGATTCATCGATTAAAAAATTTAGACCTCCAAAAAATTTAGATTATTCAGTACAAAAATCTTCGTGGGATTGTCCATTCTGCGTGGTATCGCAGAAGTACTATTACTTATAATGACCTCCATATTCCTTTTATCTGTTTTGTTATAGAAATGAAGGTACTAATATTTTCGTAAACATTCTTAGTATTCCTAATCCTACCCTTTAAAACCTTTCTATTTGTGACGAGGTGCCCGTTGGCGAAGACCACTGGTCATTTCTTCATCCTTTTGAAAACATCAATCAAGGTTAATTTTTCATAGACATTATTTCGCTGATAGGGTGCATCTTTCATGGATGTTCATTATCCTCTCTTGTATATTTGTATATATTTTTTAAACATTCCTTTTTTCTTTTTTTTGTATATATTCCTTTTTCATTTTCTTATTATTCTTTATAATTATAACTCTTTATTAACTTTAAATTGTATAATGTATTTGATATCTATTTTTAAAATGTATGGCGCCTTTAAATGGCCTTTGGTTTTGGGATCCGACTTTTTATCTCCTCCACCCACCCGTGTTTTTGACGTTTGGTTTGTTAGACTGCGATTATGATTTGCATTTTTCTACGCTGTATTTCCATACTAGAAGTGAGGAGTTAAATTCTCCAAGTACTCTGCAACACACTGAAAAAATGGGTTCTCAAAATTAAGTAAAAAGTACTCAATTTTAAGTAGAATTGCAAAAAGTCGGTTTATTCCCGGGTTTACTTCCAATAGACCAGGTTTATTCCCAGGCTTATTCCCAAAAAAACGAATTATTCCAAAAAATCCCTGGTTTTTTACAGGTTTATTCCTAAAAACCCGGTTTATTCTCCGGTTTAAACCGGGTTTTTTCTAACTTTTGCAACGCTAATTTTAAATACTTCACGTACTCAAATTAGCTCCGATCCAAAAATTCTCAAAACTGAGAAACACATGTACTCACTATTGATTCCGTGGAAGTGTTCAAATATAAATCACTATTAACTGATCTCTAAACTTGCTCCCTTTCTTGCTCAAAATTATGAACAATAAACATTTTATTGATTACTTATTGAGAGAAATAGCAAAATTATAAGTAAAAGACCCAAATCGAACATTTTTATGACAAAAACATTATTTGAAAGTATAATTTAAACTTATTTTAAAATAGTGTGTATAATTTAATATTTACATTAATAAGCTTCTTTTATGCCGCCATGAATGAGATAAATCAATACTGAGTACAAGTTATCACTTGTTTGGATTTGATAACATATGATGTTTTGAAATTGAGAAAGCATTCATTTTTGATCCAAACATACTCAATTCGATATGAGTACATCGACTTATTCATTTTTGAGTACTTCATTTTTTTCAGTGTACATCTTATTTCAAGTTCCAAGTTCTGAGTTAATCGAGTTAGTTCACTCGTAACTTATAGCACGTATGTATTCAACTTCAAAAATGACCGAGGTGTGATCAATATAATTAGAAATATATTAACGGCTTTTTAAAGATAATTAAATCAGCTGCCGCTTTAGTCAATAATTCAAGAATAGATGTCTAAAATCTTTAACAATCATAGTTATATAAAGTTATACAAATTTAACTAGTTAATCGTAGCTTCGTCTTTAGTACAGTAAATGTTCCGATGAAATTTGAATAATATGAATTAAAGGGTGTCGGAGATGCGAAATGAAGTTGCTCGCTGATTATTTACTTCATATCTGGAGAAGTTGATTTATCTCTAGTAAAGTGCAGAATGTTATGAAAATTTATAAAGACAATTTCATAAAAAGCAATCCTTTTTTCATCTAATTTTCCCCTATATATTATGACTTGTTTACTATCTCAATTTGAAGTAAAGTCCGTATGTTGGAATGATAGCTGCAAATAGCCTCTAGTTTGGCTGCTTCATTACCGGGGATTGGTGGGAATTACTTTTTGAAGTTGGTGACAAACTAGCTTAAATATAATAAGAATTGTGAATATATTATGAAAGTTATGTGATTGTTTGACAATCACAATCAATTTCGAATTGTTTGGTAATTTTTTTCTAATTGGACAACTGCTTCAAAAATAAATTGAATTTTTAATGTTTTTATTTTAAAAAGTTCTATTCACAAGAATTTTATGAAACTGAAATGGAACCCTGTGGGCATCTTACACTTTAAAAAGGAAAAAAAAAGAATCATCAAAATCGGTTCATATTTACAGAAGTTATGACAAGGCAATAAATACATACAGGTCGAATTCATAACCTCCTCCTTTGAAGTCTGTTAAAATTTTCGAGGTTAACTTGAAAATTACATTGTATTATCTAAAAAGGTCCAAAAATTCTCTAAAGAAACCAAAGAAATTTCTTTAAGAATTTTCAATTTTACAAACTGACATATTGAAATTTCTCCTTATTGATCGAAACTTATTGGCACATAATACATTCGTGTTTAATTCAGTAATTATTTCTAACCAATTTTTTCTTTGTGCTTTTCTTAAAGAATACCTTTTTTTAGTTGTCAAAATATTTCTAAAACTGGATGCGTTAAAATAAAAATGCCGTGAAAAAGAAATTAGATATTAATTTTATTATAGACGTTCCTTGGTTTAAGGTTAGAGATAAAATAGACATTAAAGATGATATTTATGTACACATTTACTCAAAAACTAATTATTAGTAGCCCCACCCGTCTACAAGTTTCGTTGGCAGAACCTCTCGGTCACTGGTGGGGCGCGGTATATCGGTGTTCTCATTAGTTTAGTGTTTGCCCCAAAGCTAGTGGCTCACGGAAAAGTATTCCATCTTTTGCTGCATCTGTAGTCTTGCCAACAATGTGAAGTGGACAGTCTCGGCATCGGTCTAAGTTGATTAGTTGGTAGAACATCATTCCACTATATCGATGGCCCGGGTTCGAGTCCTTGACTGGATACTTTTTTACTCTATTTGCTGCATTCCTTTTAAGCAATTAAAATTTAAAATAACATTCAATGCAAGGCCTAAAAAATTTTCTACAGAAGCAATTCTAATAATTATCTAGATTCAATCGTTATTTTATTTTATTTCATATTAAAATTTCTTATTATTTTTCATTTGATTTATTATTTATTTATTTTGGATAAAATGTTTATATAATAAACTATAGCTTCCTTTATTAATTTGGAAAATAAAAAAAAATATTTATGTTAGCTCGTATAATTATTGATATACTTTTTTTTTAGTTATAAATTTTTAATTGTTTCTAATATATATATATATATATATATATATAAAGCAATGCAGTTTTATTTGCGATAAAAGTTAATGTCTGCAAGACAAAAGATAAAAAATATGTTTTCTATTTACTGACTTTCTTTCTTTCTAACCGATGACCAGGCCCCTACCTGCCGAGTTATCTCAGCTTAACGGGTTAGATACCTGGTATCAGGGCGGACGACCGCCTAATTGCCCCGGCACATCTATTTACTGACTTACAAAAGGACAAAGAAATGCATGAATACTATATAAATGATTCCCTTTCAACTGCCCTGTAGCGTGATCGGTAGAGCGTGTGTCCAGGATCTTTTAGTAACCAGGTTTAAACTCAGAAGTTGGAAAAGATAAAAAAATTGTTTCCATGAAATGCCGCCTCTCATTATTATGTGAACGTAGTTAATAAAAGCGTCCATACCATCCAAATTCATTTAATTAATTTAGGTTCTTAAAAGGTATTTATTTCTAAAATAATTCATTAAATAGTTTTTTATATTATGTCGAATAATCATAATGTAGAATTTTTTAAACACATTAAGTGACCTTGAAGTGTCCCATCTTCATCCAATATCCCTTCCTAAAATCTTAACGTGAACCTCTTTGGGAGGAAGCAAGGGGAGGTCCTGGGGTGGAGGGGTACACGACATTTCGGTCCCGCCACTTCGGTCCTGAGACATTTCTGTCCCTGGCCATTTCGGTCCCGAGGCATTTCGGTCCCGAGGCATTTCGGTCCCAAACAATTCGGTCCCAAGACATTTCAGTCCCGAGACAATTCGGTCCCCAGAAACTTTGGTCACTTGCCATTTCGGTCCTTAGTCATTTCAGTCCCTTGTTATTTCTTTGCTCCCTATCCTACAAGTCGGATTCTATTGTTTTGGGCCTGCCAAATGGTATAAGTTCAACATTACTAGGGCCTTTATTTAATTTTTTAAATTCTCCCCTCCTCCCCCCAAGTTTTATAAAAAAGTTGAATATAAAAGTCCGATAAATTTAAACTTTTATAACTGGTGACAATGAAATCACATCGGGCTGAAAATTTTGTTTGGTTAAACAATTTGATACAAATTTAATGGATATTGTCTTTTGCTTTTAGTATTATTATTATTAATCAGAATAAATATTTTAAATTTTATTATTAATTATTAGTATTAGCATTTCATATAAACTTCTATAAACTATATAAACTAAAAAGTATTTTATATAAACTGCCATAAATATTGTTTTAGCTGTTTACGTGCATTTTTAGAACCTTTATTTGTACCATTTATTAAATAACCATTAATTAAATAACCATAAATAAAATAATAAAAAAACTGTGCCTTTCTTTCCCTTCCAATTAGTTTCATAATAAATGTCTTTAATAATTCAATTACACAGTTATATAAGTTATAATATATACATAATTCCTCAAATCACCTAACTACAACCTCTCCTTTGATAATTCAGAAATGAGATATATTTATTGAATAACAAATTTTTTATTCTCTTATTATTTTCATAATACAAAGTTGCATCTTATAAATTTGTTTTCATAAGTTACTTTCCATAATTGACATTGCGAAAGCAATTGTGATTTCGTAACTGGGCATTCTATGGAAAAAAAAAAAAAAAATAGAAATTTGTCTCCGCTACTTTTTTTTCAAATAATAATACTAATACTAATAATAGTATTTATTGATTCCATTTTTGAACAGTCTTCTCACGCCATGAAGACAATTTTTGTGAGTTAATTTTATTGAAACTGGGCTTATTTCATTCTAATAAGATGATTATTTTTTATTTTCATTTACATAAAATTTATATCACAATATTTCAAAATATAATAATATAAATATTATATATAAGATATAATATATAATTTAATAAAATATATTAAAATGCAATATAATAACATTTTAAATAATTTTATTTTCAATTTTTTAAGTGACAAAACAAAGCTTTTTTTTATTTATTTATTTGTATTACCTTTTCGCTCTTACTTTCCCAGAAAAAAAAAAAAATTCTTATTTTAGTTTTATTTTTAACTATACTAATTGTTTTAAATTTCTGTAGTTTTAAATATACAATAAATAAACCAGTAAAAGATAAATTTCAGTTTAGAACTAATAGGAAAAATAATGATGTATTGAATATAAAATGGATTATGTATTGAGTTTATTTTAAAATAAAATGCATTATGTAAATTAATCATGTTATTAATTATAAATATATTTAATAAAGTATTAATTTGATTTTTACATTAAAATTACTAACTGTTTTTGGGAATTAGGATTACCAATTATCAGGATTACCATACAAAATTTGTGTGAATCATAATATTTTGGATAAGACTTATACGTGTGTGCGGTTTTCGGGCACTTATAATAGCATTATACTAAAATTTTATGCCCTTCAGTTTAACACGTTCGCTGCTGCTTATGTGAAGATGTGATGATAGTTAATGCCGCACTGTAAAAGTGGTTTTTTCCCAGAAGTCCATTTATTTTTTATAACAAAGAATCAGTGAAAGATTTTCCCGCGCCAGCGCACGACTGGCTAGACTTAAAATACAAATTAACAATAACTAAAACAAGATATACACCCTCCCATAAAAATAAATGAAGATGCAAAGATATATATTGCAGAAGCCAAAAAAAAAAAAAAAAAAAAAAGGGGGAGCTTATACTTGTCACATATAATAATATATCTAAATTCATTATGAAAAATTGTAGCATTACTGGATACTTGTTCTTGTAATGGAGAGATGTTGATAATTATTATGGTCATCTAATAACTGATAATCTTGATACAATTAAAAAAACATATATAAAATATTCGATAAACTTTGCTACGAAATTAAGAATTAATAGTAAAATAAATTATGATAAAGACTTCAAAATTATTAGTAATGATTGAATAGCCAATAATCTAAATAGTCAATGATTTTATTAAAAAGCAAAGTTATAAATTGAACATGCCTTTAGAGGCATTTTTTGAATGGAAATCTCGACTGTTGGGACATTTCAAGGATTTTTTAAGAATTTTTTTGAATTTGAATATATGAATATCAAATTTTGACATGATGATGACATGAGTTTTATAATTAATTTTCATAAAAGTTTTTCTGTAGTTCCAGTAGATAAATTTGCTAATAATTATGCAGTTATATGTAAAAAAAATATATATATTGAGGGAAAGTGACCGATGAATTAAACAATATAGGTTTTTATGCTAAAATTAACATTGAAAAGAATCCTATTATCAAACAATTCTTTGCATATAAAAAACAATGTAAAATTTTGTTTTCTTATAAATTTTATGCGTTTAATCATCACTGTTTGCAATTTATATTTTTAACGCCTAACCTTCACAAAAATCATATTAAATTTAGATACATTTATAACATTACTAATATTGCTAACAAAAATGTTAATATTGCTTTACAAAAGTTATTGAAAAGAATGCATGGCTTTTTGAAAGTTAAATAAAAAAATTATTCTTATTTTTGGTCAAATGATTTGGTTAATGTTTAGAGATATTAGATAATTTGAAATTCACTACTCAGAAAATGCAGCTATTTGACTTCGAAAATTTATTCACCAATATACCAATTGATTATTTATATATTGTTTTGATGAATATATTTGATTTGTTTTATTTAGATGAATAGTTAAAAATTAATCAGGATTTGTTCTTGAGTTTATGTCATTTTTGTTTTTATAATGATTATGAATATTTCAATAATAATACAGATAATCAGATTTGTGGGATAGGGAGGGGACAAATTATTCCAAAACCGCAGCTAATCTTTTTTTTATTTTATTTTGAATATAAATATACAATAAATTATAATAAATCTTTAGGTAGATTGGGGATATTTTGATTTTCAATTTTGATATTATGAATGAATATGGGAAAATTTATCTGGAATGTTTAAAATTGAGTAAGGCGAGCAGTGATGATTAAAATATAGATATTTGGAATATTTCTTTTAATATTTTGGAAAATAAATTGAATTAAGATTTATATGCTAAAATAAATAGTTTTATTTTTTTACTAGAAGTTTGCCACATTGGTATTAAAATTTGCAAAAAAAATTACTTTATGTAATTAATTAATTAATAATTAATTAATTAATAATTAATTCGTTTTGGTAAAATTTGTAGTAATGGGAATTGTTTTTGAAAGCAGGTTCTTAAATTTATAGCTAAAATGTTTTACAATAATAATTATCTTGTTGATTTTCTGAAATACTATTTAAGAGCTGTTTTGAAAAATATATGGCAACATTGCGGTTTGTCGGTGTAACCTTTTTAATGACCGCATGCTTCCTGAATATTCTGTATGAGATCTATTTTCTAAAGTATTTTATAGAACGAATCTAGATGGGAGTTTTTGAATCGATGAAAGCATGCAGATATCGTTTTGAATTTTGATATGAAAATGGATATGGATAGAAGTATTCATTGTTTGAATTGTTACAGGCAAAATATTTTTTTACAGATATTACTGTTCTTATTTATGTTGTTTTGTTGTAGGTTAGGGAGGATGCCTGGGAAACTTTGCATTCATTTTTGTTAATTTTTGAGTTTAAATCTTTTTAATTATTTTTATGTGTTGGTTAAGTTATTTAATTTTTGTTTCATGTTTTTTTTTCAAAATTTATTTGGCAAGTTTGTTTTTAAAATAGTATTTTTGATTGCAGGTTAGGCGGCTTTGCTGAAATCTGTAACAATATAAACCTTTTTAAAAAGCGTTGGTGGGTGGGTTAGATTCGTCTGTCCTCTATCCGATGAAGAACACTCTGCCTTTTTGCCTGCGTTTTGTTTGATTTGTTTATTTTTTCAAAAAGAATTTTTTCATAGTTAATTGTTAAACATGTAGATATGCATTTTTTCCCTTGAATTTTACATTTGTATTTTTATGTACGAAATATATTTTGAGGCATATATTTATGGGCTTCTTTTAGCGCCATCAAAGCTACAATTTTTCATATTGAATATAGAAATATAGGTATATATATATACACTCAACAGCCAAAATGTTATGACCACCGCCACATTTTGCAACACGGACAACATTTTTCTATGCACAAAAATAAATTGATGGTTCAAACATTGCAAAAACAATGATATCTTATCCTTTGCGAAAGTCGAAAGCTCGTGTCAAAAATTAAAATAAAATGTGTGTAACAGTTTACTGATTTTGAAATGAGACAAAAATGAAGAAAATCGTTTAAAAAACATAGTTTAATAGTCGATATAAAGGGAAAGAAAGATGAAAGTCTTTATAAAAGCTGTGTTTATTTATTTATTATTGTTTTTTAAGAAATCGGAAAGATGCTTTTAAAATAATGAATAAGAAATATCGGGTGTCCCAAAAATGACTGATGGGTTTTAAAATTCCATAACTTGTGACAGCTATTTAAACATTTTTTGCAGGAAAGTTATGTATAATGTCAGGAGTTTTTTTTTTTTTACCGTAACGTTTGATTTTAGTTCGAATTTCAAACAATAGGTGGCGCTGACGGCAATTGAAGCCCAGGTTGACGCCGAAACTGACATCACTCGGCACTGATCACCTGGCCTTCAATCGTTTGTTTGAAATTTGAACTAAAATAAAAAATTGTTGTTTAAAAAAAAAAACTCCTGATATTATACATAACCTTCCTGCAATTTTTTTTAAAATATTCGTCACCGTTTGCAAGTCATTGAATTTTAAAATCCATCAGTCATTTTTGGGACACTCGGTAAGTATGGCCTAATGTATATGACCAATATCATTTACAACCGGAACCTTTATTGTATACGACATTTAATAAAACAAATAAAAATAATATTGCTTTGTTAGGCGATAATAATAAAAAAAAAACTAAATTTTTATTTTTGTTTTATTAAAATCAATATTTTCAAAGGTTTTCCGTTTTTGGAAGTAACTAGGTTTACTGTATTTTGTTTAGTGATAAATTTCGTTGCTTTTGAAATAAGGAACCCGTAAACTAATTTCCGGAAAAGCGATAGAGAAATAGTTCATGATCGCAAAATCGAAAATTGGAAAGTGAGAAAACATCTTTTTATTCTCTTTTGTTACTAGAACAGAAATTTAATCAGTAAAGTTAAGTCAACAAATAAAATATAGTAAAGTTCTATAGACGGAAACAGATATCAACGCAGTCAGTTTTCAAAATTTGTAAAAAAAGGATATTGTAAATCATATTTTGTGTTTACTTTTCGTAATTTTGTAAGAAATATTTTTTGTGGAAATTTTTTAAACCTTATTGTGTCTAGAAACAGATAAATTCTTAATAAAAACTTCTATACATAAAAAGATGCTTGAAGAAACTGAAAACAAATGTGCTTTTCTGAATCCCAAATTGCGTCATTTTTTAAATAACATCAAGAGCCGAGACTGGGAAAACATCCTTATTGTAATCGAATTTTTTTTTTTAATTCCGGTTTTCTGAGTATTTAAGGGTCAGAGAACACTTAGAAATAAATACTCAGATTTCAGGAAATGTTCTTCATTCATCGACGAAACCGTTACCTGGAAATTGCTCCGAGCGAATATTTCGTCGTTTTGAGTAAATTTGTTTCTGTGCTTGTTTGACGATAGAAGTTTCGTCAAAAGTGCTTAGTCGAAAAGCGTAATAAGATGGCTGGTGGTGCCATCTACTGAACAGTTTAAAAATTTACTTTAGTTTCTGTAGTTACTTTTAGTTTCTGTATTACAGGAGAAAATACACGATCTCACAACCTTCTGTTTGAGAGACCATCGCACTAGCTGTCACGCCAAAGTGTCCTCAAGTGGAAGTGCAGTGGTTAAATGTAGTGTTTAAATGTGTGTAATGGATGTTATTATGTGTACGTATTTTTATAAGACCGATTGTAAATTTTTCGATGTTGTTTTTATTCTTGCAAGTTTTAGTTAATAAGGCTAATATATTATCTTCGTTTTCCTATGATTAAAGATAATAATAATAATTATTAAATATGGCTTGATTAATATAATTAATTTTTTTTTTTTTTTTTTTTTTTTTTTTTTTTTTGCTTAATGAATGATTAGAATAGGGTCTCGTTAAAGTGTTGTTTAGAAATAACGAATTTTTAAATGCATATTGGAGAAATTTTTATCATGATATAGTAGATGATTAAGATTTTAATACTTCACTGCTTATAGAACGAAAAAAGATCAATTATGTATATTTATTAACATTTTCCAACAAAGTCGAAAAGTGTTTAGGCTTTTCACTTGTCTGTGTGTTTGTCCGTTTACCCATTTGGGCTTCTGGGCTTCTGGGCGTCGGATTGCCAAGAAATTATTGGATGTTATTGACGTTTACCCTAGCACGAACCCTATTGAAAATGTAGATCCTACCATGATTAGTTCATTTACAGGGATAGTCAAAAGTTTTCGTTACATTACTGTTTACTGGAAAAAATCTTTTGTGTGAGATGTCGAGGAAGTGTATCAATGTGCCCCATGTATCAATGTGCCCCATTTCCCCCTACTAGGTGGCCCCACCAGTGGCCGAGAGGTTCTGACCTCAAACTGGTAGATGGTAGGTGCTGGGTTCGAACCCAATCGCGACCGTCGGCCTAACCGTTCGGAGTTTTCCGTGGTTTTCTTCGAACCTTGCGTAAATACGGGTTAGGTTCCCTTAGAAAGACCCCCACGGAGGCATCCCACTCCTTAGGGCATATATCCCATAGTGGAGATAATTGGCCGACATACATACAACAACCAACCCCCTACTAGGTAAAATACAAGGCTAAACAAAAGTATTCAAGTATGTTTTTATCTATTAGTACATATTGGTGAAAGAGAAATTTCAACTAATTAGACGTTTTCTTGCGAAATTGAATTTCCCCATTATATAGTAGATATATCAATCGACACATCAAATACAGGTCTGTTCAAAAGTATTGGAATACATAGCTGACTATGGATAGTAACGCCTTATTTCTCTAAATAACAAAGTTTTGTTAAAGATTTCAGAAAATGTTTGAAAATATTTCATCATCTATGCTTAACTCATGATTTTCCTTACTCGTTATTTCATAGTTATAATAATATAGTTCTTCAATGATCCTAGAATTTGGAAGTTTTACACATCAATCATTTATGTGTTTATTTGATTATTTATTTATCTATTTGAACATTTTTGTAAATAACCGGAGATTTATTATTTAGATGTAAACCATAATAAACAATAAAAATAAATAAATAAATAAATAAAAATAATAATAAAGATTCTTTAAAAATTTAATAAGTAGAAAAAGAAACTAATGCAGAAACAATGACTGTGTATGTTTCAATAATTTCTGAAAAAAAAAATAAAAAGTGCGTTTTTTTAAAAATAAATTGTTACAGGAATTACACATACAATATGTTATTTTTTTGCTAAAATCACAGGGTTTGAGGATGTACAGAAGTTCTTTCGGCAAACAGCTATCCCAGTTATTTTCTAAAAATACATTTAAGTGGAGAAAAAAATTCGGGAAATATTTGAGAGTTTACGTTTCGTTAAAAATCAAGTGATTTAGATACGAAATTATTGTCAAGAACGACGACATACATATCAAGAATTGCTGAATCGCCAAAATTGAGAGTTCTATTTCTGACAGTAAGATCATCCGAAAAATTGAAGTGAAAAAACTTCTTTAAACACCATAAAATAAGTTAACTGCGCAAGGCCTTTCGAAAGAACTTAGTCTTTCTTCGTCAGGCGCAAAAAAGACATGCGTCTACTATGAATGTAGCGGCACGACTGAAGGGGAATGCGGGAGGGAGAGGGAGCAAGCAGAAGGAACAGCCAATAGGAAAGTAGAAGGCAACAGCCAATCACGGAAGAGCATAAACAAAACTACATAAACAATGAAGGAGAGGAAAGGAAGAAGGGGGGAAGGGAAATGGGAAAAAAGCGGGGTAAATTAAAAAATTAACTAAAAGGAGAGATTAAAATGAAATAAAATGTAAGCAAAAATATATAAATTAGTAATAATAATAAATAAGGAAAAAAATTAAAAATAACAATAAAAATACATAAAAATAAAAAATTGTTTACAATTATAAACACACATATATAAACCTGAAAATTGTATACATAATATATATATATATAAATAATAATAATAATAATTAAATAATAAACTAATTTATGAAGCAGTGCTGAAAAGATTTTTCCAGACAACGGAGAGCGTTTTAGAATCAGATTTATCATTAACAATAATATCACGATTAATATAAATAGCTAAATTTTCAAGAAAATCTTGAAAGAAGAATGAGATTTTCTTGAAAATTTAGCTATTTATATTAATCGTGATATTATTGTTAATGATAAATCTGATTTTAAAACGCTCTCCGTTGCCTGGAAGAATCTTTTCAGCACTGCTTCATAAATTAGTTTATTATTTAATTATTATTATTATTATCATTTTATTTTTTTTATATATATTATGTATAAAATTTTCAGGTTTATATATGTGTGTTTATAATTGTAAACAATTTTTTATTTTTATGTATTTTTTTTTTATTTTTAATTTTTTTTCCTTATTTATTATTATTACTAATTTATATATTTTTTGCGTACATTTTATTTCATTTTAATCTTTCCTTTTAATTATTTTTTTAATTTACCCCGCTTTTTTCCCATTTCCCTTCCCCCCTTCTTCCTTTCCTCTCCTTCATTGTTTATCTAGTTTTGTTTATGCTCTTCCGTGATTGGCTGTTGCCTTCTATTTTCCTATTGGCTGTTCCTTCTGCTTGCTTCCTCTCCCTCCCGCATTCCCCTTCAGTCGTGTCGCTACATTCATAGTAGACGCACGTCTTTTTGCGCCTGACGAAGAAAGACTAAGTTCTTTTGAAAGGCCTTGCGCAGTTAACTTATTTTATGGTGTTTAAAGAAGTTTTTTCACTTCAATTGTGTATAACACCAGCTTCAATTTTATACATTCATCCGAAAAATATTTATACAAAATGTTTGTCTGTCCATGTGTCCGTGTCTCCGTCTGTCCCTGCATCGCAATTGTAGCATCGTAAAGCGTATGAAGTTATGCATAGAACTGAATAAAATCTCTATGTAAGTTTTGATCTATGGTCAGCAAGTCCTGATATAATTTAAATTATTCTCACACTGTAAAACATTTGTGGTAACGTTACTCCATAAAATTGGTGGCTGCTACGATTTACACTTCATTGAGTATTTTTTCACTTACATAATGGTGTAATAAAAACATGCATTACTGGTGTAACATTGCAATGTTACACCGATTATATCGGTTAAAGTACTCCACCAAATTGGAGGCAGCAAGGCTGCCACCAGTTTTATGGAGTAACGTTACACAAATGTTTTACAGTGCATGAAAGAGGCACTACAATAGCGATTTTTGTACCATTTTCGTTATTGTACAATCGAAAAATGTACAAAGTTATGCATAGAATTGAACCGAATTCTCTTGTATGCTTTTTGTCTGTGATCAGAAGATTTTAATAAAATTTAGATGCGTTTCGTCAGAAGCGCAAGCTCAAATAGTGATTTTTCTGCCATTTTCATTCTTGTATTATGGAAACGTGTATAAAGCTACGAAAAAAAATCGAAGTAATTATTTTTTTTTTATGAATTGGCTGTGGTCAGGATTTTCTCCTGACCACATATATCCATGGAAATATACTGCCGGAAGAGGGCGCTGTGATAAGTTTTTTGTGCAAATTCCATTCCATCGAAAAGTGCACGAAGTTGTAAATTCACCTCAATCAATTTTTACTTACCCGTCATACGTAGTATAAGGTAAATCCTGCTATCGTTTTGAAAATCGGAAAAAAGTTTTTGACGTATTTACACGTTACAGATATTGGAAATTCAAAAAAACATATTTTTAGAGGAAAAAAATTGCCGTCCGTTCGTCTGTCTGTGTGTGTGTGTGTGTAAACGCTCTATCTCCCGAACAAATTAAGATAGAGCCTTGAAAATTCGTATGTGCTTAGTATGTAAAAATGGGTCGAAGCCAATTTAATATCAGAGTAATCTCGATTATGCGGAACTTTTTTTTTCGGACTCCCGAAAAATTCGTCCTGATGATAGGTATATAAAAATTTTTGAATTTTTTAACTTTAAGGAATAGACATAAAAGGCAGTAAAATAAAACAAATTTTGCATAAAAAGCGAAACCGATCGGATTATTAGTTGCCGAGGTATTGGTAAACTTATTTTGCACATTCTTCTACTTTTCATGACCCTATATTTTATTCAAATTTCATTTGAAATATTTCTTTTAATTGGATATGAAACACTTAATCTGATGCCGTAAACTGTTAATTAATATGATTAATATTTTTGGAGTTATAAGGTTTTTTTCTTTTACGCAATTCGGTACTATTTGGATAGTTTGCCTTTTTATATAATTTATCGAAATAGGTTCATCAGCAATTCATTAATAGATCATTTCTACGCATATTAAAATATTTAAATACACATTAATTTTTTCTCTCGGAATTGCAATGAATTTAATAAATAGTTTACACACGTTTTATTTTCATATATTATGTTATGCATATCAATGACGGGTAAGTATTACGATGCCCCCCCCCCCCCAAGGACAAGTTTTGTATGTTTTTTGCTATGGAAAGCAAATTTTGGAAAAATATTATTCTGGAAGGAAGTATCGTAATCGCAATTTAAGTGTTATTTTCTCACTTTTTACAGTACTAATATAAATCGTCGAATCATTATCGGTGGGAACATCGCATTCTTCTTAGTCGGCTATTCGCAAACAGCCGATAATAACAGCTGAATAAAATAACGGAAAGCTATTAATTTTATTGAATATCATGATCGAGATTAGCTTGCTTTGACTCAAGTTAATTAACTAAAACAGAAATTTAAAATGAAAATCAAAGTTGGTGAATTATTGAACGAATAATATGAATGCATTAATATTTGTAGTTATCTTTTATACATCCGACTAAATTTTCCTATTTTCTGATTATTATAATATCTCTCGGTTTATGAAAGAATAATTTTTATAGATATAAATCCAATCAAAGGAAACTTTTTTGCTTCATATATATATTTTTTAATCTCAATATATTCTAGAATTTTTAATTAAAGTATGCTGTTGAATATTCTAAGTAATTAAAAATTTAATCTTTAATTTTAATTAAATATTTTTATAGTTAAGGTAAAGAATTTGTAGATGTTTCGAATATAAAATACTTTTCTTTCGAAATAAAAGTTTCAGAACTTTAAAATATTCCATAATGTGAAAACATATTATTTTCGGAAAGCTAAATCTTTCTTTAAACTTTTCTGGTAACATAATTAATTCATGAATATTTTATTCTGCTGTAATGGAAAAGGAAAGTTATTAAAGATACTTTAAGTTAAAATAAATGTGTTGTTTATTTACTTGTAAATTCTGGATTTGAATATATATCATTGAATAAAATTTGGTGTAATAATATGTCAATAGTATTAATAGCAATGTATGAAACTTGTTTTGTAGGGATTTAATATCTAGGCTAGTTTATAGAAATGTAAGAAAATTTTGACATTTAGAGAGGTACCTGGAAATACAAAATGTCTTCCGTCTTTGTTTGTGGCGATATACGTTTATTTGTGCATGTTGGTTGTGTTTTATAAATTACATTTATTAAAAATTACCAGAAAGGGGAGGAAATTTGGCTTACGTACGAAGATTTGAACTTCCTTTCATCCGCACTAACTTCAGTGATGTCTCTGAGACTCATTTAAATACAAAAATTTGAATAAATGCGTCATGAAATGTCTTAAATTATGATACATTTGTCATCAAAATGTATCAATATCTTCAATGAGATCATCAAATCTCCCCTGCCATAGTAGTCTTTTTCTCGGAAGTAGGAAGGCAGCAACGGATGCATTTTCAGAAAGAATCACGTTTTGAGCACCTTATCGCCAGAACAACGATTGGCGCGGAGATGAAGTCAATGCTACGCACCCTTTCTTGTTTGTGACGTCAAACGCCTCTCGAATAGCAAACTTTCTTCTGCAAAGAGATCGCACTTATTATTCATTTGTTTTTCCGTAAATGTGATCAAACAAAGACTATAATATGAAGAAATGGTATTCACCGTTGTTTACGATTAAAACATAGTTTAAAACAAAGAGTTTTTTCAGATTAAAATGCTTTAAATTTCACAGAACATCTAAACATAGTTTTTTTTTAATTCAATTCAAAAATTATATTTCTTAACTCGCTATGTTCGAAGAAATTTAGAATTTAATTAAAAACAGTAGTAAAAATTCGCTTGTAATAAATATAATTCTATTAATCATATGTTTTATGACATATTTGAACTGAGTTTATTTTGTATTTGGCGATGCAGATAGCTGAACGTTCAAGCTTTTGCCAACTCGCCAAGGTTGGTGCTCAAAACGTGATTCTTTCTGAAAATGCGCAGCGGATCCCTGGTTTTCTACAGAATAAAAGTGCATCGAAATAGGCTGGCTATAGATTCATCGTTAACCCTCTGAACGTCTTGCAAATGGGTAAAACTGTAAAGTTTTTTTTCTCTGCGTTTTGTTTTAAAAGCTCAGAAAATATGATTCATTTGACATTACGAAGAAAAATTAACTACATATATGAATCTAATCCTGGCCAGTATTAATCATGCTAAGACATATTGAAAATTCCTTAAATCTATAAATTTATATTATCTTAAATATTGCTAATATTGCAGTGAATCCTGGAGATTAGTCAACGGAATATTATCTTTCAAACACTTAGAGGGAGAGGATGGTCCCCATGGATGCCTGGTCTGATATCGGTTATCTCAAATTAGTTCTAAATGGCTTCTCCTGGGTGCAGAAGTGGGCAAAATCCCATTACAAACAGTAATCCTTGAAACTCGATTGTCAGGGCCGCATAAATGTCACGCGAGTGACCTAAAACTGATGCATTCTTGTTAGCGACAAACAGCGATCTTCGATTATCGTTGTGTCTCTTGGAAAACCTTGTCCAGGTTTTCTCTCAATGGGTTCAGTTTTCTTAACCGTAAAAACGCAAATGTTTCATTTGATATATAAAGCATATATTTTCCAACTTAATAACGATGTCGTTATTTTGCATATAAAATATAAGTTTGATTTCAACTTTAAAAAAATATATATATATTTATTTTTATATTTATCACAGGTATAAGGAATATGCAAATTCATTAATTTGCATAAAAATATATTATTTATTTTTATTGTTTTCTCTATAATACTTACATTTGACCGCTAGAAATAAAAATGTTTTTGGAATTGAAGAAAATACTCAAGAACAATATACAATAGCATATAACGGAAAATAATTTGCTATATTTGCATAGGTTGTCAATCAATACTCCTGTTCCAAAATGCGAGCAATGAAATGAAAACAGACAAAGAATCCTATTTTTTTTTCAATTTGTATGCATAAATTAAAATATTTGAAGCTGTAATACAGAAAGAGCAAAATTATTATTACATTGCGATATTAATTCGGCGTGTAAATGGTTAAACCGCTTAAATAAGTTGCCCACATCACTAGATATTACACTGAAGTCTCTAGAAATCTGCATTTGCGACTGCACTGCCACCGCAAGGACAATCACGAGGGGACGGGCGCCCCTCGTGAATGGCCACCTCATTGATTTCGTTATTGAAACATTGATCACGTAAGGGATCACGTAATCAGGAAAGTATTATAAAGAATTGATTTACAGCAACAAAAAAAAAAAACCTTGATGTAAATCCTACATTCTATAGGAAGGATTTCTTTAGGTTTATTGTAAATTCATTTTACAGTTCCTTATAATCGACAAAAACGTATTTCTTTCATTGGGGATTTTTATTGTGTAAACAGTGAAATTCTCTGTTGTCGTCAAAAAATAGTAGTCTGTTTTTGAACAGCAGACAAAACCCAATTGCATTTTTTAGAAACCTTTTTTGACAACGAACAATGCTATTACTTTCACTTTTATCGTATTTACATTACAAGTAAATCTAAGTAATGTACAACTTCATTTGTTGCATGATAAAATTAACTTGAGGAAGAAATTAATTTAAAAAATGTGACTCTCAATTCTGTGACATTTTAAAATAGTTTGAAGCATGAATTATTTTTCAAACCTCTTTCAAACAAATTAAAAAACGGGAACATTAAAGAAAAGAAAAGAAAAAGAAAAACCGGTAAAACATAACAATAGATTATACATAGAATGCTGCATTTTGTCACTAAATTAAAATCTGCTAATCAATAAGACAGACATTCAGTTTACGTAGAACATAAAATTAATATTATGTCAAATTGTTTGAAATATCTTTTGAATAAGGTTATGATAGGAATTAAATTTCATTATTTTTTAAGGATCCATTCGGGATGCGACTTTATAACAAGGAAAATATCCCATTTGTGGAAATGGCTCACCCATCCCGATTGTGGAAACAAGGTAACGAGGGAACGAAGAAAACCATGCAAAGAAATTGTTTCTCCATGAAAAATAATTTTTTTTCCACTTTTACATAAAAATTAATTACCTTAAAACAATGGATGCGTTACAAAAAAAATAAAATTGCAACGAAGAAAGAATTGATAAATTGACACTTTAAAACTTATTTTTGACGTCGAATGTCAGCTGGTTCCATCTCGTTTTTTTTTTAAAATAACAGTTTAAAGAATATATGAAATGCATTTTAAAAGTAATTTATAAAAATAATAAGAGTTTAATGATGTCTTAGGAAACGATTTAATTACAATTAAAAAATAAATACATGAAAATTATAATTGATACACAATTTTTAATTATAATTAAATTATTAAATTATTAAACACAATTATTAAATTATAATTAAAAATATATTTATAAAAAAAAATTAAGAAATACAAATGTAGAACGTACCGGGGTTGAACCCCAAACCCATTTTTCAAAGAGCTAACGCTCCACCGAATAAGCTATGTCAACTTAACAATTTTGTCACAAAGTAAATATTTAAGTTGTATTATAATATTAGATGATTCTATTTCTCTAGAACTGAGGAGAGTTGAATACAATTCCATGAACCTGAGACTAAGGAGCCTGTACTCTACAACATATGTAAAAATAATCAAAACCTGTCATTATCAAACTTGACCCTCTCATTTTAAGATTGAAATTCGACCTTCCTTTTCATCAGCAGCAGTTTTACTGTTATAAAAAAGGAGAACTACCCATGTAATCACGAGGATTACCTTTTAATAAAAACAATGAAATACGAGGGATATTCTGAAATTCTTGAGACACGCACAGACGAGAAATTACGAAATAAAAATAACGGTTTAATTTTAAAATACAAAATATTTTAACATAGCAGACGATTTTTTAATGGCTTACTTCAACTTGTTTAGCGTAGAATAAATTTTAAACAGAAGAGAAAAAGGAGTTGACGCGAGAATATTTTCGCGCTATGATTTTCTACGATTTTAAAGCAGGATTAAATAAAGAGGAATGCGTTCAACGGTTGAAATTAGCATTTGGTAATGAAGCTCCATCTCGTGCTACTGAATTCAGATGGTTTAAAGAATTTATCAGAGGTCGCAATTTTCTTCAGGATGAAGAACACGTAGGAAGGGGGTCGTCGTCAGTAATCCCGGATAATGTGTCTGCATACGAAAAATGTTAATGGATGATAATTGCTGTACCTATCAAATGATGCAGAAGGAACTTAACATTGGATCCGACCATACACAAAATTATTAATGAAGAACTGCATATGAAAAACGTAGTTTGCCGTTGGATTCCCAATAATCTAACTGAGCACCAAAAAGAGGAGCGTGTCAGAATCAGCAAATAAACTCTTAAATTGCTAAATGATGGTGGCCACCGCATCATTTCTAAAATTGAAACGGGTGATAAAACGTAGATACCGTCTTTTGACGTTCCAACACGTCAAGAAATCAAAGTATGGGTCTTTGAAGATGATCCCACGCCGACAATGGTGAAAAGACAACACACACTGAAAAAAGTTATGTATGCCGTTTTCTTCAAAAGTACGGGATTTGTAAAAGGCATCAAATTGGAAGGACAGAAGGCAGTAACAGCAAACTGGTATAGCGCTAAATGTCTTCCAGAAATTCTACAAGAAATTATTGTTAGGGTACTAATGCCTCACCGTGACAATGCATCTTCCCATACAGATGGATTAATAGTTGAGTTTATTAAACAAAATCGAATTAAAGTGATAGAACATCCGCCATATTCACCTGATCTAGGTATGTGTGACTTTCAGTTATTCTTTAATCTAAAAAAGCGCTTACGTAGACGTCGTTTTCCTTCAGAAGAAGAGATTGATGTGGCTATAAATTCATTTTTCATCTATTCCAAGCTTGAGGCATTTAATCTGTGGAAAATTCGTCTACAAAAGTGCATTGATGCTGAAGAAGACTACTTTGAACACACCTAAGATTTTGTAAGTTTAATTTTAAAAACCTAGTTGTATTTCAAAAATTTCAGAGTGACCTTCGTATATATGGTAAAATTAATAATTTAAAACAAAGTAAATACCAATTAAAACATATCTTTTTCTCATGAGAAAACGTTTTCCAAGAAACATATAAATCTCAAAGAGTTTATTCAGAAAACATCTCTTAAAAAATTGATTTTAAGTATGAAACACACAAAATTTTTATGAAATAACTAAATTAAATCATCAAACACTTATAATTCAGTCTCTAAAGTATTTCGGTATATATTTTTTAAAGTAATACAGAAGAGATGAAATAAGTATTGATTACAGAATCGTGTAAGTCTTTCGGGTTTTAAAGTTTTAAAAGTTTTACTTTGGGTTAATAATACTAAATAATGATGATGGATTACGGACAGAAAATTTGATCTGGCTAACTTTATTTCTTCAGAATGTAGTAGAAGTATTAAATGAAATAAAAATCTGATTCATCGAAGATGCCAATATTTTGCGGAATGGCTTAAAATATAAAATTTACCTTTGAAAATCACTGATTTCGTTTGCGTAGTTAATGAATAAAAGATATTTTGTGATAAAAATATATCCCATTCGAGTCAGACATCAAGTTATAAAATATAGAAATATTCCTACAATATATGAGGTTTGTACAATAATTATTGTCCGTAGTATATATATAGAATTTTCGTACTGCTATGGTTGATGTGTAATATCTAATATGAAGCCTAATGCCTCAGATGTCTGTATACTCAATTTTAGAACAGTCGCTGCTATATTAACATATTTTTTAAGGAGGAGTGAAGCTTTAAACGCCTATTTTTAATAGGTTTTAAAAGAGGGGGAAAGGGTTGTTTGGAGCTTATGGGACTAGATTTGTGACAGTAGATCAGATGTAATACGTCACTATGATCACGTGTTCAAACGACAGTAGCCATGTCTCACATCTAACACCTTAGTCTCTAAATCAGCCTTTCACCTCTTCCTCAAAAATATGTTAACATAGCAGCTACGGTTCTGAAATTGAAGATATAGATATTTAAAACATTTGCCTTCGATATTCCCCATCAACCATTGCAGCATAAATGTTTTATACATACTACAGACAAGAATTATGGAAATACCTTGATAGGATTTCTTTGGAAACATTTGAAAAAAAAATATATTGATTTATATTTTTGTAAGTGCAAATCTTTAATATTAATAAATTATGTATTTTTGTTAAAATATTTTATTCTAATAAGAATAATAAATTTTAAAAAAATTTTAGATTATGAGTAAGTAAATGGAAGTATACTTATAACAGAATCATACATATATATATTTTATAATACTATATATAATACTTCTAAAAGTTAGCTACGCATTTTTCGATATATTGCTTTTTTGTTGAAGTTCATTTAGTCCAATAAGATAAGCAAATTAAATTAATTAAAGTCCAATAAATAAATTTGCACTGACATTTGAACGATGTTTTCTTATACAATCTATACAAAACACACAGTAATAAGTGTAACGAGTTGTTCTCTGTTCCAGTTAATAATGCATATCGCTTCAGAAACCTTTTATTAAATTGGCTTTCGGCCCGATTAATGCGTAACTATAAAATACCACTTTGTACATTACGTTTATGTATCAAAAGCTACTCATGTCTGTAACAGCTGATTAGCTTAATTTCTCCGAATTTATGACTGTGGATAAAACAGAAATTATCAAATAACAGATTTAGATGCTAAGGTCCCAACTTGTACTGAGAGAAATGATTAATGTTAGTGCTTTCAGCAAATTACATTCAGATCAAAAGGATAATGGAAATGTATTTGACGAGTTCATTAAAGTAGTTAAAAATGATTTTGTAGAAACATGCGTTTTATGCTTTTTATATTAAACATGTAACAATGTGTTTTCAATAATGCAGTTTGTGTTTAAAACTGTATTATATTTGTCCAAATGTATTAAAAAATGATGGCATATCTTTAGTTAATGGCAAATGTTTTGAAACAATTATATTTCCATTTCTCTAAAGCTCTAAAATAATTTTTAAAATCACCAATTTATGTATATGCTATGTTTTTTAAGAAAACGTTTTATAGTTAATAACAAAGCTTTTCGTTTACTCAATTTTAAAACGGCATATTCAGCAATTTTAATCAGGATTAGCACCAGAACCTTTAATAAAAAATTTTATTTCTAACTTTGAAGGAAAAAAAAAGAAAAGTTGTTTTTCCTTATTTTAAAATAAGATTTTTCGAATATTCCAGTATGAATTCAACGTTATAAAAGTGTATTTGAAATATCCCTCAAATAGTTAAGGTTATTTTTTTAAACTTTTTATTAAATACAATTAGTCTAAAAGAACATGAGTGAGTTACGAGTCACTCTAAAAGATCTCTAGTATTTCAAAACCTTTAATCGATTTTGTTATTTTTTTCGATAGTAAAAGTCAATTATACTTTTAAGTACAACATTGTAAAATTGCATCCTAAAACTAGGTAATGAATTTCCAGGATATTAGAAACATTTATCTGAGAATAAGAACTTTATTAGTTCTCATTAATGTTTACAAAGAGTTGTGTTTCTTTTTCTATATTCCATATTTCAACTCTCTCTTGTCTTTCTATCTTATAATTTCTTTATACATTGCTAAGCTTTTTTTACATAAGGATTCCATGCATGTTTTAAAATTAGTTTTAGTTAGAAATCTCGTTTAATGCTTATCAGTAATAAGACACACCGCTGATAAAACTTCCATATAACATTCGATGACGTAACGCACAATCATATTATTTATGCTAATGCGAATTCTAGTTAAACAATTCTTAGGATCATTCCACTTTTTAAATGAAGGAGGTGATTTAGCGTTAACTTGATTAATTGAGCCATTTCATTTTCCAGCCACCTTATATAGGTCTCACAAATAGTTCGCGAGCTGAACACTAATTTTTTAGCGTAAAAATTTTATGGTAAGTCTATGGTAGGTATGATATTTAGGTTTTTCTAAGACAATGTCTGTGTTTAGATGGCGGAAGATTCGGGAACCCTGCCATTATAACACATAAAATGATCACAGTCTCAAAGTAAAGACTCATAAAATAAAAAATCACTTCACGACAAAAAATACAGTCAAATATTGCAATTAGACAAAGACCAATTGTAACATAAACTCAGTGAAAAATCACATTTTGACAACCACAATTACGACAAAAATCCGAAAAACCGGTGTCAAAAGTATAGAGCAAAGTACAATGAAAAGCATTTCGCAATAGAGTCAAAATGACAAAATTTGAAAGCGTAAGGGATTAATGTTTCTCTACATGAGAAACCAAAGGAGAAGGTTCTACGACAGAGTCTACATAATTTATATTACATCTTCATCGACAGAGACAAAAAATGAAGAGACAATACCTATCATTAAAATTGTCACTGCATGTTTCATAATCATGAGTTTAGTGTGCCTCGTAAGTTTAACTATCGGATCGAGTTTGCAGCTAGTGAAAAAAAAAATGTTGAGACACCTCTGTACAATCAATGAAGCACTGGTCCACTTTACAGAGCGTGTGACTCGTAATCGAAAAACCTCAGGTTCAAAGTTCGCCAAAAATAAAAATCCATCATGCACGCTAATGGCACCTAGTGCGTGTAAAATCTGCCGAGTTAAATCTGTTATATCTTTAGAGAGGCCTAGTCAGGTGAAAGTAGTCCATAAAACAAGATTATAACGCGGTGGGATGGGCGTGGTCAGCTGTCAGAAATTAAAGAAAATGATTTTCACTTTATTTAAGGACTATATATGTATGTTTATTAATCTATAGCTGTGATTTCCATCCTGTATTATGAAATTAAAGAAAATTCCTATAAAATAGACATATTTCAAGCACACATTTCGCAATCAATATGCTTTTTTTTTCTAAGAAATGTCTGCAGATTTAATTTTTGCAAGTTTTTTTTTTATACAATTAAAACAAGTTTAAAGTAACTCAATATTATATTTTTTAGTGAAACAATACTAGTACAAACATTAATTTATATTACCACTCTATTTTAACCTTTTTCGCTCTCAAAATACAATAAAGGGAGAGAGAAACATAATGTAAGTATAAAGATGGAAAGCAACAATTTTCCAATTTAAATATCTCAAATCTTTTAAGTATTATAGGCTGTTACGTGTTTAAGCAATAAATACTCATTCGAACATAATAAAATCGGTATGCATCTATGTAGTGCATATTATAATATACATTCTGCACAATATATAGTAGTGCAAAGAACATTTGTATTGATTTACAAGGTCACACAAAAATATTGCAATACAAAATGGTATAGGGATAATATTGTTCGGTGCGCGTTTTAGTTGTAATTAACTATTTAATATTTTATGAGATTGATATATGTTGCTGAAGAATACTACAAGTTATTTCCTGTATAAAAGAAAGCCGATAGTATTTACAGAGACATGCAAACGATTTTGGCCACTGTTACTTTATCCGAAATATATGTAGTATTACATCAAGATCTGAATGATCTTAGGTGCTTCCGTAATTAATTAACTAACAAGCACCTATATTTGTCGTTCAGTCTGTCCGTCCGTCTGTGTGTTTGCCCGCATATAACAAAGCAAAAAATGTCCAACTAAATTGCTCGAGATTTAAAAAATATAATTTTTGAGTCATTTTTTCGAGTCATTTTAAATTTTGTGAAAATAAGGTGTATAATTTAATTAGAGGGACAATCAAAAGTATTCCATTCCATTACGATCAATAGGAAAATATAGTTTCAAGTACATTTTAATGATGTTAAACTCTTTTGAATATAATAGGGTTGACATGAACCTATGAAGTATATACATACTAAAATATACATTCTGTACAATTTGTGATGCAGAGAATATATATTATTAAATTAAAGGGCCACATAAAAGAATTTCATTACATAATGCTATACGAAGAAACATTGTTTGAGGCGTTTTTTAAATATATGAAAAAAATTCACATGTTATGAATATGATATTCGTTACTGAGGTATAATGCAAGTTACTTCCTGCATATTTACAGAAACACAAAAGAGATTTCGACCAATATACTGTATCCGAAGTACTGTATACCGAAACAGCAAGATCTGTCGGTGAAAATATACCAAATTTTTCCGAAAGAGCTTTCTTCTAAACGGCTGCAGTGGGTAGTTGGTTATTTTTTTCAATAAAAACTACTTAAACGCTTCCACAATTTTGGTCAACACAGTATATGTGCGCGTGTATGTTTGATTGCGTTTGACAAAAATTTTGTGCGTGCTCTATATCAAAAATTTAGGGTAGGATTATAATAAATGTTTAGATTCGAGTTCCTTGAGCTAAGTTGTTGATGATTAGTTTTGATTGTGGATCGTACAACAGCTGGCGTTATGAGGCTGCATTATTTCAAGCTTTACACAATAGCTATATAGTATAAATAAAAAAAATACTGCCCAGTTAAACTGATAGCATTGAGCTCACAGGCTACGCATACTAATTGTACATTACAGCCTTATATTTTCAAGTGTTAATTCCGTTCGGGAAAAAAAAAATTAAAGGAGTGGAAATAACTTCCCTTTCCCCTTTTATACTTAATTTTTGAACCCATTAAACTAATCAGGGACATACTTTATCGTATAAAAAATCTATATCCAAAATTAAGAGCAAATTGGAAAATTCTTAATAAAAACCCATTTATATAATTTAAGAGGAGTTATCCCCCTTTTTTATACTCAACCGTTAAACTTCCAAAACTACTTAGAGATTTGAACGAAATCTGATAATTCTGCATAAAAAACCCATTTATATAAATTAAGGGGAGTGGCATTAGAATCCCCGTTCCCCCTGTATATACTTATTTAATGAAAACCTAATACCAATCACGGAGGAGCCCAATCAGAATGATCCTATATCTAAAACTAATAATTCTGCATGAAAAACCCATTTATATCAATTAAAGGGAGGGGCACGACCCCCCTTCCACCCTGTTATGCATATCGAATGAACTCCAAAAACTAATCAGGGAAATGCTTTATCGGGATATAAATTCTATGTGGATCGAATATTTTTATCATAAGTTATCGCATTACGCACGTACATACAGAACGGACGGGCACATAAGCTCTCAGGCTATGATAGCCTGTGAGCTAAAAACTTACGAAGGGAAACTAAAAAATATGTACTAAAATAAATACAGATTACTAAATGGTACATTTATAAAAATATGTACTATATTTTATATTTTGTATATATGTAAAATAATATATTTAAATACACTTAAAAGTTTATCAAAGTTTCATTCGCTTCTGTGAACGTCATCAGTATTCAATAGAAAGATGTTAAATGCAATTTAAAGTTTAAAAATATAAACACATACGTCCACGAGCATAGTTAAGTTGAGAGTGCGTAAATCAGATTTTAATTAATTATAACATATTATGCCAGATTTTATGAATTGAATTTGATAAATGATCGTTACAAGCTCGTGGTCGGAACTTAAGGATCGTAATGGACTTTAAAATTTTAATGATATGTCAGCAATACAAAGTATCGTTATAGTGTTGACATCACAGACTGACAGTCAGACATTTTGTAAAAAACATGTATTATGGTATCTCTTATCCCCAAGACTTGTAAATCCGTCGAAAGCCGGGATTAGAAAAATTTTACGAATCAAATATACTTTCTTCTTCTAAATTAAAAAAAATAATAATGAATTAAGAAATTTAGTACCTTGGAGCTACTAAAGTTTACAGAATCTTAAATAAATATAACTTATATGTATAAGAAATTTTTTGCACTTTTTCTATCAATTGTGATCAAGTTATGACAGATACTTTTCGGCACTAAGCGTTTATTTCATTCTACTCAATAATACATAGTTCTATTTATAATTTTTGACAATATATATTCCTCTCAAAATTTTCTAGCAAATAATTTTTAATTGTTTTTGAATTTTTGCATGTGTATTACAGTAACTGGAACATAATATTCAACAAGCACAATAAAATATATATAATTAATTAAAAAGAAATTGGTGGGAGTTCTCCTTTGTTTATTATATCGTGAATCTCCAACGCTCTTGTGAAAAAAGTAGTTTTACCATGTAATTGATATTTTATAACACGTAACTGAGCTAAATAAAGAATAAGGGCTGTTTCCTAGAAATCCGCATAAACTTTTGTTGTCTGGAAGCCTTGAAAAAACGAGACAAAGAACACAAATGGGCACTGTAAGTTAACTTTAATAGATACGTTACTTTATAAAACTGTTATTAGTTTTCAATTAAACCATTTCGTCATACATTATCAATTTTACTTTAAGTGATACTTGCCCAGACATTGTACAACATTTAGGTCTACCATTTTGATTTAAAACTTTATTCGATTGAACAGTTTTCGGGTGTTATGTTTTCCAGTGGTTAGCGCACACTTTCGACATAACTTCCTCAGTCCTGATGTTGCCCGTGGTCAATACTAACAAGGGAGGTCTCCATATGGGTAGACACAGAGAATCCTAAAAAAATACAGAGTATTTTTCTCGTGTGGATGTATGTGTTTATAAAAAAATTTCGGCTAAATTTCTTTAAAACACTCTTATAAAATAATGAGCATTTCGTTTATTTGGCGGTTTATCGCCGGTTGGCGACAAAATAAAATTTCAAAAATAATTTTTTTTTTATGTCAAATACTTTTTTAATAAAAAATGTCTCATGTTGAACTTGTATTTAAAAAAATATATTTAAATAACTTTAGTTCTGTCGGATTTAGTTTGTTTTATCTGTAGTTTTATCATAAATGTACTGAAAGTTAACTATGAAATATTATGGATAAAAAAATAAAATGAAATCATTTAAATCTCAAAATGAAATCTAATTCAGCACTGTCGATTGAACTTTGTTGCTATAGAAACAAAAGCGTCTCCAATATTGGAATATTTTAGTGCAGTATTCTTAGGATTTCTTTATTTTGAAATGCGCTTAAATGCATGAAAAGATTTTTTATACATGGAATTATTTTTACAGTGATAAAATTAAATAATAGTTGCAATAAGTAACATAACTATGTACTACAAAAAGGAAATATATGTATTAAACTATTTAAATTCATAAACACCATTTACACGCATTTTGAAATCTATTGATAAAGAATTTTCAGTTACATTAAATTGTTTTCTTTTGGCCAGGAAATGTGTTGCTTGGCAAATGGAGAGTCGTTTTCGTCTTTTCATGAAAATATTCGAAAGTATTTTTTTTTAGAATTTCTACTGTAATTCCGCTGCTAAATTTGACTGATCCTTTATTACATACATAAGTAGTTTAATTAGTATTTTTTTTTCAAAAAATTCTGAGTATGCTCAGTATGAAGACCTACCTTGTAAAAAACACACTTTAAATTAATTTAAATCTTTCTAAAAATTTTAAAATTAATTTTAAATCTTCTTAATAAATGCGTGAATATCATGCATATCAATATATTGATTATTACATTTTTGGCGTTGTTTTATAATAATTTTAAACTTGTATTGTGGTCCCTCGTAATATTTGTCTCAGGACTGAGGAGATTAAGATGCACTCAGAACCTCATCTTAATTTGTCGAATTTCGGGAACGTTAACTTTGTTGTGAGATTCTTGAGAGACAGGGATGTTTTACCGACGGAAGTAGTTGAGTTTAAATATCGTTAATCAGATTTTTGGGTGAACAAACATCTGAAGACTTTCTGACGTATCAAAATCAAACGAGGATCGTATTACCAAATTTTACTTTAGTCACTAATTTGGTGATAAGTTGTGTCGTGAGACAGCAGATGTGTAATATGTAGTCGTTGAGCCAGAGGTCGTGTCGTTTCATGTCAGGGGACTTGGTAAATTATGTATTTTTAGATTCACCACAACAACAGTACCTCATTTACTGACGGAAGTAATTGAGAAAGATTTTGCAATAATCACAGCTAGTGAAGTCAAGTTGGAAGACCTAATCACCGCCACTGTCATTTCTATGGCTGTAGGGGATTAGCGAACGTCGAATGAACGTGTTTAAATGTCGTTTATCAGATTTTTGGGTGAACAAACATCTGAAGCCTTTCTGACGTATCAAAATCAAACGAGGATCGTATTACCGAATTTTACTTTAGTACCTAATTTGGTGATAGGTTGTGGCGTGGAGACAGCAGATGTGTAATATGTAGTCGTTGAGCCAGGGGTCGCGTCGTTTCATGTCAGGGGACTTGGTAAATTATATATTTTTGGATTCACCACAACAACAGTACCTCATTTATTCATGATACTTTCAAAACCAGGGTAGTTTATTGGCGCCATAATAGAAAATGGCCGCCGTCGTTGAGGCAGGGACTCTTATAGTTTCACGTCAGCAGATTGGTTAAATCATACATCTTTGGATTCACTACAGCATCAGAATGACACTTATCCATGATATTTTCAAAATCAGAGTCGCTAATTGATGCAGTATTAGAAAATGGCCGCCACCTTTGAGCCAATGGCTCGTTTGATTTTATGTCAACGGACTTGTTAAACAATACGCATGCATTTTTTTGGATACACGCACCATTTGAATAAAATTAATTTATATTTTCAAAACCGGTTATTTTGTGGGCCCCATAATTGAAAATGGCCGCCATAGTTGAGCTAGGGACTCATGTGATTTCATGTCAACGGACTTGTTAAACTGCACATTTTTGGATTCACCACAACAACAGAATGACATTTATCCATGATATTTTCAAAACAGAATAACTAATGGACGTCATATTGGAAAACGTTCCCCGATAATCAGTGTGATCGGAAATATTTTCTTGGTTTTGCACGCTATCAAATTAATTTAACAGGGCGATTAAAGAGACAATAAATAAAGACAGGTAGGGGTCGGAAGCTTCAACGAAATTCAATCAAAGACCTGTCCCAGTTAAGAGATATTTTATATTAGGGCAGTATTTCTTCACATGATTCATGAAGGAACCAAAATCAGTTCTTCATAAAAATCTATTCTACATCTAGATTTGTCTTTGATCAATATCCAGAAAGTCGAACGTGATATCTCATATTTACAAAACATGCTTATCAATGAATAGATAAATATAAACATGGTAATAGAATCAACTGGAGCAAATACAAATCTAGAAATTGTCGAATGATCAAAGCTCATGAGATGGATGAAGAAGCTTATCAAGCTTTCAAGAGAGAAAATCTGTTTGAAGACTCAAAGACAGGAGATCTTTTTCAATCATCCAAAGATAAAGAGGCTAAAACCATTTTCTGAATTGAAATATAGTGAAAAGTTTAAAATCAGAGTTTGTCAAAAATGACAGAAAAAAACTATTTGCTCAGATGACGATCATTGAAGAGCGAAGTAATTTCGATATGAGAACTATCATCTAGGGCTTCTTCCATGATCCGTAGTAACACTTGATAATTTAATACGAAAAACTGAAAAATCAAACTGATGGATGTTATGACAAAATTGCAACTGCTGAAAAAATGCAAATGATGGTATTAATATAAATGACTTAATGTGCTTTGTTCAAATCTACTCAGGAGCTACAATCATTCGGACTGCTCACAAAAAATATGTTTTCTAAAATAATACAAAATTATATATCCTCTCTGAGACTAATTATTTTTTTGAGATACAGGTATCAATGAAAAGAAATGAACGAGAAATATGAAGTGTTGGTGATGTTGTAAAAGTTATATGTGTACTCCTGGACAAACAGTACGGAAAAGGAAGCACTTTTTATATTTGATGAGGAGAACAATAAAGAACTTATACGTTTAATTCCTTTAGAAAAGCAAAATGAAAAATATCTGAAATAGTTGAATACACGAAAGGTCTATGTTATCGAAGGAGAAAAATGGTGTAAATTCACGAAACAACTAGTTGAAGATTTCACTTAAACGATCTGCGTCCAAAAAGAGGTGATGTGCGACTTTTGCTTCTCGCATAGCATGCTTTAGCGTCCGGATTTAGAATTATTATTTTTTCTTGTGGCAGTTATCACACTGTTTTCTTTGGAAAACGATTTGAAAAACTACGAAAGATTAATACAGTGGAACCTGTCTAAAGTGACCGTCTTCGGGACTGGCTAAAAGGGCCACTATATAGAGGTAGTCACCTTATGGAATGTCTTTCACTAAAACTTTTTGCACAAAATTATTTTTGTGATCTCATAAAATAAAATATAAATTCTCTATAAAAAGTAATAAACTGGTTTAATTATCTATTACAATGAATTACTAATTTAAAATTAACCGCTTGTAAGATAATTTACTTAAAACTCAGGTTATTTCTTTTGTATATAGTTGAAATTAAGTAGTGATTTATTTAAACAACGCATAACTACAAGGTACACTGTAATTTATACGTATTTTTATTTCCATTCTAATTGCATAATGATAACATTTCTGTGACTGGTAGTAATTAACTTTCCGTTAAATAACCAAAACTGTATATAAATTAAGAGTTCCAACTTAATGCTGGAATCTGTCGTAAATTAACATAGCTGTGCCAGCTGGTGGCAGAGGTGCTAATGGATGCGTGGGCTTGACGTCATATATGCGCAAATGTTTATTATCTCCGCATCTCTTGCGCATATTTTCTGAATTTTCAGTCAATCATGGCAGATTAATCAAGTCTACGAGTTTTATTGCAAAATATTTTTGTTACAGTTTCAATTAAATCATGTACATTTAAAAATAGTCACAATGTCATTTTAATTTCGGAAGAAAAAGTATTAATTAGTACTCTTAAGTACCATATAATGCAACGATAAATATTGACTTTTACCCTAAAATTAAAATAACAATGCGATTTTTTTAAATACACAGATTTTTTAAATTAAAAATATATATATTTTTAAAAAAGTCCCATTTTCATTTTAATTTTAGGGTAAAAGTCAATATTTTTCATTGCATTATGTGGTACTTATGAGTACTAAATAGTACTTCTTCTCCCGAAATTAAAATGATATTGTGACTATTTTTAAATGTCCATGATTTTATCGAAACAAACTGTAACAAAAATATTTTCCGATAAAACTCGTAGACTTGATTAATCTGTCATGATAGAGAGAATACCTTGAAATTTATGATTGAATTTTTAATATGAATCCTCCAAATAACTTTGTCTGTTAAAAAAAAAGAAAAAAAAAGAGAGAGGGTAATCAACGATTTTAGGAAAATTATTGTCTAGAACGGTAAAATACTTAAACAAATAAATTAACAATATTTTTTTATTTAACAAAACAACATTTAATATATACATTTAAAATTAAAGTTATTCCAAATATACGTATAATGAAATAGGTTTTTAAATTAAAAGAATGAAGTATTTGCAAGTTATATAATAAAAGTCTATACGACCAAGAAAACATTGGATTTTTATCGTCTGCAATTCGTAAATGAAAAATGGAGCTAAAGTTGAATATTTTATTTAGTATTAAATTCTATACATATCTAAACATTGATAAACATTATATTATCTAAAATATTACGGTGTATACAATTTTGTTTAGCTTAGCTCATCAAGAATTTAGTAAAATGTGACCCTACTTCAAAATTCTGCACTTACATATTAAGTACTTACAAAATTTAATGAGTCATCTTTCATTACATTAAAAACATAATTAAAATAGAAAATATTTTAATCAGCAATATTTGTATCGCATAGTTTATGATGCGATAATGATATTTCATATTGTAATGATATTTCATCTTAGTACATACTATGTTAATATTTAATCGTAATACACTTATTTATTCTATATTTATTTACAATATTTCAAACCTAAAACTTGTTTTACGCTATGTTTTAAAGTAACATTTTATAGAAACAAAAAAGTTTTGTTGTCATTCACACAAAAGAAACTGCAATTTACTTAATAATCTTCTTGTTATGTACCCCTGCCGCTAGATGGCGTACACCTTATCCCTGTCTAATCTTGCGGACACATCTTCCGTAGATCTTGAACCGCTTGAAATATATGCAGTTTTGCTAAATAACTTCAAAAAAGTGCAAATATCAATACAATAAAGACAAAGTGGTCATTTTATGCATTAAACAAAAAATCACTATAGAAGGAAAATCCCTTTACTTTTTTAATTGATCAAAATAAAGTTTCAGAAAATGACCACTTTAGTCTTTTAGTTCAAAAATTTTCGGCATGCAGAAAAATGGATTAGCACATTTTACCGGTTCAAACAACATTGAAAATGACAAGATACTGGTCACTTTATACACACTGTAAAAAAAAAAAAAAAAAAAAAAAAAAAAAAAAAAAATCTGTAAAGGTACTAAACTTTTTCTTGGAAACTGGAATTCCTAAAACTTTTCCTTTAACGGTAACAGAAAAAATTCAAGTTTCAGAATCGATTACGTGAATTTTTCCTGTTATCGTTACATGAAAAGCTCTTGGAATCCCAGTTTCCTAGAAAATGGTTTGTACTTTACAGATTTTTTTTACAATGCAGGTGGACACATTCGGCAGGTGGTCACCTTACCGGACAATTCTCATATTATTTTATATGAGCACGGGTAAAATTTTCTAAAAGCAGTCATTTTAGCCTGTTGGCGACTTTTTCAATGAGGTGACTTTAGCACATTCTATTCGGTTTATATCCCTTTTTTGTCAAACAATTAAATTTAGGTTATCAAACAATAGAATATCTTAATTAAATAAGGAGAAAATATTTCTTTTCTTTTTCAGTGGTATTAAAAACAAGCAATGGAAGCATATTTTGAAGGTGCATATAAGTACCCGTGGTCCGCGAGGGTTTAATTCTTAACACACTAAATAGAATAGTTTCACCAGTTGTATTTTTTTCTTGAATTGCTGTATCTTATCTACAGAAAAATAATATGCATTAAAATTCAAAAAGAAATTTCGTTTTTCTTTCACTGCAAATGTCTTTTGAACTGCTTATTTAATTCAAAATGTTAATATTCATATTAAAGTAAAATCTAATAAGTATATAATTTGTACATCGTTATATGTTCAACAATGTTTGTTATTTCCATTTTTTAATTGAATTTAATTATGCGGCAGTGGCAAAAATATTTAAAAAAACTCATTTGTATCTATGTGCGATAGATGGCGCTCATCTTTTCAATATGGCGTCTATAAGCTACCACAAGTTTCATTGTATCATCATAAAATGAACTCCTTGGAACATTGTGAATCCAAAAAGATACATATCATCAAGTCCCCAGAGATGAAACCAAAAGCCCCAATTTTGTCTTCTGCCTCAACGACTAATTATCATTAAAAGTGGAGCTAGTGAGCTTGAAATATGAACTCGTCATCCAAGTTGAAATCTCGATCAGTAAACTTTTTGAATAATCTACAACACTTCGTTTTTGCGGCAACTATTCCTTTTTGTTCATTTTGGTAAGACACTTCTATTCTGATATTTGATGTTACGCTTCTTGGTGATTAGGCAACCGGGTGAAAAAATGAATTTGGCAGTCAAACAAACATTTCAACTGCGGTAACTTTGGCTTGAGGAATTTTTGGGTCTTCTTACCCGCTCAGGGTTAAACGTCGATCATCCGTTTCTTTTAGAAACATAGTGGAGCATCCTATGTAGATTGACCAAAGATACTTTTGGGATAAACTTCATGAGGAATTTGTCCCAGTGATGAATATTGCCTTTCTAAAACGTGTATACACTGTAAAAAATCTGTAAAGGTACTAAACATTTTCTAGGAAACTGGGATTCCAAGAACTTTACATGTAACGATAATAGGAAAAATTCATGTAATCGATTCTGAAACTTGAATTTTTGCTGTTACCGTTACTGAAAAAGTTCTAGGCATCCCAGTTTCATAGAAAATGTTTAGTACCTTTGCAGATTTTTTTTACAGTGTAGACGTTTTAGATGTGCATACGCAGACGCTCCCTTTTTGAGTGATCAAATTACAAGTGAAATTACTTATATCCATTCCACATCTTCCTTACCTACGGATTGGACGAAGCTCAGACTACAGTATGACACTGATCCAATGGGAATTTCGGAGACTTGATACAATGTCATGTGACTTTTCTCTTTGGAGGTCGTAAATAATACCATATTTATTTCATCCTCAACCTGTTTATGTAGCAAAGTTAATACAGCGTACCACATCCACTATTACTGCACTTGCTACAAATACCCGAATTCGTGTTTGGATAGAAATCGATTACCTGTGCGTTGCGAGACTAAAGGTACGCACATAGAATATCAGTGTATATTCTTAAAAAAACATCCACCTCTGCTTCTGTTACAAGTAACATAAAATTTCTTACATTGTTGCTGTTATATAGTATATTGAAATTGTACATTAACTTATGAATTACCGAGTATATCAATACGTATTTTAAAGATTTATAATTTTTTTTTACTGGGAAAGAACTACGCCTAAACAATTTAAATTACGTAAAAACATTGGATATCTCTGAAGTATTCAGAAAAAAGAAGGTTTGTTAAGATACAAACACAATCTTTCAAGAAAATGCTAAGATTTAAAAGATAAATAATTTTATTCTTAAATTACTTTAATCAATATTCAAATATTTTTAATAAGGAAATAGAATCCCATATACCTTAATAAAACGCTGCAAAAAATAATGCACCATATTTTTCTATAAAATAGAAAATTAAATTTTGGAAAATTAAATTGAATTATATAAGCAATTTTTTTAGAAAAAGTTAATTAAATTTCTCACATACGTGAATTTGCAGAGATTAATTATAAGATAAACTAATACATTAAAAAACAAGTTGGAAATTGCACGTGAAGCGTAGCAAATGAGGTGCGTTCGTACGATAACGAAGTTTTAAAAATATTACTCTCATATATCAATCTCATAAAATTGCAAATAGTGAATTACAATTAAAACGCTCATCAAACAATGTTCTCCCTATACCATTTTGTAATGGAATATTTTTCTGTGGCTTTGTAAATCAATAACAAATGTTCTGTGCACCACAAGTTATCTAAAATGTATATTATAATATGTACTTTATAGTTGCATTTAAATTTTATTAATTTCGAATGAGTGTAACACCATTAAAGTGCACTTGAAACATTTTTCCCCATTGACCGTAATGTTACGGAATACTTTTGATCGTCCCTGTAATTGATCTATGCATCCGATTTTCAAAAAAATTTAAATAACTCGATAAAATTATGTAATAATTATGTATTTTAAATTTCAAACGATTAAAATGCATTTGAAACTTTTTTCCCCATTGACCGTAATGTAATGGAATACTTTTTATTGCCCCTGTAATTGATCTATGCATCCGATTTTCATAAAATTTGAAATAACTCGACAAAATTATGTAATAATTATGTATTTTAAATTCCAAACGTATAAAATACATTTGAAACTTTTTCCTCATTGACCATAATGTAATTGAATACTTTTGATTTCCCCTGTAATTGATCTATGCACCCGATTATCAAAAAAATTGAAATAACTCGACAAAATTATGTAATAATTATGTATTTTAAATTTCAAATGATTAAAATGCATTTAAAACTTTTTTCCCCATTGACCGTAATGTAATGGAATACTTTTGATTGCCCCTGTAATTGATCTATGCATCCGATTTTCGTAAAATTTGAAATGACTCGACAAAATTATGTAATAATTATGTATTTTAAATTTCAAACGATTCGGTTGGGTAGTTTTTGCGTTGTTACATGCGGACAGACAGACAGACAGACGGACAGACAGACGGACAGACAGACGGACGGACTGAGCGACAACAATAGGTGCTACGTATTTACATAAGTACGAACGCACCTAAAAAGTTTCTTGCCCATTAATACCGTTTTCTTTTTATCATTTTTAGAAGGAATAAATAATGCATTTTTGACTGCAATTGGTAGCATCTGCCTAGTATTGAAATATTGCAGAGCAAATGAAAGTTTCATAATTATTTGTATATTATTATTTTAGTCTATTTAATGAATAATTTGAAACTAATTACCAACTTGGAAATAATTAGATATTGTTTTTTGTTTATTTTAAAAATCTCATATTAAAATCTGAAAGCTTTATTTTTGTATCTAAAGCATATTTATATTTGTTAATTACATACATTTAATTAGATTTAATTTATTATACATATTTATAAATGCTATAATGAAACGCTTTCTTGATAAATTTCAATTTCCCAATGCATTCTTTACATAAAGACTCAAATTAAAATAGTACTAATTAATTCATAATTTAACGACTCTTTTGAAAATAACTCAGCGTAAATATTTAGGTGGAAGAATTTCTTTTAAATATAAATGAAAATTTTAATGAACTAAATTATTTCTACTTTTCAAAAGGAAAATTTAGCTACATAATATGTTTTATATTTATTTTATCATGATAAAAAAAACATTTTTACGGTAAAATTTATGACCCATGCTGTATTTTTTTTGTTTACACTGGGGGATTTGCTTCTTTCAAGCTAATTTACAACCAGACACGGCAGACACAAATAATAGGCTAATATGAAGGGTTTTAAAAGATTGTGCAATATTTAACTGTAATTAAAAAACCAATGTCGATATACCTGTGAACATGTTCCCATATATTTTCCTTTGATGGGAGAATTTTAAGGCGGAACCAACTGCTGTTAAGACATCTAATGGCTGTTTTTTTATTAAATAATATAACCTCAACACTTGAAAGAAAGCTAATGTAAAATGCACTAAGTAAACAGAGTCTGTGTCTCCTAAATTTTTTGTAACAATGCTTTAAGAAAATTGTTTTGAATAACACCTTCTAAATGTATCCTTTTAATTTTCATACAAAATTTCTTCCACTTTTTAATTTTCACTGGAAAATATTTTCGGGTTTAAAAAAGACATATTATTTTCGCTATCTTAGAATGGGAAAAAATAGTTAAAAAAGAAATATGTCTCGTGTAAATATATTTTTTTAATTTAAACTGTTTATTAATATTATTATTTGGTCATTTCAAATGCAGTGTATTTCCCCCACTTATGGCTTTTAACCTCTTCAGACCTGAGGTACAGAAATGTGTACCTCCATTCTTTTCCTATAAAAACTAAACTGCTCGATTTTTTTGTATTTTTACTTTATTTCTATGAAGTTGAATGTTATTTGCTTTAAAACAAAACCAATAAATGTCAGCACTGATGAATAATACCTCATAAAATGAATAATATTTTTATCTGAGTGTGGATGAGACACTGGGGGCAAGAAAGTAAGAAATGTTCATGATAATTTAACTTAAATGCGTTATATTAAAAAAGGTTTAGGATTTGCTGATCCGTTACTTATTTAAAAACCTTAATTTTGTTATTGCGCAAATTTATATTACTTATGGTTAAATTGATGTTTTAAGGGGATTAGTACTTTTATATCCGTATTTATAAGCCCAAATTACCAGTCCCCTAAAGTACTGATTTCATAAAAATGACTCTTTTTGTCATCTATAGTGTCATTTCGATTATGCATAAGCAATAAATATATATTTGTAGAGTTATTTTATGCTCAGGTCTGAAGAGGTTAAAGCATATTAAATAAGTTTAATTTCTATTTTTAATGTTCACGTGAAAATATTTTTCTTGTTAGAAAGGAAATATTATTATTTGCGATGTCATAGAGTTGGCAACAGTAGTTGAAAAGATTATCTGAATGAATCATACAATTATATTTTATGCGATTTTATGACATATTCCATACATTACAATGGGAATTTCTTTTAAAGAAAGCTTCAATTTTGAAAACATTAGACTTCTGAAAAATACTTTTGATGAAATACTTTGCAATTTTAATCAAGGAACTTGTGCAAATTTGAAAGTTACAATTTTCTATAAAATATATGCTGGAAAAAATATATACTGAAAAAAAACTTTACATGTATTTTCTAATTTTCGGTGTACAGGTATGAAAACACCATTCTTTCATTTTTTTTGGATAATTTATTTTTGTATGTACAAAGAAAAAACATTAGAAACTGGAAAACACACAAGATAGAATATCTAGAACAAAAATAGAAAAAAATAACAAAGCAATTTAAGTATCGTAATTGTAATTATATTTACTTCTAATTTTGACGAATGGACTTATCAAATGACACCTCTTTGTTTTAAATTATGAAAGGATAACAAGTTTAAATATTTTGCTAAGACAACTTAAAACATGTCCCTTATTAAAGACGAGGTTTGTAGAATTTATAGTTTCTCAAAAATTCTGACCGAATACATTTTAATTTATGTAGGATGGCTGTTTGGTATGTATTATAATAAAACTATATTACTCAAGCTCAACAAACTCTACTTTTCTAACTACTTTACAAAGATAATGGTGTTATTTTCGGCCTTTTATCTATTGACGTACATGTTTGATAAAATGTAAACATATGGAGGTGCGTAACCACACAGATTTTCCTCATTTTTCTCACCGATTGAAGGGAAATAAGTTTTAGTTCTACTTTTTAGTGAAATTTGCTTCAATAAAAGTATGTGTGTTGAGAGACGTGAAGTTTATTTAAATTATGACATTCTGTGTTTTAAAACACACATTTTTTTTCTATTTTTCATTTTAAGTATGTATCTGACAACAGATTATCTATGTGTTTGCAGCTATCATATGACAGAATAAGGAAAAAAAAGCATCTTAATTCAGTGGTAATCAAGTCATGAACTGATTGTCAGATTTGCCTACATTTGTTAAAACATTGCTTAATTTGTCATAAAATATAAGTCTAAAAAAGACTCATTTAAGCAACAGCAAAACATTTTGGCAAAAACCTGTTAAATACAAGTCGTTACGTAAGATGTCTCAGTATATTATTATTGACAGCTTTTATACTGTTGATGGCACTTTTAATTGCGTCGTTTGTAGTAAGTAAATTTAAACTTTTCCAGTCCTTTCTTCGAAATAATTAAAACCACCCACACACGCATTTGAAATCAAATTAAAGCACGTCCTCTTGATTATTTTTTATATTGGTGTACATATTTTAGCTCAATATCTTGTGTATGATAAGTAGTGGGGAAAACTGTCGAAAGATCCTATACAGCTTTAAACACAGTGTGACATTTTCTGTATAAATTATGAACGATTTATATTCCGTCATTGTATTTACTGTGAAGAGTTACAAAACGATGATATTGAGTACAAAACATTGAATGTAAATATCGCTAAATGCTTTACACAATCAATTTTTCACGAAATAAGTCTTCCTATCATGCAACAATTTGCTATACATATGATTCGAGAGATTAGCTGTCCCATCCAATTTTAATTACATGTCTAAGCTAAAACAAATGACAAATTCGAGCCTGTAATTTTCTTTCAAGACAAACAATACCTATTTGATTAAGACTGGATTCTAAGTTCAATATAGAAAAAAAACTACATTTTTATTTAAAAAAATATGTTTGGTTATGAACATATTTCAGTGGGAACATGAAAGCCTTTTTTATAGCTTTTTTACAAAGTTGACGTAAAAAATATTTGAATATTTTTATAAAATTATATATTTTAAAAATAATTGATATTCGTATATCATATTGAGCGATATGATACCCACTGAAGATATTGTGAATGGAATTTACAAAACTTTTACATAAAAATAAAAAAAATCACAAAGGAATTATCAGATTTGGCTGCATTTGTTAAAATATTGTTTGAGTTCAATGTGAAGAAATAAACAACTCTTTTTAATCGAGTTATCTTCAGAATGTAAATAGAAAATAAAATTACAAACATGATGAACGTGAAAAACTGGATCAAATAATTACTGAAATTAAATTAAAGAATTTAATTTCAAGCTAAAAGCTAAAACTTTGTCAATTTCACTTTTTAATTAGTCGGTAACTTTTAGAAAGGTCCCCCGAAAGATAAGATTAAAATATTTTTTTTCCATATATCTTGTGACCTTCTTAATGTACAGTAGTTGTTATGCAAAATATTTTGAAGGAATTATTAGATACAAAGTAAGTGAACATTTATTTATTAAAATTGATCGGTTAAATTATATTTAGATCTTGATATTTTCGTATACATAACAATACTAAAAGAATCAATATTATTTTTTCGCCATATGTGCGACTAAACTGAAAAAAGGTCACATTTTTTATAAAATTTACTCTAACGCGTTTTCTGCATCTATTTGTCACTTTCATCAGTTAAATTGCCAGTGCATAAAACGGTTAGTATAGTTATAATAGGTAAGAAAGTTAAAAGAATAGAAAAAAATGTTAATACATATAAATTAAAAGAAATACCACTGTCCTTCATGTTAAATTGAAAAAGAGAAATAAGGCTTCTCTATTTCATGCAAAAAATTTAATGGCAAAGCTAAAGCACACGGATATTAATGCTGTGTTCATTTGATATTTAAAAAAAACATCATTTTTTAAATCTCTTTTAATATTCAGTAATAAATAATTTTTTTTGCAAAATATCTTCCTTGTAAACTTAATAAGGAAAAATCGGCAACGGAAAAAGATACAATTTTTTTGATTTTTAGGAACAGAAACTCGACATTTTTATTAAAATACAAATAATAAATGTAAGTAAAATTATTATAAAGAATGAAATTAAACTTTTCAAAGCAAACAGAACAAATGGGTAAGTGTGGCAGGTCGCACAGAGGGTTTTATTTAATATTTATTCCAAAACAACTTATTTTTAATTAGCAAATCCATACTGTTAATTTATAATTATTAGATTCCTACATAGATTGTAAAACTAATATATTTAATTTTAAAATGATTATAAAAAGAAGTTATTTATTTTAATCAAAATAAATGTTTAAATTAAAATTATTTAAACAAAATCTAAATCCATTTTTTTTTTTTTTTTTTTTTTTTTTGAAATCCGAAAAAAATTAGCGGAGATATAAATATAATTTTTAATTTCTTAAAACGAAAAATAAAATGTTTAAACGAAATTTACTATGTTGAATCACACAAAATACCAATAGTTTTTAAAATAGAAAGAAGGTGAATTAAAAAAAAATGTTATGAATGTTCGTGATAAGAAAATATATAAATAAAAAAGAATGCGATTTTTTTTTAAATTTTGAATTGCATTATTTCCAAGCCATGATGTCTGCACAAAAACCGTTGAAATAAAGGTTCTCATTTGAAAATCAAATCGAAAAAATTAAAGAGTGACATTGATAAAATTGATCCAATTATACATATAAACGTTTTCAAAATTTTATGATTTGTCGTATGACGCGAGATTTTCAGCTGTAAGTACACACAATTTGGTAAACTGGCTTATACAGTTTTTTCGTACGTACTCTGTGACGGAAAAATAGACAGTGGACTGAAACGAATAGGTTTTCGCCAGATGCACGAAACTCTAAAATTCAAAATGTTAAAATTTTTGAAATCACGATTTGGACTCTAAATAAAAATGATATTGGCTACATCATAATCTTAACTTATAAAATTTGTTTGGATTTCTTTCGTTTGCAGTAGCCATTTTTATTAAATATCTATGTTTCTGAACATTTTTTTTTTTTTGATTTACACTTGAAACATACATAATTTGAAGAAAAGAAAAAAATATTATCTCATATCATTGGAGAACAATAATAAACTTGGCAAATCTAACAGTGCGTTAGATTTGGTAAATTCTGTAACTAAAAAAAAAAAAAAGACTAAAATTAAAATCATTATTTTTTTAATATATTCTTTTATAAGAGGTCAATGTTTATTTTGAAATTTCTGTCCATATTCAAGACTACATTTCATGCACTTGCGGAAGAGTTTCGTTACAATACATTAATTTGTCGTAGTCACGGAACCCGATTAAGAATTTACAGCTTTTTCTACGCTTGGTAGAAAGCAAGATCTAATGAGTTTCTTTTGAAAATTTAATTTATTAAAGTATGGCAAAAAGGAAAAAAAAACTTATTTAAAATATCTATCAGGAGTATTAAACTGATTTCTCAACATATATTCACAGTTTAATTGATATGATTAATTAATAATTAGATAATTAAACTTTAAAATTACCGTTTATACTTAATTATGAAATCAATTTTTCCTTGAATTAATTTCATCACTTACATCTCCTTCATTGTTTATGCTTCAGTTTTGTTTGTAAAGCTCAAGAATTTATTTGATAAAGTCAATAAAAAAGATTTTAACTATATGTTTACTCACAGTATCCCAGCAAATATATTTACTTTTTAATTAATGTAAATAAAAGCAGGCTGCCGTAAACAGAATCTATCAAATTAATTTTGTAAAAAATGTTTGTCGGAATTAATTTTATAAAGCAATTTACACTATTAAAGATTTTTTGCGAAAATAATAATTAACTAAAAGCGTTTGATTAAAAATGAAAGCGGATAAAATAATAAAATTTGCAGGTATATATATATATATTACATTTCATTAGTTTAGTGAAACTTAATGAAATAACTTTAAGTATTTTAATAATGATTTTTACTGTTTATTTTACAAAGAAGTGATTATCTTAATCACGCAAATGTGCTTTTTTTTGTTTTATATTAGAATAAATAATTGCTGTCATATTGGAATAAGGATTTGGATTTTTGAAATCATTTTCTTTAAGATGCACTTCATTTTTTTAATAATAGTCACAGTCTCTTAAAAGCTTTCTCTAAAGAAAAATCACTTAATAGAAGTTCTCTTATTAATTTCTGCTACATCGTAAAATGAATATTATAGATGTTTCGAAGTCATTAAGAATTCACACAACTTAAAAAATATAAATATTGGAATTAGAAGATAAACTCTTTCGCCTTAAACATAAATGCACAATAATTACTAAGATATTTTAAATTAGGGAGTCATAAACGCTGCATATGGATTGTAAATTAGTCACATTAACTGTAAATAATAAAATTCTAAAATACTTACAAATATTTAACATTTTTTGAAGTCATTAAGATTAGGCAGTGTCAGAATCAGAAAAATAACATTGTGATTTGCATATTAAAGTATTTTATCTTCAAATGTTTGTATCGTTTAAAATTTGATTATGCTCAAAAAGATTATTATCATTTTATTTTACATAAGGATGTAAAATACTATGTTTCATGCAGATAAAAACAAGTTGGAAATTGCACGTAAAGCGTAGCAAATGAGGTGCGTTCGTTGATAACGAAGTTTTAAAATATTCAGATCTTGCTGATATAGTAGAGCGTACTTTAGATACAGTATAGTGGTCGAAATCTTTGTGTTCCTGTAAATATGCAAGGAGTAATTTTTATTATACTTCATTAACGTATATCTTATTCATAAAATGTGAAGTAGTTTAATATAATTAAAACACGCCCCAAACAATGTTTCCCCGTATAACATTATTTAGTGGAATACATTTGTGTGGCCCTGTAATTTAATAATAAATATTCCTTGCATCACAGATTGTACAAAATGTATATTTAGTACATATTTCATAGATTCATGTCAATTCTGTTATATTCAAATGAGTGTAACACTATTAAAATGCATTTGAAACTTTTTTCCCCATTGACCGTAATGTAACGGAATACTTTTGATTGTCCCTGTAATTGATCAATGCATCCGATTTTCATAACATTTGAAATGACTCGACAAAATTATGTAATAAATGTACGTTTTAAATTTCAAATGATTAAAATGCATTTGAAACTTTTTTCCCCATTGACCGTAATGCAACGGAATCCTTTTGATTGTCCCTGTAATTGATCTATCCATAAAATTTTCATAAAATTTGAAATGACTCGACAAAATTATGTAATAAATGTACGTTTTAAATTTCAAATGATTAAAATGCATTTGAAACTTTTTCTCCATTGACCGTAATGTAACGGAATCCTTTTGATTGTCCCTGTAATTGATCTATCCATCCGATTTTCATAAAATTTGAAATGACTCGACAAAATTATGTAATAATTATGTATTTTAAATTTCAAACGATTCGGTTGGGTAGTTTTTGCGTTGTTATATGCGGACGGACAGACAGACAGACGGACAGACAGACGGACAGACAGACAGACGGACGGACTGAGCGACAACAATAGGTGCTACGTATTTACATAATTACGAACGCACCTAAAAAGGAATATAACTATTCTTTGTGTTACGTTTAATCTGAGAAATATATTAAAAGCACAGCATAAAAAGAAACGATAACAAAGGAATACTATTTTTATATATGTTTTAGAATAAATTAAGATGAAATATTAGTCTGTCATCTTAACTTCCCTTTCATTTTTTAAAACATGTGTAATTATTATAAATTCCCCGGCTATGATTTCATTCTTAATCATAAAAGAAATATTTGTGTAAGTATAAAGAGACTTATTTATTTTCTTTCATTGAAATTACGAAACACATGTCATAATGCAATAAAGAACACACATCGTTTAAAAACATTAAATAATAAGTCAGTTGAAAGATACGTGTGAAATCATAAAAAAGAAAAATTATTTACTAAAAATAGATTTATAACAAAATGACTGTCTTCCCTGATTTTTATAGTATATAGATGACGCTGTCACAACCTTTGGCAAAATATCCTTAGATATCTTGCCGAACCTGAAGTGAAGGGACTTAAACGATTTATTGTTCCTCGGGTTTGTACATATTCTATGTGTTCGAAGGTGTCTGGAGTTATTCTAATGTTTGTGACATCAGAAATATATATTTTCATTTGTTTTTAAACTCTTTAGCGAATGTTCAGTAATATATTTTGCAACATTTTGTGTTCTCCAATGTTGAAAATGAATGTTCATCTAAGTGGCATCCAGTGTTTGGAATAACCAACGCAATTATATCGGAGCCAAACGTAAAAAATATCGAGCTTCTTCGAAAATGAAATAAAAAGGAACCGCACTGCCAGGTTTAATATATTGTCATCCTGATAATAAATCAAGTTTTTCCTTATTCTTAAATAGTGTGCCTTTCTTCTTGAACAATTATGTGGTTTCAAAAGGTCCGTGTATGTAAAAGTTTCCTGTATAATGTATAAAAAATGTTGGAGTTTTGTTGTAATTTCTTTTGCATAATTAATCGCTAATTGCGGTTTCTGAAAATTCTTCAGTATGTCGTATAAATGTGTACTACAGAACAACCTGACCTTGATCTCAGTGTGTCTAGTACTGTGTGCTTGTGTGACAAAGTTTTTTAAATCAATTTGCTACACTAAAGAAAGCTGAATTCGCAAGTGAATCATCCAGTCATTATCTAAAAATAATTTTTTTTTCTATTTGTTTTGTTACCTGTATAAATTTTTGAAGAATATTTTGTTATTATTTTTATTGCTGGACAGCTGGTAAAATTTTGATTATATTTTATTTATTTAATTAAATGCTTTTTTATATGTACTATTTTGTTTTATTTTGTTATTGAGTAAGATTATTATGAGAGATCAGTTTTCTGTAAATCAAAGCTTTATAGTATTTCTTTCGGTATTTTTTTAAGGTACAAGTACAGTCACCGCCAAAAAAATCTTGACACTTTCGATTTTTGATGTTTTGTTAAATATCTAGAAATATACACAAGGTATCATTCTGAAACTACTGATGTGTAAACAAAATAGTACACGTCATATATTTTGACAAAGATTTTTCCCCGAAATCTAACAAGGGACCGTCAATAAATTGAAAAAGAACGAAGATCTTTTGGATCACCCTGTCAAATCTAATGAAGCAAAACAGTTTAAACTGCAGATAATGATTAAATGGCTTATTGTGGTAAGTTGTGTCGATTTTTAGGAATATAGCTTGAAAACTCGTAGAGAAATTAAAGTTTTTATAAAAACGGTCCAGAATTTTTCCAAGTTTTTTGCTTATAATTTTCAGAGTTCTTCATAAAACACAATAATCTTTTCAGAAAATATGACAAACAACATTGCACATAAGACCCTGTAATCAGAATTAAAAAATAATAAAAAATGTATGAAAAATGAACGGGTTTACAAAATAATTTTTTACTGCGCATGCGTCAACGCTATTAAAATTTCATTTGCATATTATGTTAGTTAAATGTATAGAGCAACTTTTGTGAAAGTCTCAAAAACATAGCTTAAAAACTCTAAAAATTATCGTCAATAGAATATTGTCAAAATCCATTATTCCCAAAATGAAGCAAAAAGATGAGGGGCTGTATCCATATTCCATTGATTAGTACCTACACAATATTGAACGTACTAGTATATTTGGATACAACTCCTTATCTTTTTGCTTTATTTTGAAAATAACGGATTTTGACCATATTCTATTGACGATACTTTTGAGAGTTTTTAAGCTATGTTTTTGAGACTTTCACAAAAGTTGCTCTATACATTTAACTAACATAATATGCAAATGAAATTTTAATAGCGTTGACGCATGCGCAGTAAAAAATTATTTTGTAAACCCGTTCATTTTTCATACATTTTTCATTATTTTTTAATTCTGATTACAGGGTCTTATGTGCAATGTTGTTTGTCATATTTTCTGAAAAGATTATTGTGTTTTATGAAGAACTCTGAAAATTATAAGCAAAAAACTTGGAAAAATTCTGGACCGTTTTTATAAAAACTTTAATTTCTCTACAAGTTTTCAAGCTATATTCCTAAAAATCGACACAACTTACCACAATAAGCCATTTAATCATTATCTGCAGTTTAAACTGTTTTGCTTCATTAGATTTGACAGGGTGATCCAAAAGATCTTCGTTCTTTTTCAATTTATTGACGGTCCCCTGTTAGATTTCGTTAGAAAATCTTTGTCAAAATATATGACGCGTACTATTTTGCTTACACACCACGAGTTTCAGTATAATTCCTTGTGTATATTTCTAGATATTTAACAAAACATCAAAAATCGAAAGTGTCAAGATTTTTTTGGCGGTGACTGTAAGTAAATTTATGGGCACTTGTTTCAACTGTACACGGCATAAATTAAATAAGTGATTTCAATAATTTTCATTATTTTTCACTTTGTTATTTTTAGAGACGTAGATTAAGTGTCTTATTTATGTATTCGGTTGCGTTTATATTTTTGTGTATGAAAGTTATTTCATATTAAATAATCTATAAGATTTCATATATTAAAAAAAGAAATGTTTTATATCGTTTGGAAAGTTAAATTTGTAAAAAAGTTTAATCTTAACGGATAATAAAATTTTTATTAAATATTTATATGAATTCATGATTAGTTAGTAGTGAATTGTAGTACGATTTTAAATTATTTTTTATATGTTTTAACAATTGTTTATCTACGTTTTTGCGTATTTACCTGTAAGGGGAAGGTAGTTATTTTGTATTTTAATGGGTATGTATGGGTTGTCTTAATGAGTTTATGTATTGGGAATGCTGAAATCTGCCCCCAGTATATCTGCCCCCGTCCGCCATTTTGACCTTTACATTAGAAGGGGGTAGATATCCAGCGCTGCAGCATTTCACTTTCTACGAGGGCCTGATATCTGCCCCCAGTATATCTTCCCCCGTCCGCCATTTTGAGCTCTGCATTAGATGGGGGTAGATATCCAGTGCTGCAGCATTTCACTTTCTACGAGGGCCTGATATCTGCCCCCAGTATATCTGCCCCCTTCCGCCATTTTGAGCTCTGCATTAGAAGGGGGAAGATATCCAGTGCTGCAGAATTTCACTTTCTACGAGAGCCTGATATCTACCCCCAGTATATCTGCCCCCGTACGTCATTTTGATATCACAGTAGAGGGGACGTACATGGAGTGCTAGAATATTTTTTAGGTTCATCGAGAACCTAAGAATCCTGGATATATATCCTTTCTGCGTATAGTTTTTATTGTTTCCGCTAATAATCATACGGTTTATTTATCTAGAAATTTGTAGACGACACTTAAAATGTAATTCTAAAATTATATAATATATATGAGGACGGAAACTTCAAAACGCACTTTATCGACATTTTTAAAAATGAATTTTCTGTATGAACCTATTCTATTAATAAATCTGCGTAAAAGAAAAAAAAATCTGTAATTTCAGAGCAGGGCGCGAATCATGTGCCAACCAGCGAATCATGTCAGGGGTGGACTCCGAATTTTTTTTTTTTTTTTTTGGGGGGGGGGGGCTAACATCTTTTAGCAATTATTAATGCAGTAATTAAGCAAACTAAATACTTTAAAAACTGATAAAATGGATCTGTCTATAAAGGAACCCGATTAAAGCGAAACCTCTTTAAAATGGAGTTTTCCTAAATGGAAAATATTCGTGATCACCGGAAAATAATTAAGAGCGGTGTACCTCCGAACCCTGTATTTCCCAAATTATGAATTCATGAAAATTTCATCTTCTGAAGCATTTTTTGTGAATTTTTGAATCTACATAAGAAGATGTACACAATTAATTAAGAGGCTACTTCAGTCAAGCGAAAAGGCCCGTTCGATAATGCTAATCCTGTGGAAGAAATTTAAAAAATATATATATCGTTTGAATTTACAAGTTTTTAAATGATTTTTTTCATTGAATATTAGTTTTTTTTTATTTTATTTACAGATAATTTTAGTGAAAACACTTTTATTTTCGGAACCGGTTTCGAAAGTGAAAGCATATTCATGAGAAAAAAACATATAATCAAAATCGAAAAAGTAAGAAACGGCCTGCATGTAGATCATCTAAGAAAAAATATTAAAAATATTGAAATTCAATCGAGATATCTTTATAAATCATTTCCATTGGATTAGCATAAGCTAGCGGGTCTTTTCTCATGACTGAAGTTCCTCTTAATAAAATTTAAAAGAGTTTTGACAGTTAAAATTAATTAATTAAATTTGTGTTTGTAGAAATTTTATGCAATATTTATAACTGCACTCAAATTTTTTATTTTAAATACTTTTTTAGATTTTTATTGAATTACAAAATGTACAAACATAATGGTCTTACTCTAGAATTATAAAATGATACTTAATTGAAAATTTTCCCCCACAATCTTTCAACGCTAAGAAAGCTGAGAAATGCAAATGAAAAAGAAATCGTCCTTTTAAAAATATTTTTGTTTGTTCAACCAATTATGCTCTTGAGATAAGATGAAGTAAAGTAGTATTTAGAACGCATTCTAAAATGTATTACTACTAATCGAGTATTCTTGCATTTTAAAACAATTTATTTTAAAGGTGCTTTAAAATGACGTCGGGACATAAAGGGATAAGAAAGCCTACTTAAAACTGAACTTTTCTCCATTCCATAAGATTTAGTCTTAGGTTGTTGTTATGATTAATGTAAAATATAGATAGCATTCTTCAATTCATTAAAAAATAATAATAACTTGATTTATTTATTAATAAAGATAACTGATGGATACCACATGCGCATTATTTTCTTGGATTCTCATTGCTGTTTTGACATTATTGAACATATTTGGGAAAATGCCATAAGTAAAATTATTCTTGATTCCGTTTAAAATCCATATGATGAGTAAAATGTATTAATTAGAGTTAAAACAACTTTCAAACAGCCGATAACTCCACAGAAGCAAACAAAATAAAATTATGCATTGGACATTGATTTAAATTGTATTTTTCCATTCAGAAATAATTTAAAGAGAACGCAACTTTGATTACACAGTATTTCAGTGAAGAGCAAATATTAGCTTTCTAAACAACATTTAAAGTTTCCTTAGAATAGATATAAATATAAATCGAATATAATTATATATTCCTAAAATTATTAATTTCATAATGCAGAAATTTATTATTATATTTAAAAAACACTTTAATATATTAATTCCACAGGTTTGATTTTTTGTAACTGATTGTATTTGTAATTTATTTTTACCATTTTTTTTTCGACGAATTTTTAGATTATTTTAAAGTGATGGTTGTTTTAAACACGATTCAATTCAGTGATGATGTTGTTTCTCGTTAAAACTAACTTTGCCTGACCTTATTTCATTAATAATATGAATTATAAAATTAGTCATTTAACAATTCGCTATAATTAAATTTAAAATTCTGCATGTGATTATATCATTTCAAGTATAAATCAATTATTATAAACATATATCCATTCATCCTGTATAAGATCATTGCTTTTAAATTATCACGAAGTGACCGACGAAACAAGTGGCAGCTACTTAGTGCATCTGGATACCATTTCCCCCTTCTGGTAGGTAAACAGAAAAAAGTGACATAAACTATAAAAGCGGAGAAAAGTGACACGGAAAAAAGTTTACGGAAAAAAAGTTACAGGAAAAAAAGTGACAAGGAATTGATTTTGGGGATTCATTGATCAGACGGAGGCTCTTAATTTAGGTAAATGGGTTTTTCATACTGAATTAACGGTTTTGGTCCAATCTTTGGATATACGCCCATATTAAAAAGACGCTTTCCTTATTAATCATTTAATAAATTTTTGAAGGATTTTAGAAGGATTGAATTATTTAGAAGGATTAATTAAATTTGAATTTACAGGGATTTTGTGCAATATTTATAACCCACTCAAATCTTTTATTTTAAATTGTTTTCTTCGTATCTTGTAGAATTATAAAATGTACAAATATGGTGTTCTTACAATATAAATGTAGAAATACAGTCGGCTCTCGTTAATTCCAACTTACTGGGACCATAAGAAATGTTCGAATTATGGTAAGTATGACAGAAAAACATAATTAAAAGAGTTCTTTTACAAAGGAATTATAGTATTTTCTAAATTCATTTCAGCTGTTCAAGTTAGAATGTGACTTAATATTAAATTAAAATACATAAATACATAAACCAATTAAGGAATTAGGAACAATCGCAATGGAAGAAGAGGTGGATGTGTCATTTACAGACATACGGACAGGCCCGACTAACAAGTTTCTATGCCCTGGGCACTTTCAAATTTTCGTGCCCCCGTAGATTAGTTAATTTACTGATAGTAGTTTTTTCACACATTATACACTTATCTGAAAAAAAGTTTCCTCGAAAATTGAAAAACAGTTCCATAAATAAAAATTAAGAAAGAAATTCTACTATTTATTGAAACGTGCTTTTAAACATAAATTGATGTATACTTTTGTCATTTTACCGAATTAATATCACTTTTCGTTTCGCAATTATGATTTTTATGATATAAATTTAGATGAAATAGGAAATGTTTTGTGTTCCACAGAAATTTCGTTCCCAGGGCATAGAACTCGAGTGCCCGTGCGATAGTCAGGGTCTGCATACGGATAATTAGAAAGCGGATATCAAATGGATGGGATTATGTGTATACTAATTCAGAACAATTTTTACTAAAATGAAAGAAATCAAGTTATTTCAAGGATCTGGAGTTTAAAAAAAAGGAAAAATGAAAAATTGGAGTTCCCGTTAGTTTGAATTAAACGATATCAAGAGAAAATGAGTTCAAATTAACTGAAAATTTTAACATTATTCTGCCATTGAAAATTTCGGAACTTAACGTTTAGTTCGAATTAAGTGAAGATTCGATTTATCCGATTTTTAATTAACGAGAGCCGACTGTATTTCCGAATTGAAAAATCCCCATCCCCCTCCCTCAGCGCCAATAAAGCTGAAAAAATACAAAGGGAAAAGAAATTATACTTTTAAAAATATATTTGTTTTGCGTAACTAATAATGCTTTTGGAACAAAATAAAGTAATGTATCTGTAACTCATTCTAAACAGTATTACAACTAATTGACGTATTAAAAGAATTTTATAATGAATAATTTTAATGGACTTATAAGTACCGTCCGTAGATAAAGGGTTAATCGAAGATTATAAAAACCATTAATAAATTAGTGAACCAATTTTATAAGATAGTTTGTGATTTTTTGTGTGAATGGTTATTTTCGAGATTGTCAAAACTACACACTCTCTGAAAATTATACCAACTTCGACTTTCAGAAATTCTCAAAAGAAATATTTAAAAACAAATCATGGGGAAAATGTTATTTTGTACAGAGGAAATGGTATTTCAAAACAATATTTCCCTGTAAAAAGGCAGGGCCCGATTAAGCTCTGATGCTATGGGAAGCACAGTGTCATTTCGGGGCCCCTCTTTCATTTGTAAAGAATTTACATTCGAGATACCTGGAAATTCACCATTTTTATAAATATTATTCAAAAGAATGGCTCACTTGATTTCATATGTATTTCATTAATCAATATTCCCCCCCCCCTTTTTTTTTCTTTTTACATTAAAATTGAATACAATCAAGCAAAATATGCTAAAAGAGATTAGCATGGGGCTAATATAAAAAATATAATTGGATGAAAAGATTGAATTAAAAATGTATGCACAACATAAAGTGTCAATATTTTGATATACTTCTTTCAATAACGGCAATAGCTATTTTTTTTTTTTTTTTTTTTTTTTTTTTTGTACATATAAGCTAAATTTAACAATTCTAAAATTCAATATGTAAAATAAAAATTTATCTAAAATAATGTACAAAAATTGATCTTTTACATGAAAAATTAATTTGTTATTTGCATTTACGAAGCACTTAAATAATACAAATTATATATATATATGCATATATGCATAATTAATAATTTGAAAAGAAATTAGGTAAAATTTTAGAATTAAGTTAATTCCATGCAAAATTATGGCCCCCTGTGTTCTCAATTTTGGGCCGATTCAAAACTTTTTAAGGGAAGCATGTACTTCTCGTACCTATTCGGTAATCAGTAAATCGGAACTCCCTAGGAGACCCCAATTAGCGCGGGCCGTGCTCTAACTGTCGCATCGTTTGTCCGATAATTGAGTCGGTCTAGCTGCCAGTATCAGATAGACCCGCTGTAGTCCACAGGCTCTTTGGCCTGAAGGCATGGGTATGGCAATCCGTGGTCAAAGAAGGGTTCTTTCTGAATTTCTTAGGAAAACAGGAAGTGCCTGGCTGTTTGTAAAAAGAATGATGAATGAAGTGACAGATTTAGATTAGTACTCACCTCAGTACAAAACAAGAAGAGATAATATTTGTCTTGTTCTATGTTCTATGCAGGGATTCTTTTAGTAATGGTTCTTATGCAGGGATTCTTTTACCAATGGTTCTATGTCTTGGGTGAAAATATTCTCACAACAATTCTGGGAAACATTTTTCCAGATAACTTGTGAATAATAATTAAAAAAATGTGTGCAAGTTCAGATTTGTAATATTATGTAATCTCTATAGTTGTTTGATACGGTGCGGGCCCCATCTTATTCCCAGTGCCCTTGCCCTTGGGCAGTTTCCCACTGTGCCCCCCCCCCTCTAACCGGCCCTGTGGCCATTTAAAACTAAAAAAATAAAAAATAAAAATGAAGTACAAAAAATGAAAAAATTAAGCGTTTTTTATGTGTTTGAACTTTCTAAAAAAAGGGTCGGAGCATTTTTTTCTTTCGTTCATATCTTAAAAAATGGCTGAGGTGTGGCAATTTGAATTTCTAGTGTGCACGGCCGGTAACAGGTTTCACGGGCTCCTGGGCAGACTAAACATACGGCCTCCCTCCTACAATTAAACATATGGAAATTTGCCGCTTATTTGAATCACTGTACTATTGAATAAGTCCTTTTTTTAATTAAGAAAACAACGTTTGTCATTTGTTTAATCAGCACCGTCTTCTTTAATCGAATCAAATTCTGCTTTACAAACAGTGTTAATATAAAAGGTAAACTTTTTACAAGCTTGACAATTCTAATACTTTTTATACATTTGTAAACGAAAATTTCGGCTAATTTTAGTCAAATTTAAGGAATTAAGAAATATGTCCCTATAAACATAATGCATCTTAGATTTTGATTATAATCAATTGCTAGTTGGCGAGCAATCTCTCTTATGTCCTTAAAATTGTTTTTAAGCACAAATTTTGGCTGCAATCATAGTTAAATATTTTTTTCGGTTATTAATGTCAAAGCTCTTAAAATGAAAATGTTGCTAAAATGTATAAAAATTGCAATATTTTTAGGATGATTATAGTACTAATGTTAAAAAATATTCAGGGTGCAAAATAAAGTTATACATTTATAATTTTAATAATTCTTGAGCGAGTGGATTCCAATTTCATATCCAAAGCTAAAATTTGCTCAAGACTCAAAATTTAAAGTAAAACCATGTTTTAGCTTGGAATATTTACGATTCTTTCTCGAAATCTAGAAATATTTCCCTCAAACTAATAAAATTTTAAGGAAACATTTTCCAATTACATTACTATTTTTATTTTCCTCGATAAAAATGAATGCGTGGAAGATTCTTTTTTTTCCTATAACTAATTTGCAAAGACATACAACTTAACAACTTATAAACTTAACAACAATAAATAACAACATATAAATACACTGGTGCTTAGCAACATATAAATAGTAGGTGTCTCGCCTAGCTTTAGTCGGGATCAAAATATTAGCTTTAAAAACACCTGAAATAAAACCGTTCATTAATTGGAGCAACTTTATATTTTTAAACGGAAATCTAGTATAAAAGCTTGCAGAAGCATTCTTCTGTTTTTCTTTTTTATCGACTACCAATAAATACATTTAAATTATTTTAAAAGATATTTATTATTGTCTAAACGATTTAAAAATTTTATGAAATACAAATGTGGTGATTTCAAACTCTGTGTTTAATTTTCATTCAAAAAGGCTGATATTTAGTGTTAAAAGTGCTGCACATCAAGAGCAATACTGACATGCGTAATTTACGATTTAAGCAAATAATTAGAAAAAGCCCCTACCGCCTTAAAATATAGCCGTAAGTTATATTTGAAAGTTAATTACTAATTTTTAAAAAAAGGAAATCAAGATTAGAAATAAACGCATTTTCATCTAGCCGCTTTTGATGAGTTTTTATTTCAATTTTCAGTAAGCGCCTTTTTAATCAGAATTATGTAATTGTGACTTCTTTTCTTCTCTAACCTCCTCTCCCTTTATGATTCTTTTTTTGTTAGACTTGGTCCCATGAACAACTTGTCAATATAAAAGTTGTAGATAATATTAAGAAGATTTATAATAAATTTAATTGCATTTAATATCTTGTAAACCGACGAAGATATGATTTTTTTGTTTTATTTTAATCCTTTTAAGGACGTCTTTTGCAGTCTGGAAACGGTTAATCTGAAGGTTCAAACTGACAAACGGTAGCAGTAAATTTTTACTGCAATTTTGATCGCATAATATGCATGACGAAAAGTTTTCGATTATTTTTAAATCAGTTTGTTCAAAAATCGCAGTTTGAATGAATTATTTGACCAGTTTGGGAGCAGAAAAGCCTTGCCCATGAAAGGGTTAAAACATTATTTTTTGCGCAATTTGAGCCCATTTTTAACGATGTCAAAAATCTGTCATAGATAAATTTTTAGAACTTTTCTTAGAAGTAATAATAACGGTAATTGATTTTATGTACATCACAATTGTGAAATTATGGGTTTTTTCTGTTTTCACAAATCCCTTCCCCATTTCCAACCTCCTTGGTCTGATTTTGGCCATTAACGAACATGACCGAGATTTTCTTCTCCTTGATTTTATGTATGAGGTTGCAAGATATTTATGCAAAATTGTAGAAATTACGTGGATATATACAGGAGTGCAAAAATCTAGGCGCCAGCGGCTCTCATCGCTAAAAGAAACAAGTTGGAAATTGCACGTGAAGCGTAGCAAATTAGGTGCGTTCGTACGATAGCGAAGTTTAAAAAATATTACTTTCATATATCAATCTCATAAAATTGTAAATAGTGAATTACAATTAAAACGCTCCTCAAACAATGTTCTCCCTATACCATTATGTAATGGAATACTTTTGTGTGGCCTTGTAAATCAATAACAAATGTTCTTTGCACCACAAATTATGTATGATGTATATTATAATATGTACTTTATAATTGCATATAAATTTTATTAAGTCCGCATGAGTGTAACACGATTAAAATGTATTTGAAATATTTTTTCCCATTGACCGTAATGTAACGGAATACTTTTGATTGTCCCTGTAATTGATCTATGCATCCGATTTTCATAAAATTTGAAATAACTCGACAAAATTATGTAATAATTATGTATTTTAAATTTCAAACGTATAGAATTTATTTGAAACTTTTTCCCCATTGACCATAATGTAATTGAATACTTTTGATTGCCCCTGTAATTGATCTATGCACACGATTATCAAAATATTTGAAATGACTCGACAGAATTATGTAATAATTGCGTATTTTAAATTTCAAACGATTAAAATGCATTTGAAACTTTTTTCCCCATTGACCGTAATGTAACGGAATACTTTTGATTGTCCCTGTAATTGATCTATGCATCCGAGTTTCATAAAATATGAAATAACTCGACAAAATTATGTAATAATTATGTATTTTAAATTTCAAACATATAGAATATATTTGAAACTTTTTCCTAATTGACCATAATGTAATTGAATAATTTTGGTTGCCCCTGTAATTGATCTATACACACGATTATCAAAATATTTGAAATAACTCGACAGAATTATGTAATAATTGCGTATTTTAAATTTCAAACGATTAAAATGCATTTGAAACTTTTTTCCCCATTGACCGTAATGTAATGGAATACTTTTGATTGCCCCTGTAAATGATCTATGCATCCGAGTTTCATAAAATTTGAAATGACTCGACAAAATTATGTAATAATTATGTATTTTAAATTTCAAACGATTCGGTTGGGTAGTTTTTGCGTTGTTATATGCGGACGGACAGACGGACGGACAGACGGACGGACAGACGGACGGACAGACGGACGGACTGAACGACCACTATAGGTGCTACGTATTATATAATTACGAACGCACCTAAAAAGCTTTCCTCATTGAAACTTCAATAGCACTTATGTTGAAAAATGATATGCAATCGAAGATATAATAATAATGATAATAATAATAATAATAATAATAATAATAATAATAATAAAATAGTAATAACAATAATAACTTTTTTCTGCGTTTCTAATCAGAGTTTTTTAAGTGTAATATTTTCAAAAAGCATAATTATGTAAAAACGCAGGAGTTTAAATTATTTTGAAACCCATTCCCATCAATTCGATATTTAAAAAGAAAAAAATCTTTGAAAAATCTACTTAAGCCTTATTTACCAGAGTAAAAAGTTCCTTAGACTGCTAATGTACAAAACTTCTTTGTATTGTAGGACTTTTAGAAGAGGCGTCTACAAGCATTCTCACGTTGAACTCTTTTTAAAAGGGGTATTCAAATGCTGAAATTTAATATCCTGCGTTGAGGAGCATTGCATGAGGGAATGGGTGCAGAAGAATTAGAGGGACATTTTTGTTGAGCTTTTTTTGTCAATCTCAGGGACTGATCATTGTTCGTTTTTACCTGTCTCTCCAACATAGATCCATAAAAGGACTAGCCCTGTGAAAAGAAAAAAAATCTTACTAACTCGTGTATAAGTCGACCGACTCCTATTTTTAACTCCCAAATTTTGTGTAAAATTCTTCGACATTTACACTAGTATATACGGTATAAATAAATAAATAAATATGAACAGATAAATATTTATATAAAGTTTTAAACTGGGGGGGGGGGGCTTTGGATTCTATTACTCATGATGGGCATGGATCTGCAAAAAGTTTTCAGAAATTTCAACATAGGGGAAAATATAATAGGTATAGTATTCTTTACGAAATCTACCTATAAAAAATCCTGAAGAGATGTCTGGAAACGAATTTGCCTGAAAGGTTAAATGTCAATATCGTTTAAAATTGAAAAAACTCTTCTTAAAGATGAATGTATGTTTACGCGTGTGTGATTTGTCTTTTCGTATTTAGATTTTAAATTCTGGGTGAAAAATTTTAAGTATTTCAAAAATAAATAAATAAATAATACAAAAGTGTGAGTTTAAAAAAATTATTATTTTTTTAATAGATTGTCATTTTCAGAGAGAAAATTGAACGTAGGTATGCTGCTTTGGTACCTTTATTTTTTTTATGTTTTTGATTTCAATATTTATGATGTCAATTTTTAAACATCGCAGAAAAAAAATCACAAACGGAATCGACGACGGAAATTAGTGCATTAGTTAATGAGATAAAACTGTCGTATAAATCGTAAAAATGCAGCAGAGCAACGCCACCTGTTGAGCGATTTGAACCAAAAACTAATCAACATCAATCTATATCAGGGACTACCAGGATAATAAATTTTCATTAAATTCCGTGTATTTGTTCCTGAGATGGAGTTGTTGCAAAAATCGTGAAAAATGCAGCATAGCAGCTCCACCTATTGAGCGATTTACACCAAAACTAATCAGCGTCAATATATATGAATGACTACCTGAAGTAAACTTTTATTAAATTCCGTGCATTAAGGGTGGATTCGAAAAAATATGTTCCCACTCTCAACAGCTCGAAATTTTCTGATACATTTTCAGACTCATTTTTCAAAGTAGAAACATGAAATTTGCTAAGATGATTTTTGAAGATGCCGTGTGATTTAATTTTCCCCCCAATTCATTAGAATTGGATTTATAAACAATTATTTTCTCACTCTGATCTTTTATTTTTATTTTATTTTATTTTTGTTTTGTTTTTTGTTTTTTGTTTTAGATCTTCCGCTTCAAAAACTTCGGTTCAAAACGTCATCTTTGACAGCCTTTCTTTTTTTTTTTTTTTTTTTTTTTTTTTTGCAATATTTTCTCTATTTATCAAAAACTCAATAAGCACGGCACATTGTGTACTTTCTTAATAATAGAATTTGCCAGTTTGATGCACTTGAGAGCAAAAAGGAATTTAAAAATAAATCGGAATATAAGAAATTTGGTTTGGAATACACCCTTGATTCTTGAGACAGAACGATAGCAAAAATTGTGAAAGATACAGCATAGCAGCGCCACTTCTTGAAACATTTACACTAAAATGTAAACAAACATCAATTCATATCAAGGACTAACTGAATCGGAAGTTTGATGGAAATATGCGTATTAGTTATCAAGATATAGCTGTTGAGTAAATCGTAAAAAATGCAACATAGCAGCGCAACTTATTGATCGATTTTACACCAAAAACTAATTACCACCAGTGTATTTCAGGGACTAACTGAATATAAAGTTTTGTGAAATTCTGTTTATAAATTCTTGAGATAGAGTGTCCACAAAATTTATGTCACAGAGAGACATTTCGTAAACACGTGTTTTTTGGAATCTTTGACCCCCCTAAAACGTGTAAATCCGACGAAGACCGAAATTCAAAAATTTTTATGAATCCATCCTTTTTTCCAGGTAGAGGTAGAATAAAGAAAAAATATGAATATTGCATAGATCCTGATAAGAGATTAGGTTTTCGTTTAAAAGTATAAATTCTGACAAAATTCGGTAACATGTTTCGGTAACAAATTTGATGTTTATTAACCCCTTGAAGGGCAGTGGCTCATTTTTCATCACTTAATTCACTTAACCGCCCTAAATTAGATAAATCGGTTTTTATGCAGAATTATCCAAAGTGTGTCAAATTTTGGATATAGGTTCTTTCTGATAAGGCTTATATATAGTATATAATGCCTGAAGAGATTTGGGAATTTTATAGTTTAGCATAGAGGGAGAACGGGGGAATAATCTCTCTTAAATTAAATTAATAGGTTTTTACGCAGAATTATCCGATTTGTTTGGAATTTTTGACATAAGTTAATTATGATAAGAAGTATCTCTGATTAGTTATGTGATTTTTTTTGCTTATTAATAAAGGGGGAGGGGGCAATTATCTCGCCTCAAATTAGATAAATCGTTTTTATGCAGAATTACCCGATGTATTTCTTTTAAATGTAGGTACTTTCAGGTGAATACCTGAATAGTTCTAAGACTTTAATGGCTAAGTATAGAAGGTGAATCGAATACAACCCCCACCCCCTTAAATTAAATAAATGGCTTTTTACGCAGAATTATCGGATTTGCTTCAAATTTTGGATTATAGATTCATTATGATAAGGTGTATCCCTGATTAGATATGGGATTATTTTGCTAATTAAAAAGGGACGAGTGATTATAACCTCCCCTTAAATTAGTTAAATTGTTTTTATGCACACTTATCAGATGTATTTCATATTTTGGATATAAGTTCTTTCTCATAAAATGAATCCCGGAATAGGTTTTAGGGTTTAAAAATCACCCCAGGAAATGAATATTATATGTTCTTTTTGTTGCCAAAATATTTTCCAAAATATATTCTTAATTTAATATTTTATGTGTTAAAAACTGACAATCTGTGAGTAACATTTAAAGATAAATTGTCAATCACATAAGGAACTAAGACTTTCAATAAACGTTTAAAATGGATTGCATATTCTCTATCGTCTGTTAAATGTTGCTCTATTTCTATATATAAAAATTTTTCTTTTGTTAAGCGCAAAATAATTTGTTAAAAATGTTTTTTTTTTTTTTTTTTTTTTTTTAACAATGTTAAGTTAAAGCGAAAACCAAAAGCTAAATTTCGAAAATTTTAAGTTTACAAAATGTAACGAATATTGTTAAATGTTAAATGTTTTGTTTTATTCGCTCTTTATTTTGTTTTTTTAGAATATTTTTTTTTAGAATTTTCCTTTTTTCAAATAAATGAGAATTTATTTTATATAATGCGTCGATTAAATTTAATTTTTTAACATCAATAAAACAGTGAGAGCTGCTGATTTAAAACATCAATGACATAAAAAAAAATTTGTATAAATGTTGCTTTAAATTACTGAATATAGTTTCATTTACAACTATATAAAAAAGGAGGGGGATTTCAGATTATAAAATGAATTACATACTATATATATGTATCTTTTTATAACTCAAGAGGCCAGAAACAGCTATAACCTTTCACATGAATTTTCACTTCACATAAATCATTAAAAATTTTAATAATTTAAAAAAATTCAATAGTGAAGATACATACCCTATTAATATATTTTATCATAATAGGAAAGTTCTACTATAGTTCAGAACTATTATATAGAATATATAGAACTATTATATAGAATAGTTCAGAATTATTATATAGAACATTCAGTTATCACTTCATTTTGTTAATGGTTGAAAGCGTTATTGTTTTATATGCAAATATTCAAAACAAGGAAAATCCAAAAGTAAATAGTATAATATAGAAATCTTAACAAACATATGCAAATGCAAATAACAATACTACTAATAATAATTCGCTCCAAAAATTGCTAAAATTACCTTTCTTTGAGATATTTTGAACCTTTTACGTACAATCGTAGAAGAAAAAGGTAACCACCCCCTATCAACTGTGCAATAAATTATTTTAGTAGAAAGTTGCTGTTAGCAAAAGATTATAAATAATGTCTACTTTTAAATGATGCATATAAAATCGCTTAGGGGGCCATTTTCATATAAAAATAAATCCAAATTGTGTCCTTTAATTCAATACCAACAAATAATTTTGCCACCATAAATAGATTTTGCACCCTTAAATTAGCTTAAATTCAAATTTTCATAAATTTCTTATTGTACAATTAATTTCCAAGAAATTAATTATTTTAAAACAAGCATATTTTAGAGGCTGTATCTTAATTGAAGTTATGTACTCAATTATTGGAATGCTACAGAATGATTATGTCTCTTCTATTAATGTATATTATTTTTTACCAATGAGACCATTTTAGTCGCTTAATATCTTTCGGCTATAGTCACGACATATGTTTCGTTAAAATGGGTAATACATGTATATATATATATATATATATATATATATATATATATATTAGGCATAATTTAAACCAAAAATTTGAAATATCTTGTTAAAATTGTGTATTGCCGTTGAAAAAAAAAAAGTTTCGGTTCGTTTTAATATGTACATGTCACCTCCCCCCACTTAGCACATTTTATATGCATCAATTAATAGTGCACTTTATTTCCAATCCTTTGGTACCAACAACTTTCTTCTACAATAATTTGTTGAGGCGTTAGTATGGTGGGTTTTTTTTTTTGGGGGGGGGGGGGAGCTATTCCCATGACTGTATGCTATTCTTTTCACTCAAAACATGAAATTTTTAGCTTATGAAGTTTTTCACTGTATACACGTCCTTTTTTAACTTGTTTTTGTATTTTATATTTTTTAATTACTTTAATTGTAAAGTACTTCTTTATGTGAAATTATATTCAATCTAAAGTTAACAAAATACTATTTCTATAAAACTCAGTTACAGATATTATTAAAATTAAATTTTATTTTACATCTAAAAAATAAAAAAATAATAAAAATAAAGATCTTTTATTGTAATAAAGTTATTAAGGTTTTAATGCTTGTATTCCAATATGAAAAAAAAGCAGAATTGATTGCACTTTTACTCAAACATAGAATACTTTCCCCAAACCTAAATCTGACGTCATTTTCACCATATCAAAATTTAAATATACACCTTTCATATCTGTATTCACTTTTTAAAGAAAATCGATAATTTAATTTGATCATTTTGATTCAAAACTTGAAGTCTCGATAGCTATTAACTGAAACAGATACTAAACTATCCATATACTTTTTTAAAACATAAATGAAATTTTAATAAAGAAACAAACATTCACTGGGTTTTATAACAGACAATATTCTTGACACAACGTAGTTTAATTATTTTTTTTTTCACTTTTAATAAAAAAATGGCAACATAAAAATCCAGTATTCTGTTTTTTTTTTTTTTTTTTTTTTTTTTTTTTTTTTTTTCCGGTTTTTTTCCCTTTGCTTTTAATAAGCATGGAGTACTTCTGTTGCCACGTTTAGAAAAACGGTATTACAAACTACAAAAAAATTAATGTTTCAAAAATAAATTAAGATACAGTATTCAAATAAATCGCATTTAAAATTACATTTTTCCCCCTATACGATGGTGTAAAAATTAAAAAAGTGGGCAGTTAAGAAATACAAAAATTTGCAGTAGAAAAATTGCAAAACCGGAAATGCATTTCAAACTTTAAAGTGTTGCCATTCTTAAAATGACGTATGCGTTACGCACAGATACTTTTGGTCTTTATAATATAGATATTGAAACCATATTTTTAATTATTATATAAGTTGGAAAAAAGCGTATATTTTTATTATTATCATTTCGAGTATTTAAAACTTAGAAGTAATTTTTTTATTTGATTTAATAAACATTAATTAGAATTCTGTTCTTTGGTACTGTGTATTAGGTATAGAATTTAATATAAAGAGTAATACGCAAAAAAAACTAATCAAACTTAAAAGCGTATACCGAATTTTAAAACGTACACTCCAGCAATTATTATGCAAAGACAGTACCGTAACCGATTTCTTTTATGTGTCCCTGTAAATTAATAAAAAATGTTAAGAATGTTCTATTTTAACGTGATCGTAAAGAAATTCAAGAATTTATGCCAGTTTCAAAAGATTTGGAATAGCGTAATGTCATTAAAATACTCTTCAATTCTTTTAAGTGTCCCTAAAATTGAAACATTAACAGTACATACTTAATATATAATAACAAACATGTTTTAATAAACCTAAATAAGTTTTATCAATTGTATAAAAATCCGAATGTATTTACGGGAATCGGTGCATGGACAGACGGACAAACAAACAAAACGCAAAAGCACTCTTTAACTTTGTTGGAAAATGCTAAAAATCTTGCATGTATATAAGAGGGCGTGAGGTTCAAACTTTGCCTTTTCTAGAAAGTAAATTTTTTGATTTAAAATTTTGATTTAAATAAATATCATAAAAACTATTAGTTTTCATTGTAAACACCAAGATTTTACAATGCCAAAACACACGTTAAAACTTTCTTTCTTTCTTTTTTTCATTTTTTTTCTAAAATTATAGTTTTTTTTTTCTTTCACGCAGATTTATTAATAGAATAGGTTCATACAGAAAATTCATTTTTTAAAATGTCGATAAAGTGCGTTTTGAAGTGTACGTCCTCATATCATTGTGCGCGCGGCAGCGCGCAACAATAATATGATTGAGCGATAATGCACACGGATTTTTCAATTTTTCTTTTTGCAATAACTAACTAAATACTTATCCAATTTTGATGATTTTTTTTTAAATGTTCGTCTGACCAAGAAGCACAACATAGCACAAAAATTATTTTTTTTTATGGCATACTGTAGGTGTACTGCAGAGTATTCTGAAAATCGGACAAAAATTTTGTGTCACAGCACTTTTCTCGAAAACTACTAAAGATAAAAACCTAATTTTTTTTTAAACAAAAGACAAACTTTTTATCCCGAGGTAGTCATCGAGAAAACGTTATTTCGCTGGGCGGTTTTTCTGAAATTGCGTATTTTCCAAACTTGGTCATAAATGGGTATATCTAACGTTCTATTGCAGATAGAATGTTGCGGTAAAGTTTATTTTAAAGATTTTGCGATGCTAATTAATCCTGCAAAAATTCATAGCTTTATGTTAAACAGTTTTTTTACAAGATGAAATAAAAGAATAGCAGTAATCAATCTAAGGTACTTGTGATCATCAGAGAGAAAAACCAGTTACACCATTCGATTAAGCATAAAAAAATACAGAATGCTTTTTTTTTCTCTTATTTTTAACTTAATTTTTTAACGAATTATGAATTTTTTTGAAATTTTTGACATGCTGATTTTTGTCATTTTTTAACACTAGAACGCCCGGATGGAGTCGATTCGACTCCAATCATGTAACTAAATTTCAATTCGAACCAGAAAAATTTTCTTGAAATAATTTAAATCTAATCCACGCAAATTTACGTTAAATAAATCAATTAAATAATTTTGAATAAAAATTCTGGTGAGAAATATTATTTTCAAACTTGAGTAGAATTTCCGGGCGTTCTAGTGTTAATGAATCATTTACTGAATAATTATGCACGGTGTCTAGCCCTGGTGGCTGTCAAATTTGATTTTTAATTTTAAATTAGGCAATTTTTTGCACCATGCCAAATTTATATTTTATCCATTTTTTTTCATTTATTTATATTTTGTTTTTAGCACAATGGCATCAATGGCAAAAATGCCTGGCATACCTGTCAAATATTGGGGCCCTGTACTTTAACAAAGCGTATTTATTATAAGTACATACCGTATTTATTCTAATAGAATGCGCCCTCTAATAGAGCGCGTCTTCTAATAAAGTGCGCACCTTGGTGCTGTTTGAAAAAATAAATATAAGGAAACGATATAGTAGATAAGTAGAAAACGATTACTTAAATGCATTATCGAGGATTCTCATCGATCAAAATAGAGATATTCTATCAAAGCAATGGAGTGGCGATGCAGCAAAAGTTTCAAATTTTGAACAATGTACCACTCCTGTAAACTATAGCGCCAAGGATATGCACTGTTAAAAATTTGACCCATTTGTTGCAGAGTCACTCCACAGCTTTTATAGAATGTCTCTTTATGGCCAATGAGAATGCTCCATAGCACAGTAAAGCAATCGTTTCCTGTAAAAGCGGTGAAGTACGTTTTTAATAAGTTCGTAATAAATACGGATTAAGAAAAACAAGTTGGAAATTGCACGTGAAGCGTAGCAAACGAGGTGCGTTCGTACGATAATGAAGTTTTAAAAATATTACTCTCATATATCAATCTCATAAAATTGCAAATAGTGAATTACAATTAAAACGTTCATCAAACAATGTTCTCCCAATACCATTATGTAATGGAATACTTTTGTGTGGCCTTGTAAATCAATAAAAAATGTTCTTTGCATCACAAATTATGTAAGATGCATATTATAATATGTACTTTATATTGTATATAAATTTTATTAAATTCGAATGAGTGCAACACCATTAAAATGCATTTGAAACATTTTCCCCATTGACCGTAATGTAACGGAAACTTTTGATTGTCCCTGTAATTGATCTATGCATCCGATTTTCATAAAATTTGAAATAACTCGACAAAATTATGTAATAACTATGTATTTTAAATTTCAAACGGTTAAAATGAATTTGAAACTTTTTTCCCCATTGACCGTAATGTAACGGAATACTTTTGATTGCCCCTGTAATTGATCTATGCATCCGACTTTCATAAAATTTGAAATAACTCGACAAAATTATGTAATAACTATGTATTTTAAATTTCAAACGATTAAAATGCATTTGGAACTTTTTTCCCCATTGACCGTAATGTAACGGAATACTTTTGATTGTCCCTGTAATTGATCTATGCATCCAATTTTCATAAAATTTGAAATGACTCGACAAAATTATGTAATAATTATGTATTTTAAATTTCAAACGATTCGGTTGGGTAGTTTTTGCGTTGTTATATGCGGACAGACAGACGGACAGACGGACAGACAGACGGACAGACAGACGGACAGACAGACGGACAGACGGACGGACTGAGCGACAACAATAGGTGCTACGTATCTACATAATTACGAACGCACCTAATAAAAAGAAGCATGGTTTTTGTATCAAACTTTACTCTTGCATAAAAAAAGTTCCTGTTTTTGGCAAAAATAATGGATATTTGAATGAAAAATCTATTCTTTGAAAGGATTTATTATTTTATTCACTTTAGTAAAAAACTGATTTTTTTTTTTTTTTTTTTTTTTTTTTTTTTTGAAAACCACCGTAGAATTTTAGTATAGAAAAACCTGTTTAAAATTTTTTTTTAATTTGTAACACCAGAGTATTAGAGTATGTAGCATTTTTTAATTTCAATACAAATAAGATTTTGTTTTCTATATATAAAATACAAAACAAGTTGTGCAGTATCCCTATGGAATATGGAAAAATAGAAGGACTAGTGAAAAATGCTCCAAGGAGCAGTGCAAAAGCAGAATATGATTTTAATTGAGCATTAAAAAGTAATGGACAAGTGCTTCTGTTAATTACTGAGCATGAGGAAGGATAAGGGATCCCTTCTTGGCTACAACTCACTTCAATGCCAACTTTGAAAAAATCATATTTGCGCTTTTTCCGTGAAAACAAATCAGTCGCAGTTACTATAAAAATGTATAGTGTAAAGACGTAACCAGTAAAGATGCAGCTTAATTAGACATAAATGTAAAGGAAGGCGACATAATGCCAGATACCTAGTTCCTGCAGGTATCACATTCATGCACTGCCACCAAGCATACCCTAAGTGTATAATTGCACAGAAAATTGATTTGTAGTATAGTGCAGAGTGAACAGTGCAGTTAACATCAGAGATGTAGTACAGGCTATACGCCGTACACCTTCTGGACATTTAATAGAACATCATATACCCTCTGTTTTTCAAGAAAGCTTATAGTATACACATTCTAGAATATCCCTCTGCTTAGAGCATATATCTTATGTTATTTTTATGACTACACCCCTGGTTAACATCTAAAGCACGGTGGAAAATTCTACTAAAGAACCGCAAATTTCTTTTATATGGAAAAAGCGCAAATATGATTTTTTCAAAGTTGGCATTGAAGTGAGTTGTAGCCAAGAAAGGATCCCTTATCCTTCCTCATGCTCAGTAATTAACAGAAGCACTTGTCCATTACTTTTTAATTCTCAATTAAAATCATATTCTGCTTTTGCACTGCTCCTTGGAGCATTTTTCACTAGTATATTATATAATTTTAGAGTTACATTTTAAGTGTCGTCTACAAATTTCTAGATAAATAAACCGTATGATTATTAGCGGAAACAATAAAAACTATACGCAGAAAGGATATATAGCCAGGATTCTTAGGTTCTCGATGAACCTAAAAAATATTCTAGCACTCCATGTATGTCCCCTCTACTGTGATATCAAAATGACGTACGGGGGCAGATATACTGGGGGTAGATATCAGGCTCTCGTAGAAAGTGAAATTCTGCAGCACTGGATATCTTCCCCCTTCTAATGCAGAGCTCAAAATGGCGGACGGGGGCAGTTATACTGGGGGCAGATATCAGGCCCTCGTAGAAAGTGAAATGCTGCAGCACTGGATATCTACCCCCATCTAATGCAGAGGTCAAAATGGCGGACGGGGGCAGATATACTGGGGGTAGATATCAGGCTCTCGTAGAAAGTGAAATTCTGCAGCACTGGATATCTTCCCCCTTCTAATGCAAAGCTCAAAATGGCGGACGGGGGAAGATATACTGGGGGCAGATATCAGGCCCTCGTAGAAAGTGAAATGCTGCACCGCTGGATATCTACCCCCTTCTAATGTAGAGGTCAAAATGGCGGACGGGGGCAGATTTCATGGGGGAAGATTTCATACATCCCTATGTATTACATTGTAGTTTTCAAATTTAAGCATAAATTAATATAACGGTTTGCAAAAATATCGTTTTATTCTGAAGGTTAAAAACACGATTTTTATAATTTGGCCACTGAATTAGAATTAAATGTGGATAAATGAGATGAACTACCAATCTTACGTCAAAAAATTATGAATCTGACGTCATCTTTAAAGATTATGAACATTCTGTAACATATATTAAAAATATCCTATTAAAATATATTCCGAAAAAAGGTAATATTTTTTATATCAACAATGTTATAATGTCAAATGAAAAAGTTAACTGCTCCCAAAAAAATTTTGGGGTTTTAGAATAAATTGCTGTTTTTCCGAACGACATTGCTAAACTCATAGGAAGAGAACAAAAAAAATTTCCAAAATTTATGCACCCTATTCTCGACATATTTTAAAAAAGATTTAAGTTAACATCTGAAAAATCTAGGGTATCATTTAGCCGACCTCAGATAAGAGAGAATTCTAATTGGAAACTTTTTTATTTTAAACATTTTTATTAATTTAGAAATTATTTTGAAGAGTGGTTATCCGAATTATATATCAATATATTTGAAGTGCTCACCAGGATATAAAATTGATAATTCAGATGGTTGTACAAATTAAATGATTATGCCCTGTTGACTAAAAAGCTTAAAATATACGAAAACATTAAAACCCATTTTCAAAAATCAGCAAGTAACTCAAAGACGCGTGAAACGCATGTTTCACCGTAATTTTTAAGTAGTCAAGAATACTGGAAAAATAAAATAACCAAAATTGAAGCTAACATGGATTTTGAAAATTACAAGAAGGATTTCCTTACCTCAAAATAGATGAACTGATATGGCTGTAGAAAACAAGGATTTGTTAAAGTAAAGTGTTCTAATTGTTCCCTATATCCGCAAATACAATCAGTAAATACTGGTTCTCTCCATCTTCAATCTTGTTCTATCAACACAGAGGCAAAACCTTTGTCGTATAAAAAGTTAAATTGTATTACAGGTGTTGCTTACGCAGATACAGGAGCTGCTCGTTCTATTCCTTGGGGAATGTTTTAGAAACTCATCTGGGACGATGAAACTTTGCTCAAAGAGGTCAGTGTAAGCATAACGCTTGGTGGCCTCCGAAAAGAAACCGACATTCTTCGAGCAGCAATCGCTGTCGAAATAAAAGATCGTACTACAAGTAGTACAACGATTTTTGCGTTAGTCGTAGCTGCAGTCGTAGTAGGAAATAGAACATTGTTAGGTGCAGATTTTCTTAATAAAAAGGTGGATTGCACTGGACAGGCGAAACCAAAGGTGGTGTTTCCACAGCAACCCAAGATGTAAAATTCTTTTGCTGATGATACTTTCAAAAACCACGCATAATATCTCAACATCAACTGCCACAATTAACTCTGTTATGTTAAGAAAAAATGAAGATCATAATCTATCTGCAATGCAGTTAAAGATATTGAATTGCTTGAAAAATTTCCCAAACATTTTTTAATAGCTGATTTAAGAAACATTTGTAGCCTAACATCACATAAGCATTCGAGAACATCGCCCAACATCATTACCTCCTTACAGATTATCACCGACGAAGAAAGGGTTATTGAGAACCTAAATTGATGATCTTCTTGCCAAAAGAATTATTGAGCAATGCGAATCTCTATACTCTGCATCAATCGTGCTCATTCCAAAGCCAAATGATAGTGTTAGTCTACAGAAAACTCAATGACTATACTGGATAATAACTCACTATACTGGATATCTATCCATTCTCGCCAATGGACGATCTTTTACGCTTGGCAAAGTCTTTTCAGTTCATGATAACTGGCATACTGGCTATTATCGGAGTAGTGTGAAACTGCTTTTGTATGCCCTCTCGAAACATTCTGCTCTCAAAGATCACATTTTACACCCAGTAAGTAAAGGCTCTGGCTATAAAAAAGCAACGTTTACGCCTAGACTTGATACGACATGCATTATTTTAGATGAAAAATTACTCACGATATTTGTAATAGAATTTAGGAACATTCCAAATGAATCTCTTGCTACATGTCATACTTCAGCCTTGAAACCGTGTAACGACTCTGACATTGTCCCTGTTGTTCCCATTAGGAAATGTGGCAGATCACTTATGAAAGTTATTGGTTACATACCGAGACGTCTGGGGAACCAGAGCTGAAGGTTGCAACAAAATCACTTTTTTTAACACATAGATGGCGCTGTTTTCAAAGCTTCATAGCATTTAAAATATATTCTTTTCATTGTTTAAACATGCAAAATTAACCAAGTTTTAAAATTATTTTTTTTTTCATTATTTTCTCTAAAAGCATGTTTTGAAAAAAACTTTAACCCCCTTAACGAAAACCCCCTTAAAATCATTCAAGGGGGAAATCTTTTCATTTAAAAATATTGAATAATAAAATGTTTAAAATCTAATTGTTAAAATATAAATTTTAGTAAAGTTAATTTCCATTTGTTTTTGTAAAATATTAATTAAACATTGTTAATAAATAGAATTTTTTATGATATTCAAAAAACATTTTCTTCTCATTTGCACAATGCTCTAGTGATATAATATTGAAAATATATTTAGAAAATCATTTCGGAAATTAAATATGAAAGATATGATTTTGTTAGACTGTAAATAAAGAACAAAATAAAAAATTAAACTTATTGTAATTAATGTATATTCTTACATTCTCGAAACATGGGAAATAAAAACAAATATTTACTGATTTATAAAATGATTTTTTTTTCGCTGACAATAATAAAAAATATAATGCCATACAATAAAGAACAAAATTCTCTTTAAAATATTCGTGTAATAAGCCGCTTTAAATGAAAGAGATTAATCCTAAAATTTAAAAAAAATGATTTCGTTATTATTTTTAACTAAGCTATTCTCCTGACTCAAATTAAATAAAAAATTATTTAAGTAAATGTGTTTTTTTATCTGTAAGTAGATTTCAAACTGCTTCATTTTATTATTTCGTATAAAATATCAACTGCATTGTAATATTAAATATCTCTCAACAATATATATTTTTTAATTAAATGCTTTGTAAAATATAATTAAATAGAAATGTTCAACGATAAGAATTTATAGCATGTATAACTTACAAAATAGCCTAAATAATCGAGATCAACATTCAAATTTTAACTATTTTTCAATAATATTTTACCTCAATATTGCTTACGCCACAATATCACGTATATTCGCACAGATATTAATTCAAAATATAAGATGTTTAATTTCAAAACCTATGAAGAATTAAATTATTTAAATATAGCAAATAAACATAACGCACATATTTAAATAAAATAGTTTGAATTAATCTAAACTTTCGGTATTAAACAATGCACTAGCATGTATTAAAAAGAGATTTCTTATTCAACCTAAACTGTACTTTATGCATTATTTTTTGTGAAACAATAAAAACATTTTAATACTCATGTGATGCTTTCAAAATTTATAAATTTCATTGTAAAACTCATATTTATGCATTCACGAAGAAACATTAAGTGTATAACAATATATTTCCTTTATGTAGCAGGATTAATTTCATTTTATCTACTGTGTAATACGCATGCGGCATACCTTTGATAATTATTTTTTCCCACTATTATGTATGTGTGCAATACCATATTCACTATGATAATTTGATGCATAATGATTAAAATTTGAAAGAGTGATAAAAGGAATGTAAATTTCTTTTGTATTTTGTCTTTATTAAATTTAAAACTATAAATTTCACAGTTCATCACGTTAGTTTACTACTATGCAGAGTGTCCCAGCTAAGATATTAAAAATTTCGAGGAGAGGTTGGATGCACTTAGGAATGAACGGTTCGAAACGCCTGCCTGGTCCAGTAAGGACATTGACAGTGTTGCCAGAGGGCACTTTTTCAAAATTCCAATTTCTTGATTGACATTTTTTTTTTTTTGAAAATTTAAAATTTCCTTTGTTTTCCGAATAAGTACATGTTATTAAACAAGTGAATTTTAATTAATTAAAAATAGTTGGGGCAATATAGAAATGGGAATTAAAAAAGATAGCCCACTGGCAAATAAGCCAATGCTTTCTGTGATCCAGCCTTTTCAATGCACAGTGTTGCTAGTGTTTTTTTATTTTTTTTAAATCAAATTTCTTTATTGGCACCTGTTTTTTGAAATAGTAAAATTCGCATTTTACAATGACATATTAATTAAGGCGAAAAGAAGTGGGATTTTACCATTTAAAAAATGTGTTGCCAATCAAGAAATTTGAATTAAAAAAAAGTAACCCTTCGGTAATACAGTCAATGTCTTTACTGAGTGAGGAAGGCGTTTGCGACCCGGCATTTCAATGGGATTCCAAGTCATCTAGATGCACCCTACTTCCCCTAACATTGTGTAACATCTCATATGAGACACCCCGTGGTTTGCTATTTACAAACGTTATTGCTTCTAAACTAAACGACAGGTGCAGAAAAATATTTTGTAAAATACAGTAAAAATATTACAAGATAAATCTGAAATCAAGCACTGTGATAATAATAAATATACTATTTAATAACTATTTAAAATTTTCTATTTTAAGTATGTATTTTTGATGTTAAAATTTAAAAAATATTGAAGCTGATCATATCTTTCTCATTATAAATTGAACGGTGAGAATAAATGATAGACTAAAGTGGGCAAATAATTTCCTTTCAAGTAAATAATTTCATTGAATTTTCATACTATTTGTAAGATCATGATATTACACATCTTGTATTGCGCTGTCTCATATTATAAAATAAAATATTTTGAGTTATTCTTTTATTGATTTGTCCACTATTGACGCACAAAAGACACTAAAATTACAAATCTATCTCTAATAATATAAATAGATCTTCTATCTTAGACTTACCCTTAGTTCATTATATTTATTTTACGAAATTCTCAGAGTGCCAGTAATATTTACAACTGTTTATTTTACAACATAGCATTACAATATCCAAACAAATCCAATTTACGATACAGTATAATATTTAAAAAATGCTGAAAAATAATTGATTTCTTACAATTAAGGTATTAAAATAAATGAACAAATACAACAAATAAATAAATAAACAAAGTATTCAAATTTAAAAAAAAAATCAGCTTTCAATTAAAAAGAAAGATATATTAATAGTATTTTCATTACATTTTTACAAGTTTGTAAATGTAACAAGTTTGAAGTAAATGTACATGTAAAACAAATTAGTAAAATTCTAAATAGTTGTAATAATAATAATAACAATAACCATAATAATAATAAAATGCACTTGAGGAACATTGTGCACAGATATGGGTATTATTTGACTTTAAATTTAATTAAATTTTGATACCACGCATCGTGTTACATTTACAAATAACATTTGAATCCCAAAATCAGCGCATAATCCCCAAATCGAATTCTGTACGTAAAAAATATGCAAATTTATAGAAGCTATTTACGTTGCTATGTATTACATTTAACGGATACGTAGATAATATTCATATTCAAATTCACATTTCAAGAATAAAGAGAAATTAAAGAAAATGTAAACAAAATTCTACGGTCTTTGTGCCTAAACTATGTTTAGGAAACATATTAAAAAAAAAAAAAAAACAGGAAGTGACACAGATAATTGTATTAAGTAAAATATAAATGAAAAGTAAAAAGTACTGCTTGTTGTAAACGTCATATTTCTCCCATTTTTTGCCTTTTAATTTAGTTGTTTAAAGCTGTCTTAAAATGAAGAAGCATGCGTTTAACCCTTAGGTTTCTGGTGAACTCTTAATAGCACATGTCTTTTCATCGAATGTTATTTTGTATTAATAATTAATTTGTTACTTTCTATATATAGAAATGATAGTATATCGTTAAGCCTTTCTTGTTATGACTTCATTTATTTTTTGGCATTTGGTAATAATAATAATAATAATAATAATTGTAATAATAATAAAAGTTTACTTAATTCTCTTTACTCCGTTGGCTATTCCTTTATTTTATACATATATTCCACTGTTTAAATTTAAAATATTAGTTACTTTTCTGAATTAATCATGTATGATAAAACACATTCTACCTTCTCAAATCTTGTTGTTATAAGGTCTTGTTATAATATTAAAAAAACTCTTCCTTTGCCTATTATCACATAAATATGAATAGAATGGTACACAAAATAAGTACATCCGTTAGATTTCAGACAATGAGATAATCTTTAAATTTCAGTAAGTCCGTTTCTGAAATAGCTACGATTAACATTATTAAGATAAAAACAATTATATTCCCAAAGTGTTAAAAAAAATCGGATCCGAAAGAAATAATTTAAAAATTTAGAAATATAACAAAACTAGCTTTAATACTCAGTGTTGCCCAGTTAAGAATTTTTGCACAATTAATGGCCATGAGGACCAAAATCCCCATTGCTGATATACACTCTATGTCTAATGGTGACAGGTCACTTGCGAATATAAAACTTTTGTTAAATATCTAGAAAAATACATGATAAATTATCCCCAAACTCCACGTGAGTTAAGATTATAATTCTGTGCGAAGATGTTCTCCCGAAAATATATAGTTGACTGTCAATAGGGTGAAAAAGAACGAATATCTTTTGAATAAGCCTCTCAAAATTAATGTAGCAAATGCGTTGACATTATACAGGATGAGTCATAAATATCGAAACAATAGGCTATCTCCTTAAATATTGCCTTTAGACTCATACTTCCAATTACAAAGTTTCATAAAAAAAGGTCAATTTTTTGATGAGATAAGTTGCAACACCATGGGGTGTCTATTTTAAAAAATACGAAAATTAAATTTTTATACGGCCCCCAGAAGATAAAATTTCCAATTAGAAAAATTTTCCTTATCCATTCCTGAATCGAACAAAAAAAAATCATCTCGATATTTACAAATCCGCGAAAGATATTAAAATCCAAAATTTTCCAAAATTCCTGACTTACACCACTTAAGCATATCTCTGAGCGCAGCGAAATCAGCTAATTTGAAGTAAAATTTAGGGATCGACCATAAATTTACGTATTGTTAAATGTCGATCCAAGACAATACTTTAACTTTTAGATATAAAATAAAAGCGTATAGGTTTTTGCTTTAAACTTCGTTGAAACATGCTAGATGTCTTCAATATCTCGACCTTGGCGCCAACCTCGTTACTAGAATGACCCATTGAACGGACCGTCTTATTAAACACCTATTAAAGGTGTTATTAAATTAAATGATATTAATTAAACTCTCATTAAAAGTGTCTTAAAAATTTATTGGCGCAGGCAATAAGTTTAGTAAATATAGTAATACTGATAATAACGCTTCTATTAGCGGAATCATTGGAAATATATTTTAATAAATTATACAGAAATATTTTGAAAAATCTACTTTAAACTACAGTTAAACCGCATAACGGACGATCCCGAATAGCGGACACCTCTGTTTAACGGACTGTTTTCTAATCCCCACTCCCAAAATCTAATTTTTTGTATGTCTAACCTCTGAATAACGGACACTAATTTCAGACGATAAAGGAGATGAAAAAGTATTTTTTAAGGAGAAAAAAAATGAAAAAAAAGTAAAAAGGCATCTAAATTTATCAGGGAATTTTGTGATCACAGATAAATGGGCTGGGGAAGATCCTCCCCACGTTCAGTGTTGAATTGAAGGGGTTGCCCAGGAGGGACATCTTCCAGAGCATTGAAATATCCCCCCGGAAAATTGAGATTTTGTGCTTTTAACAGTCAAAAGTGCCCCAGACCGGTGCCCCCCCTCCCAGACCGGAACTCTATAAAGTCCAATAATGCCACTTTGAAAAACAAATTACATGTAATCATAAGCAAAAATTAACTTTTGTAACAGGTTTTTTTCACAAGCATGTAATAAACAGCGGATAAAGGTGTGTACAATTTAATTTCAGTCCCATTGCTTAAAAAATAATTTTAATTTCTGATTAATCATATAACAGAGGTTTTAGGACACATAAAAGTCAATTAGTGGAATGTTAAGTATTTCTTTGCAGTTTTTGAATCTCTTTGGTTTCCCCAATAGCGGACACCTCCGAATAGCGGATAATTTCTGCGTTCCCGAGGTGTCCGTTATTTAGAGGTTTTACTGTATTCAGTTTAAAAAATTATGATGGTTTTTAAACCTATTTTTGCTTTCTTCTATCTTTACAAGAAGAAAGTATTGGATTCATGAAAATTTTGAATTCCGGTTTTCGATGGTTTCACACGTTTAAGGTCAGAGATACCGAAAAACATGTTTTTATGAAATGTCTGTCTGTGAGTCACAGCAAAATGAAAAAAATTGAAATCAATGTGATAAAAAAATAAGGTTTAAATCAACTGACGCATTTAAACGGTAATTAAAGAATGTGAGAATGGCAAAACTTAAACAAAATCTGAAATCGAAACTATACAGCATTTTAAACATTAGGAGCACATCTTTGCCCATCTTAAAACTAAATGCACTTTTTGCATCAAATGTTTTTATTTCAGTATTTCTCACTTTTAAACTGACACAAGTCAATAACCGTCAGTTACGGTAACTTTTCAGCTCAGAAAATTTACTTTAAAAAATATGATTTGTTTACTTAAATTGCATCTTTTTTATATTGCTATTTTAAATACTTTTATTAAAAAAAATATTATTTAATATGCTGAATTAAAATTGAAAATTAGATATTTTCATTTAATCAAAAGAAAAAAAATTCAACGCGACAAATAATATTTTGAGTTGTAATAATTTTAATTTAGGGGAAGATGGGGATACTTGAGCCATTTTTTAAATTTTCATTTTTTTAAATTTTTTATAATTTCTTAGAACAAAATAAAATATTGAAAATGAAAATTTGATATTTTTTCTTTAATTGAAAACCACTTTCAATTAATTTTGAACTATTTTTCTATGTCTAATAAATTTTTACTTTTTCTTTTACATCGTGGCTCAAGTATCCCCATGGAGGGGATACTTGAGCCAGATATCACATTCGCACCAGTATTTTGCAAAGAAAAAAAACGATTTACAATATACGCGAAAAAATGCATTAAATCTTTTTCAAATAAATTTGGTCGAATTTTCTGGTGTCGTTGTGACATTTCAGAATTAAAATTATGTGGTAGAAAATTCTACCAGCAGAGCTCAAAGGGTTAATCACCATACTTTCAAAATGATACCAAGGTATGTGATTTCTTTTTTACATGTTCAGAACTATAAATATGTTACCATGTTGCCAGTTTTAGAAAGAAAAATTGAACAACTGTAGAGATAATAGGGGTGGCTCAAGTATCCCCTATGCTCAAGTATCCCCACTCTCCTCTACTCTAATTTTTTTGAAAAAAAATTATTAAGAAGTCTTATGATGTGATAATGCTTACAAATTATATGGTTAACCATCACAAAACATTCAAAACTCCAACTTTATAAATAAATAAATAAAATAAATGTTTCCTGGACCCATTACAGCAACACTGTTTCTTCAATTACACGTATTTCAATTTGTGTCTGATCCCTTGAAACCACACGCTTTATTAAAATTATCATAACTCTCTGAGTTTTGAAGATCTCAAGATGAATTTTTTTTTTTTTTTTTTTTGTTCAGTTCAGAAATGGACAAGGAAAATTTTTCTAATTGGATGTTTTATCCTCTGGGGGCCGTATACAAATTTAATTTTCGTATTTTTCAAAATAGACCCCCCCCCCCATGGAGTTGCAACTTATCTTATCAAAAAATTCCCCTTTTTGATGAATTTTTGCAATTGGAAGTATAGGTCTAGGGGCAATATTTAAGGAGATAGCCTATTGTTTCGATATTTATGACTCACCCTGTAGAATAAGATTAAGTAGTTTATTTTAATAAACTGAGTTCATTTTTATGAGAATGGCATGTATACTCATAGAAAAATTGAGGTTTTAACAAAAACAGTCCCAAATTTTGACAAGGTTTTTTTTTTCGAATTTTAATTCCAAATGTAAAAAAGTTTTTTTTTTTTTTTTTTTTTTTTTTTTTTTTTTTTTTTTTTTTTTTTTTTTTAAGAAAATACGACAAACAACAATGTACACTACAACCTGTAATCAGAATTTTTAAAAATAATAATTGTATGAAAATTGAGCGAATTTACTAAAAAATTTTTTACTGCGGATGCGCAAATGCATTAAAAATATAATGTGCATAATTTGTTAGCTAAATGATTAGAGCAACGTCTGTATAAATCGCAAAAACATAGCTTGAAAATTCTGAAAACTATCGTTGATAGAATTAGTTCAAAATCCGTTGTTCCTAGAAAGAAAGAAAAAGATTAGGGATTATATCCATATATCCACTGATTAGGGCCAATATAGTATCACAATATATCACGTACTATATTTGGATACACCCTTCCTCTTTTTGCTTTTTTTAAAAGAACGACGAATTTTAAGCTTATTTTATTCGCGATAATTTTCAGAGTTTTCAAGCTATGTTTTTGATATTTTGCAAAAGTTGCTGTATAAATTTTATTAATACATTATGTACTACAAACTCTGCAAGTTATAGGCAAAAACTTGCGACTCTTTTTATAAAAATCTATTCTCTACAAGTATAAATGCTATTCTCATAAAAATGGACTCAATTTATTACTATAAGCTACGTACTCATGTTTTACAGTTAGAATGTTTTTGCGTTGTATTTATTAATTAAAGGATACGTTGTTTTGAAAGAAAAAATAAATTATACCTTCTCTGCAACCAGCGATCTGCTATCACACTTACCCACTTGTTTTTCCTTTAAATTTCGAATCTTTTAGAAACTGTTGGATTACAGCCTTTTAAATTTTGTATTTTTTTTCTTGTAACTCTCTTACAGATCATTTATATTTTATGTGTATGCCACTTCAAATTTTAATTTCTATCTTTAACGATTCCATAGAAATTTCACACCTTTTAAATTTTGAGATGTATTTCAACTGTTTTTAGAAAAAAAATATTTTTAATTAACTACCATGTAAATTTTCAAATTTCGTCTTTCTTAATTATAAGAAAGAATGTATTTTAGAATGATTTCATGACGTTTTCCGCGTATTTTCAAACCATTTCATTTTTAATTTTTTTTCGAGTGTTCTTACAGATAAATTAAATATTATCAGTATCTATCGTGTCAAGTTTCAAGTTTTCAGACTCATTCAAATTTAAAAATTGCAATTTAAAACATATATTGTCCCTTTAAGACTCTAAGAGTAGTAACACTGATATAAGTTGTAACTACGTTAGTCCAGTGACTGTCGACATAAATTTCATATCATTACTTATAAAATCGGTTTAGTATTTTCTGTTAGTTCATAAAATTCCTTATTTAAAATTTTATGGAACACTTCCACTCATTTTACTTCATTAACATGGAATTTTTAGCAGGCAGTTTTACGATAGCATATTTCTCTCATAAGTAATCTACTACTGAAATTTAAAATTTCTATTTTTAACAATTGCCTTGAAATCATAATTCCAAACGTTTTTAGAAAGATTTTCACGCATTTTAAACATTTTTAGATTCATACCATCAATTAAACTTACGTTTTTAAAAATCGATATTTTTAATATTACTGGTCAAGTTGACTTAATATTTTAACAGAGCAATCATTAGGCAATGAAACTTTGTTTAAGGAAGGAATAAAAATGGTTTCATAATGTGCCGATAGATGGCGCTCTCATGGTAATGACAGGGGATAGACCAAAATCTCATTCATTAAACTCAGGAATGCTGGTAGTCAAAAGGAAAAAAATTAAAGTTAAGAGATTTACTACAAATTTGATAGCGAAAATACAGGAATACGTGTTTACAGCAAAAACAGCGATAATGACAAAAATGAAAAAAAAAAAAAAACAGAACCTCGCAAATGAAAGTGGGTTTCATCAAACCACAGAAAATCCCATGGCCATCTATTGTCCACTTCCATTTAGTAAAGAACTGTAGTGCAAAAGATTGACGTGCTTCCAGGTCAGCAGGTAGCATTTCTTGCACCTGAGTTATCTTGTACCGATGACAGCGTAAGATATTCCGTAGGGCTTTATTCACTGTCCGGCATTCGACCAATTTCCCATGCTTGCTGATCACACCACTATTGTTAGTCTGTTATTGTAATGTTGTAGTCGCATCTTCCTCTGACGCAGCCGAAACTGGTTTTCTTCCTCTACTCCGTTTAACCTCCTTACTGCTGTGAACTGATATATCTCTTCATTAGCTTGCAGCTTTCACACTTCATTTAAATTATTATAATTCTACAAATATAATATACTTTTAAGAAATTAAATTATTATTGATACTTTCAAGACTTATAAGCATATACACTGTTAAACATCTGCTGCATTTTGTTGCAACGCACTTTTCTGCTTGTATAGAAAACGGTTACTTGGCCGTGAAATGGAGCTTTCTCATTGGTTGGAATAGAGCTATTATATACAAGCGGTGGAGTGCGTTGCAACAAAATGCAGCAGATTTTTAACAGTGTACGTTACAAAAATATAAACCATGTTAGAAAATCCCTCTTTTATTAACAATTAAAATAAATAAAGGAGAAAACAACATTACAGTTTTACCCTTTTGCTCGGCAGTCAGGGAGTTTAAGTCAAATGAACTGATCTCTTCAAATTTAGCAATCAATTTTCGAAGATTATCTATGGTTATTGGACCCGTTTTTATTGATTTTAATATCTGAAATTTCCTAATAGATATATGTGCACATTCATCTTTCTTATAAAAAAGCTTCAAGAGTAGAACGCGATCCTTCATAATAAAGCCTTCAGGCAGGGAGCTGATGCTCTGTATTCTTTTGGCATTTATGTCGGCAGTGCGTATGTCACGTATTAGTAAATTACATTTCCCCAGACCATGTGAGCTCTGATAGTGCTACCTATCTCCACTTTTTGGAACTATTTTTCCTTCACAAAATAAAATTCCATTGCCTTACGATTGTCCTGCTAAAATATAAAATCATTCTCATTTGTAGAGTTAAAATTATCGATTTTTGAAATGGTAACTTTATTTATAATCACCCAATACATATTTCGACAGTTGAATGTACATCTTAAAAGTACCTACTATGATAAATTTAAATTTGTTATCTACTTCAGTATCACAAAAAATCTCAATTTAGAAATTTTATTGATTTTCGAAACTTTCAGTTTGTATTGACGCACCTATTAAATAAAGCCAATCTTGGAGCAAGGATTGTCACCATCAATTTGCGACTATTATTTAAAAATAGCGATTTTATATTTTTTAAGAATGCATAGAAATCATAATTTAAAGTATTTTTAGAACGCTTTTCGCACAATTTCACGGTTTCTAAATTTTTAATTTTGTTTCCATTGTTCTTAAATGGGATTTGAATAAAATATCCATGACAAATTTCAATTTGTTAGGCACTATAGTAGCACGAAAATGAAAACTTTTAATTTTTTTCCATCTACAACCCTTCCATGGTTTTAGCGATGGCATGTAAAATATAATCAACGTTGGTACAAGAACTTAAAATTTTGAAATCATTATTTTTGAAATCGGTTGGCATTTCCTGAGACTGCATGAAAATTGAAATTTATAATATTTTTAGAATGTTCTTCATGTATTATCACCCCTTTTTGATTTACATTTTTTAAGAATTGTTCTGAAACTGCATTTATATCTTATATTTTCTACCATATGAAATTTCAAATTTCTAGCCCCTTCAGTAACACAGAATATAGCATTTTTAGAACGTTTTTAGCTCTTCCACCCCTTTTGAGATTTTAGCATAGAAATAAAATATAGCTTATGTTGGAACACATATTGCCACTATTAACTTAGTGTCATTTAAAAAATATAGTTTTGGTAGTTTCAGAGAATAACTCCTGCAAATAAACAAACAAACAAACAACAACAACAACAAACAATAATTAAAAGTTGTTTAAACATACTATTCTTTTTTATGCTTACAAAATTTATGAAGTGAAAATATGTTTATATAATCCTGAAATCAAATTAAAAAAGGTTATGACATGCAAACTTATGGAAAATATTTCTATTCTTACGTATTAGGTTTATATAAACAGAGTGAGAATATTCGTACTTATATTTACATTTCAAGAATAAATTTACAATATGCGACACGAAAAAAGAAATTTCGTGGTTTTTGTGTTGGAATATAAATTGGAAAACATGTGTATTTCATGTTATATACAAAGGAATTTTGTATTGAAAAAATATATATATACTGTATGGAATACATCTTTTTTTCTTTGATTTTCCATCTGTTTATAAAAATAAAATGCTAAATCAAGTCTTAAAATTTTCAAATTTTATTGAATTACATATCATTAAAAGCCCATGTTGTGCATATTGCTTATGTAAGGCAGCATTATGAAGATTCAGATGAAATGTAACCGGAGTATTTTTTTAGAATAAAATCTAAGAACAAAAAAATTTAAAACTACATACATTTCATGGAATACAGATAAAAAAAATTCCTTTCTTTTCTCCTTTTTTTCCCATTTATCGTTCGAGTTCTTTATATTCAAAATGCCTATAAATTCGGGATACGATACGTACAGACAACTTTTTGCTTTTAGGCATTATTACAACTTTATATCAAGCATGTTTGAAAGAAATTAAGAAAAAAATTAGTTGGCACATTACAATGTAAGCAAATAATAAATAAAATAATAAATAAACACAGAAACACGTTAACTTATTACAAACTAGCTTCGGTAACCACTGCTTACCGTAATTAGTGCTAAATATTATCATAATCTGCGCTGATGGTGGTACACTATTGCTGCCGGAATTAGTTTAGAACAAGTAAAAATGTTTCGATGCTATGAACGTTGTTTTATATCTACTTATACACATATACGTAGCCAGACAGATGGCTAAGGTGACTGAAGCCCCTGGCGAAAGTTTTAAAAAAGGTAAACATAATGATAGTAAAAACTGCCAAAATTTTCTTTTTTCTTTTCTTCCGTTACATTAGAACTACTTATATCTTTAGTTGTAAAAACATAAATTTACTAAGCTAAAGTTGTCAACGGAATTTTCACTTTATGCACAGTAAATTTCGATAAGCTTAATGCATCTATCATATCATTAATTTTACTTAGAAAAAAAATGTTTAATACGTGTATGACGTATTGTTTAACTTTAGGAGTCAAACTGAAAACATTTACTTTCGTATTATGATATTTCTTAATTTCCTGTAGATACATTATATCACGATATAATAAATGCTTAGAATGATCAGTGTTAAAGATTTTGTAGATAAAGGAGTCGTGAACTGTAATAAAACCATTGTAATGTAAAAATGTGTGAAAAAAAAGATTTTTAAAAAACGTTTAACTATAAAAGGCTTTTTATTAAAAAGACTAGTAATAGAAATTTTCGATAAGAAATAGTGTGAAGAAAGACGATAGTCTATCAACAAGCTTTCAAAGTCGCCATAGTGACCGGTGTTTCCTGACTCTTCACTAAATAAATTTGAGTTAAATTGTTTGCATATGGATTTTTAATAGAAAGATGAAGCCCACAGAGTAGTCTGTTTGTGTGGGAAAGTTTCTTTGTCTTTTGTAGAATTATCAACTGCAAGGATGGATACTCCTGAGTAGGGATTGGCAGTTTTGCAAAGTGCCCCCTAAAGAATTTTCTAGGAGACAACATCTAACAGTCTAAGAATCTTATTTTGTGCCGAGCAAGAAATGATACTAACGGGTAATCATAATACCGGTCCTCTAACGTTTGAGAATTAAAATAAAAAAACAGTAAGCTAAGAACTCTTAAGATTTATAGCAAAGTTTGGAGATGGGAAATGAAACATTATAAACGCCCAAAGAATTGCTAATTTTTACTCCAGCCCAGACATTCAGAATGAAATCATTCAAATACACTGGAATATAATTACTGAAGAACTGATTACCATAATATATAACGCGATCTGTTTTAGGTTAAATACTGATGAAACTATAGACATTTATAACAGAAGTAATTTATTCCATTTTTCAATGTTGGGTGAAAAAAGTCCAGGCCAGGATTCGAACCAGTGATGTATTGGCTGAGGCCGCCAATGCTGTACTAACTGAGCTATCCCGGACACGAAGACTGGAGGACTATTTCACATAATTAACCTCAACGATCACTTTATCTGGTCTGATACTCTGGATCAGTTCAACAGAATAAATCGAAGGTCAGCGAATGGAACTGCACAAAATCGCTGCATACGAAATTACATTAGATTAATTTTATGAAAATGGAATAAATTACACCTGTTATAATTAATTTACCGATTGAATAATCGTGTTTAAAATTAATCTAATGTAATTTCGTATGCAGCGATTTTCTGCAGTTCCATATACTGACCTTCGATTTATTCTGTTGAACTGGTCCAAAGTATCAGACCAGATAAAGTGATCATTGAGGTTAATTGGGTGAAATAGTCCTCTAGTCTTCGTGTCCGGGATAGCTCAGTTGGTAGAGCATTGGCGGCTTCAGCCAATACATTCCTCCTGGTTCGAATCCTGGCTCGGACTTTTTTCACCCAATATTGATAAATGGAATAAATTACTTCTGTTATAATTAATTTTCCGATTGAATAATCGTGTTTAAAATTAATCTAATGTAATTTCGTATGCAGCGATTTTCTGCAGTTCCATATTCTCCAAACTGTGCAATGTAATATAAATTGTACCTGAAAACTATCAAGATAAAGTTTAATTTTTGTCAAATGACGTGTGCATTATGGTGACTGTGCTGCGTAGCATTTTTATCTCGTGAGAATTAAAATTTTTTTCGTAAATTCTTTCAAATTCGAAACCCAAATTATATAAAAGTGAAGCTCAAAATTTCTCCAGCCAAAATGTAAAAATTTCTTCAGATACCGAAATGTTCTTTAAACAGCTTCATGCTGTTTGCACTTTTAAATTTTTTTTAAGGAATTTTTTGCGAGTGCTTATATCGAAAGATATTACCAGACACAGAGATTAAAGTGTACAAGGGAGACTTGATTGTTCCTACAGCAGTTTAAAGCAATTATCTTCATGGTTTATTTTATAGCAAATGTTAAAGATACTTCAATCAAAAGTTATCGGTTGAAGATACTATAAGGAACAATAATATATTTTCTGAGTACTCCCGCGATACTCTATTATAATACGCTTTTATATGTTTCTTTGATGCATTATACAGTTGAATGGGTGTATGCAGGGCGTAAATCCCGGGGGGGGGGGGTGCAACACCCGACCCTATGAGAACGGTTTCAACATCGTATAGGAAGTTTGCGTTGTTAAATCGTAATTGTAGTTTCAATCCCAAGTTCGAGTCGAATCCATGAATATTGAGAAAAGCAACACAGGAGGCTATTTACTAGAGACAAGTTTTTTATTAACTTCACAGTTCCAAGAATGGTTGCCGTGCCAGAGAGGGACCATCGCAGAGACAGATCCGATCGCTAGAAGTTACAGAGAAGGAGTGGCCCCAAATACATTTTTCACATCGTCAAGTGTTGGCGCGATACATGTACATAAAAATAGCCAAAAACGAATGATAAGCACAAACTGCGATGAGAGAAGGCACGTGGAGAGTTTCCGTTACATAGACATTCAATGATAGAAACCAAAGTACATGATGTGAAATAATTAACGCCAAATGATAAAAGATAGCATATGGGCCGGAAAACCACAAGGATTGAATTCTTTACATAGGGTTAACAAGAGTCTCACGGGCTCCGAAATGAAATGAATTCTAATGAAATAAAATAAAAGACAAACTTAGCGCATCTGCTTCTTAAGCGAGTAGCGTTTGACTATGAATAACAACACCCTAGAAATAACTCTTTAAAAGGTTGTTGCTATGGGAAAATACTTACAGTTACATGAACAAACGGATATATGTTATGGCTTTAAAGAAAGAATAGAGATAAGTGAAGTCATATTTTAAAGGAAAAATGGCCATTAGTAACTGAAAAGAATTAAAGGAATTAAAAATCTAGCTTATTAAATAAAGTTACAAATTAAGGGAATATTGTAATTTTAACTAAGGGGGGGGGAAACAATTATTAACTAATATGTTAAGGAAAACGCCTTTACAAACCCCAAGAGAAAGTCAGTCGGAAAATTCCTAGATCAATCGGAAAAAGTATGTTTAGTTGGAAAAAATGGTATTGCGTATTCACCTATAAAACTTCTAAATTGGAAAAAAGGAAAAATCAGTCAGAAAAACTGTTCTTCTATCGGAAAATATGGTATTAACCTATAAAAACATATATATTGGATAAAAGAAAATATAATTCGGAAAATTTCGCGTTCTATGGGAGAAGGTATGTTTAGTCGGGCAAAAGAGTATTACGTATTAAGCTAAAAAAAGCTTAAAAATTGGGAAAACGAAAATATCATTCGGAAAATATCTCTTTCCATTAGAAAAGGTATATTTAGTCGAAAAAATTAATACTAAGTTTTAACCTATAAAAATTTATAAATTAGAAAAACGGAAAAGTCAGTCGGAAATATTCTTGTTCGATCGGAAAAAATAGTATTGACTTATAAAAACTTTTAAATTAGAAAAACGAAAATATCATTCGGAAAATCTCTCTTCCCATCGGAAAAGCCATTTTTAGTTAAAAAAAACAATAGTATTACGTATTAACCTATAAGAAATTTATAAATTCGAAAAACGGAAAAGTCAGTCGGAAAAATTCCTGTTCGATTAGACAAAAGTAAGTTTAACTGAAAACAAAAATTGGTATAAACCTATAAATATTTATGAATTGGCGAAATATTTTTGGTAGTTTTTAATTTAAAAAGAAAAATAAGTTAGATCGAAGAAAACCTATACCTTTTTTATTCACCAACTACTTCGACCCCGAGTTACATCGAAAACCTCGGTCGAACGCTCAAACGGTATTCATCTTTAATCCAGTTTGGACGTCTCCTTGATAATGTCCAATCAAATGTTATCATGAATTTCATTTGAGCGTTCGATCGAGGTTTCCTAGGTTGAGGTACATGGTGAATAAGAGCATAAAAGTTTGCCCTTAGTCTGATCTGTTTCTCTTTGCAGTTTCTTATTAGAAAAATAAGAGAAGTCGTTGAAGATCCCCGTAATACCACCAATCATGAATATGCATACTATAAAAGATGAAAATAAAACGTGTGAGAACTATTTATTAGAAGCAGCACAATTCCAAAATAAAATGTAAATGTTTATTTATATATTTTTAACACATAGTTATCCTCTATTACGAAATCGTGTGTACAGCTTGATTATAACCTCGATCCATTTCGACATATAATATAAATTTCCCAACTATTAGTAATTTATACAAACTGCCATAATTTTTTTTAATAACAAAATATATCAAATAAATTTGTAAAAGATTAATAATACAACGAATAAAACATCGAATTCATAAGATGGCGTCAAATCCGGATTCGAAATCGAACAAGCAATTGCTTGATCGTGTAATTACTTTGGCCAATCAGCTATGCACTCTACAACGCATGTTTCAGTAATTTAAGGTTGACAGATTGCGCTCATTGAATTATCTCGATGAATTCCAAAATATTAAATTATATATTATAATTCAACATATCCAAAAATCATAAACGGCGTTTGGATTTTCCAACCTATGGTTTAATAAACCATAAGTGCTTAATTACCCAGTATAAAATGACCCAGTATAAAATGACTCAGTACTGACAGGAAAATCAGGCCTCGCTGTTTCTTCAAATGGAATATCCGTATGTAATGTAAGGTTTTATTATAGATTACATTCTTCAAGGAAGGCACCAAAAATTTTTTGATTATTTATTTAGACATTTTAACATAAAATATCATTTGAATTTCTTTTATGTATATGCTAGTTAAAAATACGTTCCACTACTATATTCCACTACTATTTTTCCTTTTCGGGTAAGAATTTTATTTACTAAGTATTAACTTAACATAGTTAATGCTGTCTTCTTTTCAATAAAAGTTTACAGAATTCGTGAACGATTTTTTGAATTTTTCTCAATTTTCAGAGATTTTTCGTATTTTGGGTAATTTTTGACAGACTAAAGAAACGTTAAGCGTGTCAACTACACATTGAATATTTTTCGACTTAAAAGTTGCAAGTTTATCTTCAAACACTTTCGGGTCTGGTGTACTACTACCTCTGACAATAAAGTTCGGTGAATGAATTCAGAACTACCGATCTGGCAACACTGGGGGAACAAAACGCTGCACCTGCTTAGAGGCAAATATCGACCATCTTCTCCCTCCGTTGTTCATTTGAGCGTCGTTTACGTTCTGTGTAAGACATGCTTTACTATGTGCTTGTTCAATGTCTTGGTTCTTAACTGAGAACAAGAAAACGAAAGAACAAAAGATCAGTTTAAAGTTTGGTGTTAAGCTTTGCAAGACACCGAAAGAAATTCAAGGGAAGCGGTGCAAATTGGACATCCACCCTATTCGCCAGATCTCAATCCTCCAGACGTCTGTCTATTTTCGCGATTCAAACTCTCTTTGAAAAAGATTTGACCATATTGATGACATCCAAGGAAATGTGACGGAGCTTTTGAACCCCATCCCAAAAGAAGACTTCTTGCAAATTTCACAGGACATGTATAGCAGATCTCAGGGGTGAATAGCTATGGGAGATGACTATTTCAAAGGATGGTATGGTAACTTTCGTTAATAATTTATCTACATTAATGTAACAGAACTATTCATCGAACTTTATTGTCAGAGGTAGTATTAATAGTAGGGGGAACTGGGGTACATTGATACATGGGGCACATTGATACACCCCCTCTACTGTTCACAGGGTCATTACAAGAAGTTTCACAATAGCTCCAAAAGGTGATGCTAGTGAACTCAACTACATACAGAAAGTCTTGGAAGGATTCAATAGTTTGATCAAATGGGACGGTTGATTTAATGTTTTTGCAGGTCAAGAGTTAATCTGAGTTGTACAATTGAAATAATATTATACAACTGTTCCATTATTTTCAATCGAAAAGAATACTCTCCCTGGCAATAAAGTTACTCTGTATCAGTTCCTCAATCTTTATTTCTAGATAAATTATGAGGTGTTGGATTTGAGACTCATTTTATTCAAAATGGCTGTATGGGACACACTGATACAGTCTATTTCGGGCCACATTTATACAACCTAAATCCTTTTCTAGTTTATTTTTTCATTACTTTTTTTTTTTTTTTTTTTTTTTTTTTTTTTTTTTTTACCATACACTTCTTAATCCAACCATTTTTCGCCCAAAATTCCTGATATTAGTTTTTATTGAAGTGAAATAGCTCTAATTTCTTTATATTAGAACACTTTATAGTATTTTTTCAAACAGAAGACGTTCGAATTTACCCAATATCTAGTGTTAGTAGAACTAACAAAAGAAAAGGACTGCAGCCTGGAAACTTTCAAATTTATATCGATTCTCCAGAGAAAAATGTATTTTCGACATGAGAAATGTTAGGTAAGAGAAACAAACTGCAGAACAGCACAGGATAATTATAATATAAACAGAATTTTAAATATAATTATCCTTTATTTTCTGTTTATAAACCGATTTATAAACAGAAAGCCTGGTAATTTTCTTCATCTTTCCTAAGAAAGAACATAATGCTGGGGTTGAAGTGCAATGTATGACAAAGTTATCATAGCCATCAATTAAACAAGGAACAGCCAGAATATCAGGTCATTATACATTTCATTTTGATTGCTTTAATATTACTTACAAACAAATTGTGGATGATTCGAATTTCTAAAAATAAATATAAAAAGGTTTGCTAACTATTTTTCTATGAAAAATATGCATTGGTGCTATTTTGTCTCCATTTTTCCCAGACGTATCAAAGTTTCCCATGATTTGTATCAATCTGCCCCGGGGAGGGGCACATTGATACAAATAACTTTTTTTAATTACATGCAAAAACAACGATTGTACATTTTTATAACACACTACACAAGTTGTTTTGCCGACACTACATGAAAAAAAAACTTGAAATTTCTGCTTTCTGGATATAAAAAAAATCTTAGAAAAAATCTGTATCAATGTGCCCCAATTCCCCCTACATGTCTTTTAATTGAGTATTATTTTGCATTAACAAATATTTTTATTACTATTTACATGTAGTAATGGTAGGATATGTCTATGCATTTAGAATATGACTTCATTAATGTTTAGGCATTTAGTATTAATAATGACATTAAAGAATATTTGCTTGATTCTCTTAGCACCGTTTGCGATTCTTTTATTTTAAACATATATTTCACGCTTTAAATAAAAAATATTGGTTACTTTTTTAATGGAATAACGTGTGATAAAAGTAAGAGAAAAATATAACAAAATATTAATGCGCAAAAAAATATTGGAAAGTTATAATATCGGCTAAATATTGTTGCAATTTGATATTTTCTAAACATCATCAAAAACTCTTCCTTGGTCTATTTTTATAAGAAAATGAGTTGAACAATACGCAAAATAATTATATTCGTTAGATTTCAGACAATGACATTTTTTTTAAACTTCAGTATATGCATTTCGATATTAGTACTAATATTATTGATGTAGAAATAATTTTACTCTCAAAATTGAGTTTATTCTTTGCTTTGATACATGATGCTATAAAATATTCACTGAATAACTTGAAATTAAATAAACTTTAATTTTCATTGTTGATTTAAAAAATGAAGTCATTTTTTATTAATTTGTTTTATCAAACAAATTCGATTTTTGAAATCGAAAGTAATTTTAATTTTATCGGAAAATATTAAAACAAAGCAATTTTTAAAAGCTTCTTTGTTTGTTTTTAATGTCTATTATTTTATTAAAATAATGTCGACATAATTCATTGTCTCTAAAACATTGTGTTTGGCTACCTTTTTGCCGTTATTATGTACAAATTTAAATTAAAGCAATTGTTTATGTTGTAGAAAGATAAAAGAGAAATTATCCTATTAAATTAAAAGTATTTTATGTATATGGTGCTAATGCAGACAAATCTATTGAATCGTAGTTTTTTAAACATGCATCTTCTTAGTAGTATTTTCTCAATAGGTGAGAAAAGAGTTAATGTGATAATCAAAGGTAAATGGTGAAAACAATTTTTTAGTATATTTAATCGTTTATTCGCAAATTTATTCTATTTAAGAGATATGTAATCAAAGAATATCATTTAACATAGTGTTACTTTGTATGTTACAGAATGCTTTATATTTTATATTTACGAATAAGGAGGAGAAAACATCTTAACATATAACTTCAAATGGGCTTCAATTTCGTCGCAATTTATCACTCATGTTGTACCGTTTTCTACTCAAGCGTTTACACACCGAATTAATATTGCAATGTAATTATAATTTTGTTTTTCCTATATTATAGCTTCAAATGAATTAATTGATGAATACAAATTTTGAAAATAACAAATATACAGTGTGTCCAGAAAATAACACCCTAATTTCAAATTTAAATTTCTCAAAAACAAAAATCGATAGAACTATGCGATAAACGGTTTCTTTATTAGGTAAGCTGTAAAAATGTTATACAGAAGTTTCGAAGGGTGGATATTTTGAAAAGATTATGTTCTAATTGCAAAGAATGCTTCACTTAACATTTTTCTTCCTTTAAATTACTTGGTTTGAATGAGATTTTGGGCGGACAGCGCCATGTTTTAAAATTTGTTGGAACAAAATTTTTAGAATTTCAGAAATTTCGAAAATTTAGTTCTAAAAATATGGCTAAGTACCCCGAAAAACTCCTTCTCTACAAGCAATCTAAAGCAAGAAAAACGTCAATTTGAACATTCTTTGGAATCAGAACATAATCTTTTCAAAATATTCACCGTTCGAAACTTTAGTATAACATTTTTACAGCTTACCTAATAAAGAAACCGTTTACCGCATAGTTCTATCGATTTTTGTTTTTGAAAAATTTAAATTGAAATTAGGGTGTTATTTGATGGAGATCCTGTATATATATATATATTTCTGCTGTGTTTTTGGCTGTTTTCATTTCAGTGTTCGCGTTTTGGAACATGATTATTGATTGACAACCTATGAAAATTTAACAAATTATTTTCCGCTACATGCTATTGTATATTGATCTTGAGTATTTTTTCGAATTCCAATTCATTTAGATTCCTAGCATTTAAATGTAAGTAATATAGACAAAACGATAAAAGTTAATAACACTTTTTATGCAAATTAATGAATTTACATTTTCCTTATGCCTATGATAAATGCTTAAACATAAATAATTTTTTTTCAAAAGTTCAAATCAACTTTATATTTTATAGAAAAAATAAGTACACCATTATTATGCTGGAAAATATATGTTTTGCATTACAAATAATGCAATCTTTCCATTTGGGAACATTGACGTTTAAACGGTTAAAAATGATTAAGAACCGCAGCTAAGAACGTAAATGTGATGCATTTCGAACAGAGTAGATATACTAATAAGGTATTCTTCGGTAGTAACGCCACGTTAAGGTTTTATCAATTTTCATGGCTTAGTTTTACATTATTTTTTTTCAAACAAATATAGAATTTGATACAGAAACTCATTGGGTATCTATATAAGAAAATTAGCATATATGTATTCATAAAATGTCTACAAAGATGGGCAATAAAGCCATGCAAACAAAACTATAAAATAAGATGGAATAATAGTATATTTTAAGTCGCCCAGTTCTAAAATTACAAACTCTACAGCCCTAGAAATTGACAAATTGCGTTTAAAAATGCTCATTTTTTTATATAAAAGTGTAAGTTAAAGGACGAAGGGGAGGATGTAGAAATATTAGTTTAGAAATAAATAAAAACAAGTAAGAAAGTGTGATCGCTGATCGCACAGAGGGTTTCATTTAATGTTTTTTTTTTAAACAACGTATCATTTAATTAAAATTTCTAATTATTGATTTACAATTTTTAAATTTTTACATGGGTAGTAATAACAAGAAAATTAATTTTAAATAATTTTAAAAGTAAGTTAGTTATTTTAATCAAATTAAAAATGTTCAAATAAAATTATTCAAATAAAATTCTAAGTTCTAAATTTTTTGAAAATCAGAAAATAAAAAGAAATAGCAGAAATCTATATTATAAAGGCTAAACGTATCTGTGCGTAACGCATACGTCATTTTGCGAATGGCAACACTTTCCGATGAACTTTCGCTTTTGCAGTTTGCGCTACTGCAAATATTTAAACTTTTAGACATCGCACATTCCCAATTTTTACATCGGCGTATAGAGAAAAAAATGTACTTTTAAATGCAATTTGTTTGGAAGCTGTATCTTAATTTATTTTTGAGATAATAATTTTTTTATAGTTTTTGTACGAATTTTGTAATAGTGGCAACACAAATGCGCCACATTCTCTTACAATTGTAAAAAAAAAAAAAATGAAATTAAAATTCCGTATGTAAATTTTGAGAAGATGAAAGCGAGAACAAGTTTAGGTTTCATGTGAAATTTTATGATCGTGTCAATTTTCGATCTTTTTTTTTCTTCTTCTTTTTCTTTTTTTCATTTTTACGAAGCATAAGAGCTTTAATTGATAATTTTATCATAATAACTCATCTTTATCAAGTTTTACTTATTACATATGCGATTAAAGTTAATAATTTTGACAAATGACTTTCATAGAAATAATATTTTGTAAATTTTAGCTTAAAATAATATTTGTTTTAGAGTTGGACTGACTGATATAAGATGCATTTTTTAACTGTAGCTAATTTTGTGTGTTCTTACAAATCAATGAAACAGTTCCTTCTAAAATATTTTCTTTCGTCGAAGTTCGACGGGTTCCACCTTGTATAAATAAAATTTGAAATTTCCAAAAGAAAGAAATAGTTTGAAATTAAATTTAAAAAGCTGAATCATTAATAAATCGCAAAACTTTTTAAAATAGAGAGAAAATTGAATTCCAAAAAATATTACGAATGTCAGATGAACGAAACTTCCATAATATAAATCCCTTATATTGGCCAGAAATGCGAAATTATTTCTTATTAAATTCTACTTAGCATGAAGCAATTCAAGTGCCAGTATCGGGGTTTAAACTGAGCACCTTCTGTTAACTAGTGAGATGCTTTGTCTCCAAACTATAATGTCTACACGTAAAACGTTGAAATGAAGGTTACATTTTAATTTTTTAAATCGCAAAAAGGAACGGATGACATTGAAAACTAGTACGTTGTGACCATCACAAAACTTTCTTCCATAAAATCACGTCACTTAAACCATTTAAAAAGTGCAAATAATTACATCGATTTAGCGCATAGGTATATATATATATACATATGTCTAATTAAGTTATATACTCTAGTGCAGTGATGCACAACCTTTTTACCAGAAAATCGTTTGCCACCAGAATATTTGAAAAATGTAGTTTCTTTTATTGAATGGCAAATTTTCTGTCATTACTATAAGGAAAATTATTCTTCATAAAAATAGTGGTATCATTTTGGCCCGCGGGCCAGAGGTTGTGCACTCCTGCTCTAGTGTAACAGAATCTGAAATTTGATGAAGTTCTCTGCATTAGTTCTAGAGATATAGCTATCGCAAAAATCGTACAAAAGTAGCATAGCAGCGCCACCTATTGGGCAGTTCACACCAAAACCTTATCAGTGGCAATGTATCTCAAGGTATTGCGGAATCTGAAGAACGGTGAAATTCTGTGCATTAGTTCTTGAGATATAACTATCATGAAAATCATGAAAGACGTGGCATAGCAGCGTCACCTGCAGGCCAATTTACACCAAAACTTAATCAACGTCTATGTATATCAAGGTCTCACAGAATTTGAAGTTTGGTGAAATTCTGTGCATTAGTTCTCGAGATATAGCAATCATTAAAATCATGAAAAACGTAGTATAACAGCGCCACCTGCAGGCCAATTTTCACCAAAAACCAATTGGCACTAATTCATATCAAAGTCTTACTGAATATAGAATTTTCTGAAATTTCGATAAAAGTGGCTTATTAAAAATTTTATAGTTTGTCGTATGGCACGAGGTATTCATCTGTAAATACACAAAGTTTAATGACTCAGAGTTTTGCAGTTTTTGTGTACGAATTCTGTGGCGGACAGGCAGACAGAGGACAGACTCGAATAGGGTTTCGTCAGATGAACGAAGCTCTAAATGTGTTGCTATAAAAAATGTCGAAAAAATTAGGATTTTGTGTCAAGGCACTTTTAACATAGTTTTTAAGAGATTTTTATTTTTCTATGAAATCAAAACTACCGGGTGTCGAGTAAATGACTGACCCATTTTGAATGTAAATAAGAAAAAAAACTGTTTGAGATAAAAATGCGCGGCTTGCTGCATTGTTATTAGATTATAAATAAATTTTAAAAAATGCACTTTGTTAATGTAATATAATAATATTTAAAATAATATCTCAGTCTCAAGACTGAGGAGGGGAAATATAATACAGATGGTTCAATCACAAATATTATTTTAAATCACTTTCCAACCAACGTACCCTATTTCTGAAGCTGATTCGAGAGTCGATTCAACATATAGATTCAGATTCGACAACATATAGATCCAGATTTAGTCGAAAATCTCATATTTATGAAAATTAGAGTCATGTCTGTATTCAAACAGCCTGTTACTGCCAGCACAATATTTTTTTTCCGAAATTTGAACTAGATTAACAAAGTACATGTTTAAAAATTTATTGATTTTCTAATAACAATACCGCAAACCGCGCATTATTATCTCAAACCGTTTATTTGTTATTTAAGTTCAAAATGGGTCAGTTATTTACTGGACACCCGGTATGTAAATTGTAAAATTGCGCCATATAATTTTAGATTCATAAAATATACACTAGTAATGTTGCGTAAGAGGCTATTTTTTTTGTTTTAAATTAAATAAGTTTTTTCTGTTCCTCGAATGTCTTTATTCTAGTTTAAACATTTTCGAATAACAAGTGAAAGTAAAACCATTAAGTAAAAAAATCGTTGTTCTAAGAACATGTTGGTTTAAATCATTTGTTTACTTATGTCAGGCCTTGTATCGAAAATATTTATTCCAGATTAAACTTTCCCAAAGAAGATTTTTTTTCAACTAATACAAATCTTTAGCAAAAACTGTGTATCTAGTTACAGTAAATTTAAGATATTTGTATTACTCTTTAAAAATGGTTGATTAGGAACTCATCTAAATTCCTTATTTTGCAATTTTGATTTATTCATTCATTTCCTGGTCTTGATCGGCAATACAAATATTTTCTTTTGATTTCATTATGGAGTAAAAAAAAATGTATTATATAAGGTTTTAAATGAGAAGACTTTCGATAATTTTAAAAGTTTTAAAGAGACAATCTTTATTAAGCACAGCTTTTTGTTTGTAAACGCTTTCTTTTCTTATAATTTTTCATTATTATTTTAATTAATCCTTTTCTTATAATTGCCTATTTAGATATTTTATTGTGAGAAAAAAAATTCTAACTAATAAACTGTTTGTATTGGAAAATGTTTTGTATTATATGTTTAATGCATAATTTAATTATTATTATTATTATTATTATTATTATTACTATTATTATAATTATTCTTATTTACGAAAATGATAATCTATTTATAAATAGTATTCATTTCGATTACTAACGCAGTAGTCACAGTTTTACTAGTACTTTTTTTTATAAACTTTTCTCATCACAGTCATTAGCATAATTATTTTACAAATTCTGCTTTATAAGACTGTGATTACGACTTCTGCGATCTAACCATTGAATCTCAGAAAACGAATAATAATAATAATAATCATAAAGTCGGATGTGGGAATTCCAAATCTTTCTTCTATTTCATCCATGTAATTTATTTCAAAATTCGTTACTACAATGCCAAACTTAAATGTTATATCTATGACCATCATGGAAATTCTAATGCTATAAAATTCGGGATTTTAGTTCTTGAGATATGATTATCGCTAAAAGAACGTAAATCATGCAAGATGCACCAAAGAGGCGCCTCTTGTTGGGATATTAACACAGAAACCTAACTTGCAACAACTTATGTCAACATCCTACTGATTCTGAAGTTGGATGAAACATTGTTTTTTAGATAAGGCTTCGACATCGTGAAAATTGAAGCATAGCAGTGCGACCTGTTGGGCGATTTACAAAAAAATGTAAACAACACCAAGTCGTATTAATCAATAACTGAATCTGAAGATTTATGAAAATCAGTGCATTATTGCTAGAGATGCAGTTAATGTGGAAATCGAAAAAAAATGCAGGATAGCCGCGCCAACTGTTCATCGATATACACCAAATGGTTGAAAAAGTCAATTCAAGCAAAGGACTAACTGGATCTGAAGTTTTATGAAAATCCGTGCATTATTTCTGGAGATAGAGGTATTGCGAAAATCGCAAAAAATGTAGCAAAGCATCGACATCTGATGATCGATATACGCCAAACAGTAGAATACATCAATTCATGTCAAGGACTAACTGGATCTGAAGTTTTATGAAAATCCGTGCATTATTTCTGGAGATAGAGGTATTGCGAAAATCGCAAAAAATGTAGCAAAGCATCGACATCTGATGATCGATATACGCCAAACAGTAGAATACATCAATTCATGTCAAGGACTAACTGAATCAGAAGTTTTATGAAAATCCTTGCATTGATTCTCGAGATTGAGCTATTGTAAAAATCGTGATATAAGTTGCATAGCACCACCTGTTGAGCAATTTACACCAAAATGTTAAGCCTGACAAATCATGTCATGGACTAACTGAATCTGAGATTTGATGAAAATATGAGTATTAGTTTTTTAGACAGAGCTATAGCAGAAATCGTGAAAGATACTGCATAGCAGCACCAATATTAATGTTTTGTAAATAGTTGGTAAAAAAATGAGTAAGTATAGTTTACAGAACTAAGTACCTTTAATTTTAATTTTTCAACATCAATTTGAAAGTTTTTACAATCAAATTACACACCTTATGATTGCGTAAGGTATCCAATTTAACTCTCAAAACTCCCCAAAACAAGTAATATTCTCGTTGTGCGCAAAGAATGTACAAGCTAATGTCGAAAACTATGGCAATAAAAATATTTAAAGAATTGTCGTTTAATCTAATGCTTTTACTTAAGATTGATCTTCTGATTGTGATAGTGATTGTATTTGAGGTTTTGATTGTTTTTTGGGTAGCTCATGAAAGAGTTTAAAATTTTCTGGGGAAAAATATAACATAATTTAGAAGCATGCACAATAACTGAATTTTCGTTCATTCTCCTAATTAAATTTATCTGTTTCATAAGTTGCGCCAGAAAGTTTATTTATAATTTTGTATGGTTCGGAGAAAGTAGGCTCTAATTTACAAGTGTTAGGATATTTAATAATTTTGTATTTTTAATGGAGATTTAACAAAATTTCGATCATAGAATCTTTTGCTTTTAAAGTCAAATTCACGAGTTCGTGCTTTTGCAATTTTGAGTACTTTGTCTACAGGTATGTCAGATTACAATCTGGTTGTCTTCCACAAAAATATTATCATCTTTTTAAAAGAAAATCTATATCAGAATTTTTACGAGAATTTTAATTATATTTTTCTGTTGCTTTAACCAGAAGTTCTATCTAATGAAAACGTAGAAATTTAAATATCACGGTTAGATTTTTTAATTGAAATCAACTCTTCGTGTTAGGTTTTTTAAATTAAAATTACAAAATTTAATTATATTTTATCTGTCAAAACTCTAACAGTAGCTTTGTGTAGTTCTATTTTTCTTACTGAATTATATAAATTATAAGAATTTGGGAGTTAAACCTCACTTCAATCAGATATTCTATCAAATAAAAGTGTAAAAATATAAATGTTAACTCAACTTTATGGCTGAACTATCCAGTAGTAGTAACATTATCATAAAAATACTACACTCTGAGAATGATAGTAGAATGATTCTTTATAATCTAAGAATGGTTATTTATACTCCCAAAAACCCTATTTTTTTCGCCTCTTGAGGCGATTTTTAATTTTATCAAAACTCTGTCATACATAAACGTTTGGCCCATCTTTTTGAAGCATTATAAACTTTAAACTGATTCGATATCTATTTTAATAAAGAAGTTATTGGTTTCCTTCGGTTTTTACAAAACCCCTCCCTATTTCTACCCCCTTTTCTGATTTTGCCCATTAACGAAGTTGACTGAGATTTTATGTCCCTTGATTTTACGTATCAGTTTTGGGAGAGATTTGAGCAGAATTAAAGTAGTTATCGTGTCCATAAAAAAGTGATATATATATACAGGGTGGTTATAATTAAAGTTACCCTGTTTGGACCTACGTTCCAAACTACGTTTCGTACCCTACGTTCCGTAGTCCACCCTGGCTGACCGATATCGATGAAACTTGAAATATAAGTTATATGGACCATGGGGAAACGGAATCTGCAATAAAAAAATTAGTTCAAATTTTGACCACCAAGTGAAAAAAAGGCGCTTTAAGACCAGAAATCTCAAGCTGGAAACAGAAAGCTTTTTTTTATTTACAGGATATGTTCAATGTGCATTCCATTTGCATCAAGCACATGTTCAAAACGCATTATCGCGTGTTCAACAGTAGCGCGAAGGGTTTCTCGATCAATTGAAGATACATGACGTGTTATACTTGCTTTTAAATCAGATAATGTCCGTATGCTTCCTCCATACACACGATCTTTCAGGAATCCCCACAATTAGAAGTCACAGGGATTCAAGTCCGGGGAGCGAGGAGACCAGATTGTCGGAAAATTTCTCGAAATTACCCTATCATCTCCAAACTGGGCACGACGCACAGTGGGGCAAATTCCCGAAAAGCTGGCCAAAATATGAAAGTTTTATTCAAATTGTACGAAAATTCGTATACAGGTGTTTTTGAGGATGCTAAGTAAGAATACAAAATTAAAATTAAAAAAAATGGGGGATACAATATGGCGGAATAAAAATTAAAATGTCTCAAAAGTTATTCAATGTATATGCAATTTCGTAAATTTTTCAGGATGCTAATTAGGATTTAAAAGTTAAATTTAAAAAAAATAAATAAATAAAATTAGAGATTAAGAATAAAAACAATAAAATTTAAATAAAGTTTAAAATTTTGAGGTAAACTTAAAAGGGAATTTTCAAAAAACAAGACATATTTAAACGAAATTTAAGTACATTAGACTATTTAATTTTTATATTATTAAAACAAAAACGTGAATATATTCCAGAAACTAACCTTTAGAATCAACTGTAGTATAATAAAAAGATTCTTCAGAGGTCAAGGTGTCGAAATAGTTACCAGAACTTGTTGGCGGTGTTGGAAGATCCTGTGACTCTTAGGATCAATGATTTTAAATTCTTCTACGATAATTTACCTAAACTGGAAAAAGAAGAGTCTGATGACATTAAAAGACGTAAAAATATATTTTTTTTCTCGCTACTGCATCTTTGCCATAAGTCTTCTCGATGCCTTTTGATCAGTTTGTTGCATGATTCTTGAGTATCTTATGGCATTTGACAAATTGGCAGTAATGAAGGTAATGTTATTTCTTTGTCATTAATAAGTAGTTTGTGTACTGAAGTAAGCATATAGAATCAGGGGTGCTGCTCAAATCTACGAACTATTTGTAAGAGAAAATTTTCGAAATTTATCAAATAAACAACATGGCTACAAGAAATATTGCATAGAAACGTTTAATCAAATCTTCGTATATGTTCGTTTAGAAACACAAATAGTTGCGTTTTCAAAGAATCGTTGAATTGTATTTCCATCATTTGTGCTTCCAAATCTGGTATTTAGTTTCTCGAAGAGAAGTCTTGATTGTAAACGAAATATTTTTTGCATATTTTATTTTGCAATTTCAGTGTTCTTCTTTTCATGCAGAGTACAAGCTTTTCATTTTTTCTATTCAGTTGTCTGCCAGGTGTAAGGCCTCTCTAAACATCTTTGCATATAACTTAGATATTCTGAATTCTAAATTATCCCAATCCACTTTTAATAAAAAATGTCAGATCGGTTAGATGCTGTTTTGATGCTGTCTGAAATAGGTAGCAACGTTGTGTATTACATTAATTCGTTTTTAACGACTTTTTCTTCTGCATCAATGACTGTATTAAACGAAATAAGTTTATTCTGCTAGTATTTAATGCAATCCCATTCATTGATAGTTGCTTCCGTATTTCTTGAGAAAGAAAAATGGATCTTGATTGGCCCGATAAAATTAGTGAAATGAAGATCTCGATATTTTCAAATTGACGATTCAAGAATTATTCGCAATATATATGTATTCTAGTAGCACGGAAAAAAGAAAAATATATTAGACATAATGCCATTTTCATAGCTAAATTTTTGTTTAAATGTACTCAGAATAGATGTGACATCACATCCTCACATGCAAATCAAATCCAAATTACTAATATAAGCAAAAGTGATATTCATAATGATTTTTACTCGCATTAATGGAATACGCTCAGTAGTTTGATCTAGCAAATATAGCCATTGACAAAATAATTCTTCTAATTAAAATAGAACAAACAAAATTACTACCTATAAAGATAAGAATATGTTATTCTACCGGATCAGTAAAAGAGAATTATTTTCATTTTTTCATTACTAAGCTTACTTATCAAATTAATGTAATCTTATGATTATAGTACTTATTTACAATATAATAGGAAATAAACTATTGTAAAATTGAATAATTCAAAAATTTGAAAACTATTTATAAGCTAAATTATGTAAAAAGTAGTCAATTTCAAAATTTTTGAGGCGGCCGAAAAAGTGGCATTTTTACTTGCGGTTACTAAAATATGCGTGAAATGCAGAAAGGCAGTTTTAGGCGGCTGTATTTTTATAAATCAATAGACAATAGCCCAAGTTATTATTTCCATTAAATTTCGTTGCGGACACTGTGGAACATTTAAATTTTTTGATGTTTAAAAGCAAAAAAATAAAAAAAAATCTAAAATTTTTTATCAAAAATGACAATGACTTTATTAATTTTTACATACTTAATATAAATTTTGTAATACATGCAAATAAAGTACATACGATCATAGTGTGAATCCATTTCAAATCATTAAAATCGGATAATATTATAAAATATAGCACGCGTTTAGAGGAACTGTTGTTTTGCTGTTTTTGTTCGCTCTAAATGATACTCCTTCAAGCATCATTTTTGAAATGATGCTGCTTGTAAGGGCAAAGCAAAAATCTTTTTTTAAATACAGATTCTGACTCTCCAAACATTATTCTAGCCAACTGTACAATCGAAATTCCCTAAATTGTAATTTCATTTTTCGACTTTTGGCCAGCTTTTTGGGTTTTTGCCCCACTGTGCGACGTAGTGCTGCTCGGGCTATATGAGGAGGGGCACCATCCTGCATGAATACGGTAGTTTCTAAACACTCCCGCTCTTGTAAAGATGGAATAACCTGCTGCTGAAGGAGTTTGCAGTAACGGTTACCCGTAATGGTACATCTTTTAGGACCCTGAGAAGTGTTCTAAAAAAATAGGGACAAAGAATAAAATCAGCCGTAAAGCCGCACCAAACAGTTGCGTAAGCAGGATGTAAAGACTGTTTATGGAGAACATTAGGACTTGCAGTACCCCATATGCGACAGTTCTGAGTATTCACTGCTCCATCTAGTGTAAAATGCGCCTCGTCCGACCATAAAATGTTCCATGGCTAGCATTATCAACGGCTATTCTAGCCAAAAACAACCTCGCAAATTGAGTTCGTGCGTCCGGGTCTGCAGGTTTCAGCACTTGCACAACGTAAAGCTTGTATGGATACCAATTTATAATGGATCGTAGAACCTTCCGTACTGTAGACCAAGGGAGAGACAAATCACGTGACACAGCTCGAGCACTTGTCGAAGAATATTGGGAACCCGATGCTCTTTCGACCACAGCTAGAGCAACTTCTTCGGCAATTTCATTTGAAATTCTTTTCCGCCCTCTTCTTTGCTGCACACCCAGCTCCCCAGTCTTTTCAAATTTAGACACCATCTTTTTCAAGGCTTGTCTTGTCATTGGTCCTTTTCGTAAGCCTTTCAAGCGTCGGTATTCTCGCAGTGCAACTGACAAATTACTGCCGTTCTGATAAACCAACTTTACCAGTAACGCTCGTTCCTTCTTTTATAGCGGCATGATGCAGAATGAATGTACGACAGAGAGTACTGGCTTTTTAAAACGCTCCAAATTTGCATAAAATCCTTTCTCGCAGGTGAAAACCGCCATCTATCGGTGGAAATTTGAAAGATTTCTGTGGATTTGTGGTTCTAAAGCGCCTTTTTTTCACCTGGTGGTCGAAATTTGAACTAATTTTTTTATTGCAGATTTCGTTTTCCCATGGTCCATATAACTTATATTCCAAGTTTCAGCGATATCGATCAACCAGGGCGGACTCTACGTAGGTCCAAACAGGGTAACTTCAATTATAATCACCCTGTATATATAAATAGATAGATCGATAGATATTCGATATTCTCGGAACACAAATGAATTAGCTCGTGCCGCGTGCTTACAACTGAGATAATATGGACGAAAAATGCTGCAGATGTGTAAAAAAATATACGTGAAAGTCCTAAAAGGGCAAAGACATTTAAAAATATGGTTAAAAAAGCTACATACTCTGCATATAAAAAGCGGCTGTAATGCAAAAGTCAAAATATTTTAATTGCTAAATCCACATTCGTTATCTACTTCTTACTAAAGTGTCTTAAATTCATCCACAAAGTTTAAATTCGTGATTAAAACGACCAATCTATAACAATAGAATTTAAAGTTGTCAGAAATTAAATCATTACAGCTCTCACTCTAACTAAAGCAGATTTCAGTGCTCAGACGTATGTTATAGGGCACAAATTTGAAGACAGTATGATTAAAAGCAACATGTGCAGCATCCTATCTTCAAATAAAGCAATTTAAAAATGCAATGTCATGAACTGAAAATCAATAATTTAAAAATGCTTCGATAATATACGAATAATATTAACAAGTTTTCTTAGAATTTATTGGTACTACATTTACAATTAAGATTTATAGAATGCCTCTTACATATTGGTTAGATTTGGTGTAAAGAATTAACAGTTAAGAAACCTGAAGAGAGATCACGTATCGCAGAAAGAAAAAAATATAATTGAAATGATTTAGGCAAAAAGATAATTATTACTAACATCTAAAACAAGGACAAGATAATAGTAAATTAGGAAATAGAAAAAGATTTTTATGAATTCTGTTCTGTCCGTTATCTTAACATTTATTTATAAATTCTTACTGAACGATTTTATGTAATTTTGCACGGCATATAGATACAAGTTAAACATATCTGCCTTCAAGAAATATAAATCATGACATTAAAATCTCAATAAAAGTATAAAGTGTCTGAAATTCGCCCTGAAGTTTTAACATTTATGCGGTCATCAAATATACAAATCATAAAAAAATAGCAAAAGACGATAAATGATAGTGATTCACTTTATTGTAACACTGGTAACTATTAAAGCATATAATTAATTAATTTCACTAGTTTACAAATTTCAACTTTTTTTATATACCCCAAAAGAAATGTATATAAATGTATTAGTCTACCTTCCTTAAACCTAAAATTGTCAGCAGAAATATTCTATCACGTCACAATTTTTTTCTGCAGTCAATTGTTTTCTTAAACTGCTCAACGTGGTCACTACAGTTTAATGTTCATTCGTTTGCTTCAAACAACAAATATTTTGTTTCAGATTGAATTAAAATGTCGAGTAGAAAGTGTAAAGAAAGTTCTGATGGTTTTTGCTATATTTGTGACAGTTTATATTTTCAAAAAAAGAAGACTCATTGTAGATTCGTTAAAAAGTGCATGTCTTCATTATTTTGGATTTCCTGTTGTAAACCAATATATAAAAAGTGGGTGCCTCATGTGTTTTGAGAAAGCTTTAAAATCGTTTTACTCCAGTGATCATCAGGAGAAAACGTACACATTCTATTTGGTTCGCCAATGCTATGAAGAGAACCTAGTAATCATGAAAATGATTGTTACTTTTGTGTTACGAAGACAGTGGGATATAATACAAAAAATAAGGCGAGTATTATGTATGCCGAAGTTCCACCTGTTATAAACCCATGTTAGACTCGGAAGATCTACCACGTCCAGTTTGTCTTGGTAATTCGAATGTAAATATACTAGGAGATGACAGTGAAAGTGATGTTAAATTCAAATCGATTTCTAGTGATTCTGACGAGTTCTCTCTTCAAGAAAAGACTCCACATTTAATTAAACAAGCCGAATTAAAAGATCTTATAAGAGATTTACAACTATCAAAATCTAAAGCAGAGTTTCTTGGTTCTCGCTTATAACAATGGAACTTATTAACACCAAACACAAAAGTTACATTGTCTAGAAACAGAAGAAAAGTTCACTCAGAATTTTTCAAACAAGAAGGTGAATATTTTTACTGTACTGATATCCCGGGTGTTTTTGAACACGAGATATTGGTAGATCCAAATAACATTACTCTACCCCCTTTACACATCAAATTGGGACTAATGAAAGACTTTGTGAAGGAGCTTGACAAAAAGAGTGATGCTTTCCGGTATTTACAGAAAAAATTTCCAAGCGTTACAGAGGCAAAACTGAAAGAAGGGATATTTGTTGGCCCACAGATCTGTAAAATTTGGAAAGATTCTCAGTTTGAAAGCCTTTTATTGTTAATGAAAAATGAGCTTGGAAGCCATTCAAAATGGTTGTGGAAGAATTTTTGGGAAATAAAAAAAGATAAAATTACAAAGAAATTGTTGCCAATTTATTGAAAAATTTTCAACAGATGGAAGTAAACATATCATTAAAGGTTCATTTCCTGCATTTGCATCTGAGTTTTTTTCACTGAAATCTTAAGAAGTATGAATGACGAAAAAGGGAACGTTTTCACCAATATTTAAATGCTTTTTAAGAACGACATCGGGGATTTTGGGATGAAAACATGCTAGGGGATTACTGTTGGTGCATTATAAGAGAACCTAATCCAAATAACTGTAAAAAAAGGCAAAAATTAGCCATTTTTGATTTTTTCAATATCAATACCAAAATTAAGTAATCCAGTTAAAAAAATAAATATTTCTTAAACCAGACGTGACAGAATTTTTTTTATTATTTTTAACAGTAATCACGTAAAACTACCTTCAAGCTAATCAATCGTGAATTTATTTGCGAACATTTTATTCCAAAATTTCTGAAAAGGATCTTTTAGCATAAATATAGTGCGAAAAAATCGAATTCCGTCGAGCTTATTTTTTTTTCTATTAGACTTTGCTTAATGGAAGATGAAATACGTTCTAAAGTTTTTTCCGCTTTGAGAATCCTGCGAAATATTGATTTACGTTTTATAACAGCATGTGATAATCTTCGCAGTGATTGTATTCATTTTATTGGAACATCTTTGATTTTGCTCATTGGCATTTTTTTTCCGTCCTCATTTACAATTTTTTGTAAACTTACATTTTAAATTTCAAACGGGATAGATTGATAAGCATTATGATGCACATTGAATTTAATAGCTGCAGCATTTATGGTATTAAAGCTTAGTTTAGAATTTTTCAAGTATCATTTCAAACATTCCAGTACAGCGTTGCGCTCAAGTTCATTCTTATCTTTACTCAGAGATTTTTCTAAATTATTATTTCTTTTCCTTTTTCTTTAAATTCGAGTTAACATTGCTTCTGACACCTAATATAGACCGTTATTTTCACTACATTATAATTTTTCTGGTGTTGATCTATTATGCATCAGAAGTTATTCATGACTCCTTATTTGAAATGTAGCAACTAATTTAGGACAAAATTTTCAGCCTAAATGTCGCAACTAATTTGGGACAGAGGGAGTATTAAATAAAAATTATTTAAATCATTAAGACTTATTCAATTTTTCCCGCTTGTTATCAAAATGTTTTAAAGCGCATTACATGTTTTTGACGGTTTAAGCCAGTTTTTAACGGTTTAAACCAGTTTTTGTCGCTTGTCTAGTCAAAATACGGTTTCTGACGTCAGAAACGCAATCCTGATTTAACATCATGTTTTTTTAAGCTTCTAAATGTTTCAAATAATGGTAATATTAAATTAGCAGCTAAAACGTTAAAACACACTGAGATTTTTTAACCCGTTCGCTGCCACTCACGCGATAGCGCGTGATATGGCGCCAACGTTAAGGGGCCACTCACGCACCAGCGCGTGATGTCCAATAGCCAGTCACGCGCTGGCGCGAGGAAATCTTTCACTAATTCTTTGTTATAAAAAGTAAATCGGCTTCGGGGGAAAAACCCACTTCTACAGTGCGGCATTAACTATCATCACATCTTCATGTAAGCGGCAGCGAACGTGTTAAAAAATTCTAGCCTCACCCTCCCCCAATCCTAAATTTCAAGTGTCATGTTTTATTTAATCTTTTTCTTATTTTTAGGGGTCGGATATTTAGTTTTTTAATATGAACAATTTCGCGTGAAGTGACATGTGCGAAAACCAATATCTGTTACGAATTAAATATCTTTTCATAAAACCAAAAGTATTTATCCGATCAAAAAATATGCCGTTATCCCTTTATATTTAACCTCAGAACACCCAAAATTAATCAGGTAAACGCCTTATCAGAAGGAACCTACAAAATTTGAAACAAATCGGTAAATTCTGCGTGAAAAATCTATTTACATAAATTAAGGGGGTTACTGCCCTCATTCCTCCTTTCTTTATACATAAACAATGAACAACCACAACTAATCATGGAGGTGCCTTATAAAAATTATCTTATAACTAAAAAAAATTAATAAAATCTGATACTTTTGCATGAAAAACTGACTTAACTTAATTAAGGAGGGCGGGCGGATTAGCCTTTTATTCACCTCCCCTGATTCTTATCCAATGAACTCCTGAAACTAATCAGGGAAGTTCGTTATCAGGATAAATCTATGTCCAAAATTTGAAGCAAATACGATATTTCATTCAGGAGTTATCGCATAACGTATATACGTACGTAAGTACGTACCTACATACGTACATGGTTACATACACACACACAGAATCTGCGAGCACATTGGCTCTCAGGCTTTGATAGTCTGTGAGCTAAAATCGCGTCAAATTGCATCGGCCTAGGATAAATTAGATCAAAACTAGAAAGTTGGCACCGTGGCGGTCTTTAGACTAAAAAAATTACGCCAAATTGAATTGGACTAGGATAATCTAAATCGGCCTAGGATAAACTAGTTCAAACTAATGAATAGCCGGCTAAACTAGTTTATCCTAATGACCGTCCGGCCAAACTAGTTTGGCCTAGGAAAATCATCTAACCAATCAAAACTAGTTCATCCGATGGGCGTTCGGATAGACTAGTTTGGCCTAGGAAAAACTTGTTTATCTGACGGGCGTTAGGATAGAATAGTTTGGACTAGGAAAAACTAGTTTATCCGATGGGCGTTAGGATACACTAGTTTGGCTTAAAATCGGGTATGGCCTGTAACATATATAAATCTCTAGAAAAATTTCGCCAAAAGAATTAATTTGCAAATTCATGGAAATAACTAATTTCACAGAAAACTCATTTCGTTTTTCTTTTGAAAATGGGCTTGATTATTACTATATCAGATTTTTCATTTTATTTCACTGTATTTTATTTTATTGCCTAGCTGCCGTGTTAAAAAGAAAATATACAGATATTGCGCAGAAAATCATCATGAGAAAAGCGTCATTGTTATGCAAATCATGATAAAAAAAATATTATTCAGAAAGCTCTTTGAATCAAATTCAAAATTAAGAAGGTCAGGAATGTACATAACAACAAAGATTTTGCTAAATATAAAAAAGAAATGTGGACAATAATTGTTTTCCATTCTGATCTATTTTTGGATGAGAAATAAATGGAGACAGATTCATTTAAAATTTGTCACTTTTAAAGATATTTTTGTGTATTGTGATGACATTTACGCATTTTCTTGAATTTGTATATTTTCTTTGTGCTCCATTTCTTTGAGAAGAGAATTTTAAGGAAGTTGCTGCTCGCAGCATACAATCAAGATGCATATATTTCATTTATTTTATTACTCGTAGCTAACACTTTATTATTTACATAATTATCATTTTATTATTTATTTAATTACATTGTAGAGAAAAATATGAAGAATACCTTTTTATGATGAATAATATATTACTTGTGAATGAGTGTGTTATTGTGCTAATAATATATATATACGTAACAGCGAATAATTCAAAATAAAAACACAACGATTACAGGCCTAGGACCGCTGAGTCACTCTTAAAAAAGAGAGAAAAGAGACTAAATCGCAAGAAAAAGAGACTAAAAGAGACCAAAATTTAAAAAAAGAGACTGAAAGGAGACCAAATAAAAAACATTTTTTTTTCTCTTCACTTAAATTGTTTTTGGTATACAGACAAGCACTATAAGATTTAACACAATATGTGGAATACATTTTCAATACATTTCAGTCGGTTTTGAAATAATTGCAAATATTGTTGATTGGTTGCAGAAAAATATCTCAAATCACAACAGTTCATCATGAAAGATAATCAGAAATTCACCAAATGACCACGGGGACAAAATCATGAAATTCCAGGAAATATAGTGGAATTCATCAAATTGTCTCAAAAAACAAATCATAAAATTTGTCGCATGATCTCGGGAAAAAAATTCTCGAAATTAGTCAAATGTTCTTAGGATAAAAAAAAAAAATCACGAAAATTATCAGATGGCCTTGAAAAAAAAATCACGATATTAGTCTAATGGATCTTGTGTTAAACATCGTAAAATTCATCAAATGGGTCTCGAAGAGAGGGATGAATCACAAAATTCATTAAATGATTGCGAAATTCCAAGAGCGATCATACAAATAATTGCTAATTTTGTCGAAGGTCATGGAAATAGTGAAATTTATCAACTAGTCGCCAGAAAAATAACGAATTTCGTCGAATAAAGCCATAAAAAAAAATCAAGGATGCCTGTCAATGGGTTACATTAAAATGTGCGAAAATCAGTTACAGTATAAAACAGTGAAGTTTGTCAAATTATCTCAGGAAAAGAATGGAGAAATTTATCAAATGGTGTTGGTGAAAAAAAGTAAAATCAGGGGTTGTACTGGTGCCAAGTAATATTTCACACAAATTTTTTTGGATATTTTAGGGCACATTTAACTGGCATAGTACATTTCCTACCAAGACCATTTGACGAAATTAACAATCCCCCCCCCCCCGCTACCAATTGCCTCAAATTAATATGAAAATTGTGACTTTTCCATACTATTGCTTACGGAAGTATACGATTTTTCTTCCACGATTGTTCGCTGACATTTGCAATTTTTTTCTAGTAAAATTTGTGATTTTTTTAGGGGGGGGGGCTTTCATTTGCCAAAATTCACAATTTTTTTGCCATTGTTTGCAGAAATTTACTATTTTTCTGTGTTTATTTAACAAAATTCGCAATTTTTTTCCTGCGATCATTTGCAAAATCACACGGAAAAAAATCGCGATTGCAAAGAAAAAAAATCATGAATTTTGAAAAATGATCGACTGTCAAAATTCGCGTTTTTTTTCTGCGATCATGGAAAAGATTAATTTCGGCAAATAAACGCGAAAGAATTTTGAATTTCGCCAATCAATAGACGAAAAATGCCGAATTTCGGCAAATGATTGCGGAAAATATGACGAATTTTGTCATATAAACGCAAAAAAAAAGCAAATTTCTAAAACAATGGCCCAAAAAAATATCTTTTACTGTATTTTGATAAACGATTGCAGAAAAAAATAGCAAATTTTGACTACCGATCGCATAAAGAAATCGCAAATTTTTTCGGCAATCCTTTCACGAATTTTGCATTTCTCTGCGATTATTTTTTCCGCACGCAAAATCGTACAATCGTATTGTTCATTAGTATAACCGTACACTTCGAACAAAATCCGTACATTGTACTCTTCTGTACATTGTACTACTGGCCATATCGTACAAGTTGGCATCTATGAATATCCTTTTCGATTTTATGATCATTTGACGAAAGCTCGGTCCTATTTCGGGATCGTTTGACACAAATCTCGGGGTTTCCCCCCCCCCCCACAATCGTATGGCAAAAATCACAAGTTTATTTCGAGATTGTTTGGAAATAACGATTTTATTTCGGGATCATCTGGTGAAAATCGCGGCTTGATTTCGTGATTGTTTAATGAAAATCGTCTTTTTTAATGAAATCGTCTTCTGCCGTTTGTCGAAAAAGTGATCCCTGTATATGTAACGACCGAAATAAGAATTTTGAGATTCCTTCCTGCGACGAATTTCTTCCTGACGAATTCTGACGAATTTCTCAATTGTTTTTCACAAGATCGACTGACAAATTTTGCAATGATTTTGCCACTGATTGACGGATTATACGCTTTTTTCTCGTGAAAATGACAAAATCGTGATATTCTTCTCGCGACAGAATGATGAAGTTTATGATTTTTACCCCTCGAATGATTATTGAATTTCACGTTTTTATCTTGCCACAGATTGACCAAATTCACTTTCTTTTCAGTGTCCGACAGAAAAGTTTTGCGATTCTTGCCTATACTAATTTCGTATACTAATTTCGGTATACTAATACTAATCAAAATACTTAATATACTAATTTCGTAACCATTTTTCCACGATAGAGTAACGAAATTTAGAATTTTTTCCCCTGCAAAAGAAGAGACAAATTTGGCCATGCAGCAGAATTTTTATTCTGCAGTCTGCAACGCATATAAAAACAACAGTCTGCAGACCAATCCCTCGCATTACATTATTTGCACCCAAACCTTCAAGTATTTGTGATAGACATAAAAGTAAAATATACTTTAAAAAAGAAGTTGCTTTTGTTCTCAGAATTTTTAACGCCTCATACATTGTCCTAAAGAGGGGGGGCTCCTCTTTGACAAAATTTGCGCTTTTTTTCACAATCTTTTGACGAAATTTGCATTTTTTTCGCGATCTATTGACGAAACGGCCGTTTTCTTGCGATCTCTTGAAGAAATTTGCCGTTTTTTCGCGATCTCTTTAAGAAATTTGCAGTTTTTTCGTGATTTTTTTAACGAAAACTGCCGTTTTTTCGCGATTTTTTTGAAGACGTTTGCCTTTTTTGCTAACTTTAGGAATAAATGTTAGGTTTTTCCGTGATTTTTTGATGAAATTTGCCGATTTTTCGGAGAAATTCGCTGTTGTTTCGTGATCATTATACGAAACTGCTGTTTTTTCGCGTTCTTTTGAAGAAATTTGATATTTTTTTCGTGATTCTTTGAAGAAAAATACTTTTTTTCGTGATCTTTTGAAGAAATTTTCCATTTTTCGGGGTTTTTTTTTTTAACGAAATTTGCCGTTTTTCGCAATTTATTGAGAAAATTTGCCATTTTTTTTCGTGATTTTTTTGACTAAAACCGCCGTTTTTTCGTGATCTTTTGAAGAAATTTGCCGTTTTTTTGCGATGTTTTGAAGAAATTTGCCGTTTTTTTGCGATGTTTTGAAGAAACTTGCCGGTTTTTTCACGATGTTTTGAATGATTTTTTTTGAGGAAATTTGCCGTTTTTTCGCGATCTTTTGAATAATTCGCATGTTTTTCGCGATCTATGACGAAATAGGTTTCTTTTCGAAGATTGTTTGTCAAAATTCGCGATACACATTTATGTTCGAATTTTTGGATTTAGGACAGAATTTTTTTAATTTTTGCTAAATTTTTAACAGTTGAAAAATAGCCTGTGGACCTTCTCAAGAGTCTGCGACGTGCGTCGTAGCGTTGCGCCGATTCTGCTCCCGGGAAATTTGGCATACTTTTTTTCCGCGACTAAGTTTCACTATAGTTCCACGAAATTTCATGGTTTCATCCTAAGACAGATTAACATAATCCATGATTTTCCGCCGGTTTCCGACTGAAAAATTTTGCAATATTTACCCGCGAACAGTTAACAAATTTCGAGATTTTCCTGCGACAAACTGACAAGTTTTCCAATATTTCCTCATGGCAAATTGTTGAATTTCGCGATGTTTTTCCCGCTATCAAATGAGGAAAGTTACGATCTTTTTCCTGCGATTGATCGTTGGGTAAGGAACATTAAAAAAAAAAAAAAAAAAAAAAAAAAAAAAAAAAAAAAGTGAAAAAAGAGACTAAATCTGAAAAATATAGACTAAAAGAGACAAATGCAAAAAAATAGCGAGAAAAGCGAGTTTAGCGACTCGCTCCGAGGCCTGCGATTACAGTGCAAATGTTTATGAAACCGTCGATGATAAAATAATATTTTTATTTACAAACGAAGAAATCCGAAACATAGTTGTTTTTCCCTGCTGCAAAAACGCTGTTTAACTGAACGTACACATAATAAACTATTTCACGCACATTATTTTATAGTATCTACACTTTCTAAAAGAAATTGTGCAATGTGCGAAATGCTAATCATTAAATAAAATGTAATATTTAAAATTTTATGCATAATAAAATGTTTTATGCATAACTAAATATTTATTTTTTTAAAGTAGCATGATTGAATGCCCTCCCTTGGCTTATTTTTATATGTAACCTACTGCAAACATTATGGCAACGTTTTTTATTTTGTTTTTTGATAGTGTTTTTTCACTATATTATAAATTTTTTTACCACGCTTTTATTAACTTCACCTGTATGTTTGTGAGTTTGTGAGTTTGTAACTCACCTTATTTTATGTATGTTCACCGATTACTCCGAAACCATGCAACCGATTAATTTGGTTTTGGTGTTAAATGAAAGACGATGCTCTGGAATTGGTACCACTTCAGTTTCATAGAAATTGGTTCAGTACTTTTTTAGTAATTAGGCAAAAACTAATAAAATTAGTGATTTTTCGCTAATTAAAAGTGTTGAATACGTTCACTGAATGGAGTGTAGACAGCATGGCCGAGGGGTCTAAGGCGCCGGATTGAAGCTCTGTTTTTCGAAAAAGATTGTGGGTTCGAACCCCACTCCTGAAATTATTTATATCTATGTAAAATTAAAAAAAATATTTCCGTATTACAATTTTTATTTTTAACCGGCTTCAGAAAAGGAAGAGGAAGTTATCAATTCGACGCGTATGTATTTTTTTCTATGTATGTTCGCCAATTGCTCTGAAACTATCCAACCGATTAATTTGGTTTTTGTATTAAATATAAATATAGTTTTAAAAAAATAAAAACCACGCTTTTAAAGTAATCAAACTAAAAAGTGAAAAAAAAATATAGTTTAAAAAAACTAAAAAACACGCTTTTTAAGTATATCAAACTAAAAAAGTTAAAAATAATTCGTACTATAAGCTGAAAACGAAAATAGATGAAAAATACTATTTTGCTATAAGATCATTGTTATTGTAGAAATCAATTAATAAGCAATAAATGCAATTATCGTGGAAAAAAAGCGTGGGGTGCTTCTTAAGAACTGATAGATGGAGCACCCCACGCTTTTTTTCCACGATAATTTTATTTATTGCTTATTAATTGATTTCTATAATAACAATGATTTTATAGTAATATAGTATTTTTCACCTATTTTCGTTTTCAGCTTATAGTACGAATTATTTTTCACTTTTTAGTTTGATATACTTAAAAAGCGCGTTTTTTAGTTTTTTTTTTTAACTATATTTATTTTGGTAAGGGAGGATTCTCGTTCAGGCTAAATATATTACGTTGCTCGTGTATATATAACATGTAAAAGTAAAAAAAAATATTATGGATCAATTGAAAGGTTGTAATAACGGGTGTTCCTGTATGGTTGTTTCATTTCTGGTATGTTTCTTACATTTCTGGTGCACAATTAAAATAACAAAAAAAAGAAATAAAATAAAATAAAATAAAACTTAAGCCAGAAATAAGAAAATAATTTTGCATTTAATTCCAAATAAATTACAAAGATGAAAAGTATTAAAAAAATGAAATTTAAACTGATAGATGAAATTAAAATTTATTCTTTATTATATCTTTTTCAGAACAAATGCAATTTTGTGAAAGTCTCTTCCCATTAATAAGAATTTTCTATCCTTTTCTACAAATAGAATTCGCAGAAAGTTATTTTCCATATCTTCTATTTGAATTTCTACTTCCGTTTTGCATGGACTTTATACATCTAGAAAACATCTTCACGAGGAAAGGTAAAAATTTATATGTAATGTATATCCGATTGTAAAAGAAATACGGTGGAAGGTACACCTGATTTTATAATTTTGAAACTTTGCAATATAATAATGAAAGGAAAAATAATAATTTAGAATTATTCTAGATCTATGTTTGCTTTAAAGTTTAATATGAAATATAGTTATTTATGAATACATATCAAAGTCAAAAAAATTTATCAATTGAGACAATCCTTGTTTTCTGTAATAGTGTAGGTTGAGGAAATATTAAGAAGTCGATACTTCTTAAACATATACATATTTAAATATAAATAAGCACAAACTACTTTTCTAAAAACGTTTCTCAGTTTTATTAATTATCTCATTACTGCTATTTTTTATTAAATCTTATTTGTATGCGTATTTCTCTAATTTTATTTCATGGATTCACTCACAAACATACCCACACATACACACACACATATATATATATACATGTATAATGTGTCAAGTGTGGCAAGACACTCGAATTCAGTAATAAAATAGTTTCGTTCATAACTTCTCAATCCTCTAAAGAAAAAAAAGCAATTAGATGTAAAAAAAATTTAAAATCTGATTCTTTAAGAACTCCAACTTTTGGTATCTGTGAGGAAGTAAAATGGAAGTAAAATTTACGGTCATAAATTCTTAAGACAGTTTTAACAATTAATGCATTATTCAATTATTGGAAAGATCAATTAATTAACAGATGTTAGCAGTAGATTATTGTTGTAGGATGGGAGAATTATCAGATTGTAAAGGGTTAACATTATACAAATAATATTCTCCCAATGAAAAGTATTAAGTAATCTCTTATTTGGGCAAATCCTGCCAGATCTAGTTATATAACGTCATTGAAAACGTTTATATTGCATTCTAAGACACATAAATTTAGGATTATGTGCATCAAATTTAGGATCAAGGTTAAAATTATGTGCATTATTATTCGGTTGGCAAATATAGTGCGTGGGAACATTGCATTTGGCTGAAAAGGTCTAACATTTTACTAAAAGGATTCTGCAGTAAAGATCTAGAATTTTATCTAAAAGAACTAGTATCTGCTGCATTATTTCTTGTAGTATCTAGAGTAGAAATTGGGAAAACTGCAAATTGTCTTACTAATTTATGCAAATCCGTTGTGTCATTTGGAGAACTTACGATGAAAATATTGTGGTATTGTGGCGCTAAGCCACCTGCAAATCCCTGCACCATGATTGTTGCACATAGATATAATTTTCAGCCAATTTCATCCTTTTTATTGAAGAAATTTTCTATTTCACTTAGATCATTTAATTTAAGAGAGGAAAAATCAGAAAATCTAGGAATCTCCACTTTACGAATTTTTCTATTAAGAATTCTGAAATGTAACCATAATTGATATAGTTTTGATACATATAAATTTAGATTTTAGGAGCTCCTCTTTTTAAATATTTTGAAACTTGTGCTCAAATTTTCAAGTTCTTCCAAATTCTTATGAAAATATTACAAATTTTCATGATAATGACTTGGAAATAGCTGAATGTATTGATGAGGTTCTACTAATGATTTGAGAAATGTCATATTATTATATGAAGAACATGAAGATTGAGGTGCAGAGATTCAAGCTTTCAAGTATATACGAACTATGAAAACAGACATATCACACACACCTTCTTATTCTTTAGAAATCAATTTAAGTTGACTATTGATCTTGAGACAATATATCATTCTGAACATCCAACAGGCGTGGAACATTGCACCAGGTGACATGAATATAATTCTCTTTTCTGAAACCGAACTGATTAAAGTAATTGCATGTTCTAAAAAATATTTTTAATCATCTCTTACCTTTGTTTTTCTTTGTTCTTCTAGCTGTTTCTTTGCATTGTTGATTGTCTCTTGCTTTATATCATCTAGAAATTTTTCGACGTCAAATGAAATTCCTGGTTCGTACTTGTCTCTATCAAAGCAATTATCAATATTCATGAAAGCATTTAAATAGTGCAACTTCAGGTGACGACTATACTCCTATACATATTTCAAACACAGTACTATTTGTCAGTTACATAATGTGATGCATGCAAGCGAGTGATAAGGGCTCTTTTTTTCATTTTACTCTATAAGAACACTTGCCGCAGAATTATAAGCGATGTTTGAGCACTTAGTGTGTAAGAGCATTGCACTAATACTTACAGCTATTCTCCAGTCTAGAGTAGTATCAAAGACAGCTTCTGTCTGAGCTTCTCTTGTTGCAGATGAGAACTTGGCTGAAGATTCTTGTAATCGTTTGTCATCGAGTCATTCGAATTATAATATTTGTGTTCGTCTCATCAAATCATCCAATTTTTTGAACACATACAGTTTATTCACAAAACACATAAACATACACTAAACTTCACAAACATATATTAAATAATGGTTTTCACGGCTTTTCGCCGGATCAAAAAACATCTTCCATCCAATCGGGAATCAAAAAACATTCTAAACTATTTTTTCCCTCGGGACGGGATGACGTCACGACAAAATCCATATAGGGATAATTTCTTTCCCCAAGGAATGAAGTCGTAACATCCTCCCGCCCTGATGAATACATTCATCAAATTTGGTAGTTTAATCATTATGAAATATGTATAAAATATTACTAATCATTTACTAATACTTATGAATACAATACAATTACTATAAAATCACACTACATTACAATTCAATTATATAGAATTAAACAGCAATACTAAATTAATACTAATAATGCTAACATAATGGCAAAATAAAGGCGAAAAATATATAAACAAAAACCGAACCAAAACCAAGTTTGATAGGCTAGTCGAGTTCCATAGGGAAAATCATCTGGACCGCGCGTTTGAGAATTCCTGTGGCAGTCTTCAAAGTTAAGCTTCTTACTTTTCCATCGCGGCCCTGATGAACTTCTAAGACTTTTCCGATTTTCCACATTTGTCTTGGCAACTTGTCTTCACCTATTAAAACTATGTCATCTACATCAAAACATTTTACAGCATTTACAGGTTTAGAAAAATGTACACTTTTAAGTTGGAGGAGATATTCTCCCTTCCACCTATTCCAAAATTTATTTAACAAAGTTTCGCGATATAAATATCTTTCAAGGAGTAATTTTTTATTGCTTTTTATAATTTTATCATCTTTGACAGCCATGGGGGGTAATGTAGTCAACCTCTTTCCTGTAAGGAAATTGGCCGGAGTGAGAGGGAATGGTTCATCCGGTTCATTATAAACATAAGTTAGGGGTCGCGAATTTATTATTGCCTCTATTTCAATAAGAACTGTTTCGAGTTCTTCCCGAGTAACTAGTGCCCGTCCCAATACCTTTCTTAAAGCACCCTTGGTGATTCGAACCATTCTCTCCCAATATCCACCCCACCATGAAGCACGTTCCACTATAAATTTCCAGGTTATGCCTTTTTTACTAAAATAATTTTGTACAAGTTCAGAAGTTAAATTTGAGTACAATTTCTGAATTTCACGATCAGCATTTTTAAAAGATTTGGCATTATCAGAATAAACAGCATTACAAAGTCCTCTTCTTGATATAAATCGTCGAAAGGCTAATAAAAAGTATTCAGTACTTAAGTTGGACACAAATTCTAGATGGATGGCACGAGTCACAGCACAAGTAAATAAGGCAATGTACAGTTTATTTATATCTTTAGTATATAACGGGTCTAGCGAAGTCCGTACCAACGATCTCAAAAACACTTTCAGCATAAAGTCTGTCCGCAGGCAATAGAGCTACAGTTTGATTACCTGGTTTTACCTTGTAGCGTCTACAGATGAAGCACTTATTGAGGCACGATTTAACTGTCTGTCTGCCCTTCAGAATCCAGAATTTTTCACGAAGTTGGGTAAGTGTATCTGATACACCAGCGTGGTACAAGTTCTGATGCTCCCTCATTATTAGTAGCTCAGTGAATTTTGAGTTCCCTGGAATTATTAAAGGATGTCGTTCTGAAAATTTGAACTTAGAATGTTGGAGACGTTCACCCAGAACTATAAGCTTATTAGGAGTCATATTATGATTTATACTATAAAGTCTTGAATCGTTGCTGATTGGTGAATTGTTCAACAATTGCAAATATTCCCTTTCAAATTCAGTTTTTGAATGAAGTGAATCCAATAATTTAGAGCATCGGCCAATTCTTCTGCAGATATGGGACCTATCCTTTTCTCAGATTTATACTTACAGTTTCTAATAAAACGAATAATATAAGCAGTGACCCTCAGCATTTTATTAAGGCTACTATACTTGTTAATATCCAACAAGAGATCTCTAGGTTCCTGCGAAATTTTAGGGAGAACTTTAACATCCTTCATTTATCTTTTAAGTTCCATTATTTCATCATCAGATTTAAGTTTAACTGGTATTTCATCAGAGGGCAATTCGTCCATTTTCAACCAAGCTGGACCTGAAAGCCAGACTTCGACCTTTACGAGAGTGAAGGAGTGCATACCTCGTTTGCCTACTTAGTTTGTCAGCCGGATTTTCCTTCCCACTGCAATAACACCAGTTGGAAGGGTTGGTTTTTTCTTTGATTTCAACTACTCTAATTTTCACAAACTGTTTTAAGTTTTCAGAAGCACCTCGTATCCAATGCAGACAAATTTGGGAGTCACACCACAAATATACATCGTTCTCCTTAATAATTGGAAAAATATTCCTCAGATAAGATGCTAGTCTGGCAGAAATTAAAGCACCTAATAATTCAAGCCTGGGTAAAGTTATTGGTTTCAGAGGAGCAACATGTGATTTAGCTATCACAAATTTTCTCGAAATTTTGGTAGGATATTTTATTCTAAAATATGCAACTGCACCATAAGCCTTTGGGCTCGCATCAGAAAATAAGTGCAGTTCCAAGTTTTCAAATTTAGAGTCATCAAAATATTGTCGAGGAATAGTCATGGCTTGGGTTATGATTTCATCAAGCCACTCCTGGAATATAAGGTAAAATTCGTGTTTGAGAGATTCATCCCAGGGAATTCCAATTTCTCAAAGTTGTTGCATAAGCAACTTTATACGAATTGTAAAAGGGGTCAGAATGCCTAAAGGATCGAATAACATACCGCAGGCCTTTAGAACAGTTCTTTTAGTTGAAGGGTTGGCACTTATGGCTTTAAAATGCTCCGTGGCAATAGTTATGTTATCATTCACATTATCCCAAACGATTCCTAACACTTTAACTGGGATTCCTAGTACTTCAGTTGCTTGTTTTCAGTCAATATTTTCGTTTAACCATATATTTCGTAAAATGGGAGAATTAGTTACCCATTTTCTTAAGCTCATAGAAGCTTGATTCATAATGTAAATAGCGTCTTTAGAAATAGAGAAAGCATCTTTAATTGTTTCGCAGCCACTAATAAAATCGTCCACATATAACTCATTCATTAATTCAGGAACATCTTTAAACTTATTTTTAAATTTAGAAAGATGTAATCTGATAGTTGCAGCTAATATGAATGGGCTTAATTTTACTCCGAAGAGAGCTCGAGTGAACTGCAGGACTCTGATATCATTGCGACCCAAACCTAAATTTGTTCCCGGATCCCTTCCCCACAAAAATTGCAAAAATTTTCGATCTTGATCAGCGATACCTATTTCCAAGAATGCTCGTTCAATATCCGCGCAAAATGCAATTGGGTTATATCTAAATTTCAATATAATCTTAAGCAAATCGGGATTCAAATTTGGGCCGCTCTCTAAACAATCATTTAGGGAAATTTCCCCCTTTGCCTTAGAAGAGGCATCGTAACACACCCTGAGTTTAGTAGTTTCGCTAATTACTCCCTGATGGGGCATGAAATATGATTGTCTGTTTTCATTCGGATAATAATCTATTTCCTCGATAATATTATCTTTTAACTGATTTTCGATAATATCTTTATATCGCAAATATAAATTTTCATCTCGCTTAAATGTATTATTCAAACTAAATAAACGTTTGCTAGCAATTTCATAATTACTATTTAATTCCGAAAAATCATTTTTCTTGAGCAATCGCGTTTCATATCTTTTGTCGTTATACGTTGTATTCTGACTAAATTGTTCTAAAATATCTTCAGTTGTTCGTGAAACATCATTTTTTACATTAATTCCTATCGATTCCAAATCCCACAAGTCTTTAATTCTTTCATAATCCGGTTCACTACCCGCATGTGTTATTAAATTATTAACGTGAACTTCCTTGGCATTTGATTCTCTTCCCTTACCTTGTATAACATACCCGAAAATGTTATCTGTTGCTACCAATCTATTACTAAGTCTTAAATTTCTTTCACTTAAAATTTCCCATATTTGATCTGCGCCAATTAAACAATGTATTTCTGTCGTAGTGCCAAGATCAGCCAATTCAATTTCCTTCTCAAGGGCAAGATGTCTTACCCAATTCGAAGGTACTTCAACCTCTCCACACGTAATAGAATTTATGACAACTGCATTTATTTTCTTTCTTTGATCGAGATTAATTCTACTTTTTAGAACCAATTCTACGATATCATACACCTATTTTTCGGATTGTTTATTTCCAAACTGATAAATTACAAGTGATTCTCTGTTAATGATTTTTAAATTCAAGAAATTAGCAATTTCCTTTTTTATGAAAGTCCTCGTCGCCCCTCCGTCTATCAAACATCTAATTAATGTTCCATCATTTGACCTATTTTCTACCAACGCGGAAAACGTTTGCAAAAACACTGTATTTGAAATTTTGTCGTTTACTTTTTTCTCTTTACAAAATAAACTATTTTCTATTGCCAAATCATCACATTTATCGTTTGAGGAAGGCGGGGTTACAATCTGATCACAAATTAAAATGTTATGAGGTAATTTACAATTGCGACACACATTATTTTTCTTCCAACATTTCTTCATTACGTGCCGACGTTGGAAGCAAATAAAACAAAGGCTCTGCGTCAATAAAGCTTTTTTTCTTTCTGAAACATTTAAATAACAATTTTCATTCGAATGAGAATTATCGGAACAAAAAATACATTTATTCCCGGCAGTCGCCAGAAAGGCGGAGGTTGTAGACAATGGTTTCTTTTGCGGATTATTACCATATCTGGATCTGTTAAAATATTTTAAAAGATGGAGTTTATTTTTTATGGCACAGCAAATAAGAACGGGTATATTTATCATTGCTTATGCATTACAAAATTTTCCATTAATGGGCTACCTCCAAATATTGTTTAAAAGCACTGATATTTTGCTTGAATTTTTTTCTTCTTAAAAAATGGACAAATTTAAAGGGCGAGAAGTTTATATTTTCAAACTTAAACAATAACTTCCACCCTGCTAAACATACTTACTCTTTTGTTAATAATAATTTTGCTTTAAATCTATTGTGATAAGTATAATTATTTATAATTTCGTTATAAAATTATTTAACCTGCATTCATAACATTTCTCCGTTCTGTAACAGTAAAATATATTCATCAAGAATTTTTTTATTAGATTGCTTTTAGCTTATTGAAAGTTTTAATAACAATGTCTAATTTATTTATTATTTTAATTTATTTTTTAAGTTGGTTTTGAAAGAATTACAGTTAGAGACTGCCAAACTCTTATTCCTGTGTTTAATAAATTGATAAAATTTATGCTCATTTGAAAGTCAGAAAACTCAGAACTTTCAGGGGGAGGAAAAGGTACGGAGTGAGTACGATTATCTTTAAAATACAGCAAATAAGTCTACTTTAATGCCAATAATACATTAAAAATTTGATAATAGGAAAATGTAGTGGGTACTCTAGCTCACCCGCCCCTTTCCCTGTATGAAAATGGTTTAGTTAAATACGCTACTACATGAAATTATTATTGCTTACCAAGTGAAATGCTAAAAAAGTTAATAAATTATCTCAATTATATAGATGTTTATAAAACTCCCTGTGTAAAACACGCAACACTTTTTGTGTTCGATTTAAAAAGAACTATTTTAAACTATTTTTCATTTTGGTGTTAAAGTACATCAAATAAACCATGGCTTTATTTTGCACCAAACTTGGTATAGCAACAAATTTGGAGACAAAAGTAGTGTTAACTAGGCCATTGCCGATGTTTCATTACATTAATTTACCAAGGGTATTTCTCTACACTAATTTGGTAGCAACTTAGTTCCTAATATGGGAATTATTTGGGAATATTTCTGGGTTTTTTCTTTACAGTGAACCAGCCGCCTATCACACATGTACAATAGACAAGCATTCAAAATGATTATTTTCATGAAAAAATAAGAATGAAAAATCATGCGTACAACATATGTTATGAAACACATTCTAACACATTCAGATTACCATAACGAGAGTTCATAATTCATTAACGTGAAAGTGATAATGTGAAAATGAACAATTTTGAAAACACATAACGCATTTGATAACCCAATTCTTCTATTACAATAATAGTCATTAAAATATGCGATTTGTTTCGTAACCCTGTATATGATATACAAATTATGTAAACATACTACATAATATTCTGACAGTTAGTGCAGTTAAAGGCATAGCATAGTTGAAAATTGCCACTCATTAATGTATGCCAAAAAATAAATGTTAAGAAATTTTGTGCGACATTGTACATTACCTATAGAATTTATAGACACCAAATATTTCTTTAAAAAATAATTAAATTTGAAAAACGCATGCTAAAATTGAAAATAAACTTTCAGCAATAATTATCCGTTGGCTTAAATAGCTCAATCATTAATTATTTTCACGTACAGTCAAATTATTTTGTGTGTCCCTGTAAATAAAGATAAGTTCTATGCACACAATATTCTATAGTCAGAATGCTAAAGTACACTTCAGTGATGTATATAAATTTCAATATAATCAAAATACTGTAAATATCATTAAAATACATTGTAAATTTTTTCCCCCAATAGACCGTATTTCAATGGAATATTTTTGTGTGGCCCAGAAAAGGAGCCGAAAATTCAACATGATTGCTTTTCAATAACAAACATGCCACCATAAATCTCAATAACATATATCCAATTCATGGCAATCGAACTACATTTCTATTAGTTACAGCACAGACAGTTAGACAGAAAGAGAGATAGGTAAAGAAATTGAAACCATAGATACTTTTCAACTGTGTTGGAAAATGCTAAAAAGACGTACGATTTCGTAAATCTGTCATCTTTTTCACATATTTATAGAATTCTTAGTATTTTCTTTTCTTATGCGAAAATTCTTTTTGATTAAACCATTCGGAACCATTGGATAAGTCTTGCAGGCGGAAGATTAAAAATCAATTGTCAATTTTACATTCTTATATCTTTATAAGTATTGGATTCGTAAAAAATTTCAACTTCCGGTTTTCGATGAATTTATACGTTAAAAAAAGTCCTGAAGACGATTTAAGGGTTTTTAGAAAATGTCTGTCTGTGAGCCTGTCTTCAGCTCTGTCATTCCGACACGCTTTCAATCTGCATGTGACAAAAACTTTGTAGGTGCTCCATCTCAAGAACTAATGAACGGAATTTTACAAAACTTTAGATTCAATTAGACCTTGATGTAAACTAGAATTTTTTATGTTTTGATCCTGAATATATCGTATATCGCTCAGAAGGCAGCGCTGCTATGCTCATTATTAGAAATTTCCACAATAGCTTTATCTCAAGAACTAATGAATGGATCTGCATGAAACTTCAGATTCAGTTAGAAATTAAAGTAATTATTAGATTTTGGTATAAACTACCAAACCAGTGACGCTGTTATGTTGAATTTTTCATGAATTACTAACATGTATGAGATAGAAGAAAGTTTTGAAATTGTCACATCTGACTAGTTTTTAAATATTCTTGTATATTTATATATGATTAAATCTTTTTTAAAGTTATGTGTAAAAATCCGGCACCAGTGACGGGGATCTTTATTTTTGAATATTTAAGTGGTTTGAACCTGGCTTCTCATACAAATTGGGTTTCTGTATTATTATGAATCCCATTTTGAATCTAGTCTCGTTTATAATATTAATAAAATAAAAAATAACTATTATCAATTTAAGAAAAATTTCCCAAGTTATAAAATTTATACACAGAATTTTTTTATTTCTCTAATAAACATAATATAAGTATATTTAAACATTATTTGATATTATAAAATTCTTTCCGCATTACCAACATTAAACGACGATAAAAGACCGACTAAAAATTATTCAATAGAAAATTCCGAAATATTGACACTGATAAGGAAGCGATACAAATGTCAATAAACTACATGTACTTTCAAATAAATTTTTCCGACACTTTTTTCATGTAAATTTATTTTTCTTCTCACATTGATCTAAAAAGTGATTTTTATTCTGATAGCATAGACGATTAAGTATCAGGGGGGTAAAATCGGCAACTCTTTTCTAACAGAGAAAAATCAATTTTATAAAAAATGAATAGTTAAAAATGTTGTAATTTAAATTGAGAATAAAAGGGTAACATGTAAATAGAAATATCGAATATTTTTAGATTACAACAAGAAAATATGGGATTCGTGAAAATTTTTAAATTTAGATTTTTGAAGAATTCACACTTTTTAGGGGGTCGGAGATTCCAAAAAATATGATTTTCAAAATTTCTTTCCGTCAGTCTGTGATTCTGTGTGCTTGTGAATCTGTGATTCCCACTGTCTCTCTGTGACATAAATTTTGTGGGTGCTCTATCTCAAGAACTTTAATAAAAAGCTATATAATTTAATAAAAAGCTATATTAAGACAGTAACTCATACAAGTTGATGCTGATTAGTTTTTGGTCTAAATTGCTTGAGAGATGGTGCTTTCATGCTGAATTTTTTTACGATTTACGAAGGCCCACTATCTCAAAACTAATGCAATTACTTCCATTAATCATCAGATTTAGTTAGTCTTTGACATGAATTAATATGTTTCTTACATTCGAGTGTAAATCATTTAACAGGTGGAGCTGCTATGCTGCATTTCTCACTATTTTCGCAACAGCTCTATCTCAAGAATTAATGCACTGATTTTCATAAAATTCAGATTCAATAAATCTGTAATATAAAGTTGTTGTATTTACCTTACGGTATCAATCGCCTAACTGATGGCACTGCTATGCTGAATTTTTCCCGATTTCTGCAATAGCTCTAAATTCTCAAAAACTAATGCACGAATACTTTTTAAACATACTATTCCGGTATAGTTTGATAAATATTATTGCTGTTTATGTTTTGGTATTAATCCCCCAAATGAGTGGTGCTTTTATGTTGCATTTTTCCCGATTTTCACGATAGTCCTATTTCATGAACAAATAACGAAATTTCATGTTTTTAGAATCCAGAAGATGTGCGTAGATTGTCATTTAATTTTGGCACTGTGGTAAAGAAGTTTTAAGTAAAAATATGAATGAGATAGAAGAAAATTTTGGGATTGCTATATTTGATTTGTTTAATAATAAGTTTTGGAGAATTAGTTTAATATAATTCTAGTAATATAGCTTTATCGAATTTTTATCTTTGATTTGCCAATCTGTGTTAAGAAAAATAGTTTCAGTATTTGATATAACTTTATAAGTTTTTTACAAATATATTTAATATAAGTTGACATGAACTAAATTTGAAAAAAATAGTAGTTTTTTTTACGAAAAATAACCATATGAATAAAAAATCATACCCCTAAGTCACTTTATGACGTGACTTTGGGGTTTGATTTTTTCAAAAAAATTACTTCAGAAGTTTTAATATATACGGGGAAAATAATCAGTTCAAATAATAAAAAAATGCCAACTATTTCCCTCGTTTGAAAGAAAAAAGGTGTAAGGGGGTAGGGGCCAAGAAAGAAAAATTAGAAAAGGAAAACACTTTTTTTAATTACTAAATATCTTAGTAAAAAAATTACACACATGATGTTGGATAAAAAGAAATATATTTTTTATAAACATTGAACCTCGTTACTCTCCCAAAGCAGCTATTTAGAGCCCTTTTACCGCTAAATTTCAGTATACTTTTTGCCGATGTTTCACATATTCAGGAACACGTATTTTACATAGCGTACAAAAATTATTAATATTTTGAGCAATCATAAGTTGTAAAATTTATTATATTTCTGTTACAAAGAAAAAAAATGTGACGAAATGGCAAATCCTACAATTCATGATAAATTAGCATTCCTTCTATTAGTGGAAATTACTACAGCTGAATTTCCAAATATGTAATGCATTTTTTAAATAAACTGAGTTTCTGCACAGTATTTTTATAGAGGTGTATTGGTAAGCCACACGGATCCACTAAAGCATAAGAATAGCGTTTTCTGCCACAGATTGGAATTGCTAAAATCTAGTTTGATCTATTTAAACTGTGAGGTATCGTAGGGCTATTACAAAAGTGTAGGAAAATTTTTCATAATCTATACTTGGTGTTTGAATTTGATTTCTTGCTTAAAGTACACATTTTAGTCCAACAGCCTACAGCACAAAAATACCCCTTTATTTTATGGAAGAGTAGTAATAGGGGAATCTAATGATGCATATCTGCCAAAAGCTAAGTGCTGCATATGATAAAAATTAAAACCACTCGTGTTTTACTCGTAAGTTCATCATTGCGTTTGCGTATAGTCATTTAATATCTTTGATTACAGCAAACACAATGCTAAACCTACTAGTAAACCACTAGGAGTGTTAAATTTAGGCTTATGCTCCACTATATTTCAGGCAGTCATGGATTATTATATTTCCCTGTTACTACTCTTCCATAAAATAGAAGTTTTTTTCCTTGTGCTCGATAGGTTTTCTTCTGATATTTTTCCTATCCTAAGCCTTCGTTTGGTTATGTGCGGACGCGTCCTAGAAGCACTCTTTAAAATAAAAGGATAGGTGCGACCGAAGGCCCACCGGCTGGGGCCTTCTGTAGATTTAGTTGTGCGAATATCCCAGCTACGTTTAGAGGTAATTTGCATGTTTTAGGACAATTATTTATTAAGTTATAGCATAAGTAATTAATTATCACATCTCATTATCAATTCGTTTTAGTGGGCCTCGCAAATACTAGGTTCCACAATTCTAACTATTTAATAGCTTAAACTCTTAATTAAAAAATTATGAAATTATGAAAATTTTATTTCCATTGTCTAAATTTCAATCATGATTGGTTTATAAAAATTTTCTCCTAAAATTTCTCCCGTTAATTAAAGTTTTATTATTATTTCTTCCAGATTAATCTAAAACCCCGTGCTCGAAATCGAGCTAAAATAACACTAAGTCCAGCCTAATGGGGATACGTTTTGAGACATATGTACTCTAAGATATCGTCCTCTTCACCCCTGTTGGCAGCAAGTCAGTCCCCATAGCGACCACTTGGAATACCTGAAAGAATCACGAGATTCTAAAACTACAAGACTCAAATAAACCCAGTAAATATATAATGTAATTATATGCATTTAAGATTTTAACTATTTTCTCCACTTTTCATGTATTAATTTCTTAAATTAGATTATTTCTCTATTTTATTTTTTTCTTAACTTTATTATTATTTTTTCTTTTTTTTTCGCAAAAATATTTTTTCTAATTTTAGATAAAAACTGGGGAACTGACTAATTAATACATATTAATGATTTCAATTAATTTTCTTTAAAATTAATTTTTTTAAAGTACAGTATATTTACTTTTAACCGTGGTCGGCATGATTACGCCATACCCACCTTACTCTCTATCCAACCACAAAATATTAATTTCTAATCATCTGAGTAATTAATTAATATTTATCCTTTTCAGTTGTGTTCCTATACCCAATACAAAATTGTGGGGAGGGGGGTATTGTTTATTTTGAGTTTAACAGAGAAATGTGCACTTTAAATCGGTGTTTTCACAAAGATGCAGGGAAAAAGCTTTTTTTTTTAAACCTTCGGGTTATTTACTTCCAAATACTTGCAAATTACCTGCATTTTTTACCTTCAGGAAAGAGGCAAGGTTTTTACCTTCAAGAAACTTTAGTTTCAAATACCAGCAACTTACTTGAAGTTTTTTTTTTAATTTTGCTGATTATTATTATTATTATTATTATTATTATTATTAACCTGAGAACTGAATTTTTATGCATTTAAAGAACTTCCCGAAGATTTATATGTCAGAAATATTAACCCTTGAAATAATGGTTTGTTAATTTCAATAAATAAATAAATAAATAAATAAATAATAAAAAATATATCACATTTACACCAGTATTTTGCAGTTTGAAAAATCGGTTTATTATGTCTGCATCTGTTTCTCAGTATGTATCTTGTGTATATATGTGTTTCTCAGTATAATTTTTTTAAATATGAGAATATTTTTTCTAGTAGTAAATTAATTAATTTCAGTTATAATCAATATATGTATGTGTGTGTGATACTATATATATATATATATATATGTGGGATTAAAGAATAAAGTATTCAGCAATAAAAGATAATAAACTCAATGATTTAATGAACGTAATATCCAAAATGAGACTCGTGTGATGATGCGTGGAAAGAACGAGGTGTTCTATAAATTTCAGCGATGGCGAGTTGGATGGATTTTTAATCCAAAGCTCAGAGAAGCTTATTTATACTGAATATTATTCAGTTCTACTGTTATTTTTGAATGCTACGTATATATTTTATGTCTATTAAACCTTTTTTATCTTATCAAGAATATTAGTTTTTCTTAAATCGTAAGTTAATCACTCAATATCCCACAAGTTTTGGGGGTTCGTTGCCGGGATTTGAATGATTTCGCTGATTTATATTTGAATTTGAATTTCACAATGAAAGCTATTTTGTACTAAGAAGATCTAAGTCTAAGAAGAATGTTTTGTTCTTAAACTAAAACGTATTATAAAAAAAAGGAACTGTTTGTTATATGTGTAATGATTAGAAATTATCCGTAATCAAGCCTACAAGATAGTGCACTATATTGTTTTGTTGAAGTGTAAACAAAAATTATAATGTCTGTTCTGAATAAAGCTAGAAAGGCGGACTTGTTAACATTGTGTGATGATCTAGGTATAGTTGTGCCTCAGAGTCCAAGAATCATTGATTTGATAAAGTTGGTGACGGAATCGAAGGATTATGAAGAAAATTTTTTAAAAGTTCGACTTGAAGTCATTGCCGCGGAGAGAATAGAAAAAGAAAGACTAGAAGCAGAAAAAGAAGAAAGAAGACTAGAAGCAGAAAAAGAAGAAAAAATACTAGAAGCAGAAAAAGAAGAAAGACGGTTACGGTTAGAGGAAAAGAAGATGAAGATGGAGTACGAATTACGAAAAATTGAACTTCAAAGAAATATGACAAATACAAGTGACGGTTCGGCTGTAACTGGTGCAGGTAAGCAACCAGATTTGTCTAAATTAATGTCACACTTTGATGGGAAGGGTGATATTAGTATCTATTTAGCTCTATTCGAAAGACAGATTTCTAGGATGAATATAACAAAAGAGAATTGGGTCATGCACTTATTAAGTTTAATGGCGCTAGAAATTGCTAATGTTATAACTAGAGAACCAGAAACATTAACAAATAACTACGATTATGTAAAAAACTTGCTGCTCAAAAGATTCAAATTGACGCCAGAAGAGTTTAGGCAAAAATTAATGTCGCATAAGAAAGAAAACTCAGCCACTTGGCGCGATCTAGCATTTGAGTTAAGGAATTATTTAGAAGAATGGATTACCGGTCTTGATGTATCCAATTTTGAAGATTTAAAAGAATTAATATTAGTAGATCAAATCAAGAGAAGGTTACCCATAGAAATGAAAGAACATTTTATCGATGATCTTCCCAAAATTAAAAATGTTGATGTATTAGTTTGTAAACTAGATGATTATGAAACAGCAAGGCGTAATATTAAAACCATGAATAGAAATTCACACCACTTTGAAGAAAGGAAGCCAAAAATGCACGAAAACAACAACACAAAACCATGGTTACCATATCAACGTTATAATACATTAAGAAAATTACGATTTAAAGATAATACAGATCATGCAAATGAATCTTCTTATTTAAATGAAAAGAACAGAGCACAAATTATGTGTTTCAAAAGTAACCGTCTTGACCACGTAATATCGCAGTGCAATAATGGGGAAAATAAACAAATAAAAAATGACAGCCAAAATCGGAGCCAAAACCCGCGATTATTTAACCACAAAGAGATGAATTCAGCAGTAATCAAGCAAACCAACAGCGCCAAACCAGATTACATGAAAAATATTGATATTGGCGGTGAAAAGACACAGATCTCCTTCGACACTGGAAGTGATGTCAGTTTGGTGAGTTAAGAATATTATACGAAAATAGGCTCGCCAAGATTATTTTCAAATAATATCTCTTTGTCCGGCATAAATAAAATAGTTGTATATCTAAAAAGATACTTCCCATATGAATTTAATATTGATGGTTTTCTAATCAGAACAAATTTGTACGTGCTAGAATCTCTTGAATATGATATTTTATTGGGATATGATGTGATTAGTAAATTAAATTTGGCGATAGATGAGAACGGAATTAAGATCGTTGGCTAACGCAACAATATTGAAGTAGGTTACACTGAAGTTCAGAAGAATTATGACATAAAATTGAATCATGCTGCCAGAAATAATAATGAAAAGAAAACGTCAACGTTAGATAATTCACGTGATGAAAATATTATAATTGTAAATGATAATAATGCAGGAGATAATTTCTTAATTAATTTCGCGAGAGTCATAGAAGAAAATGAAATTGATTTGAATCACGTGAGAAATTTGAAAATTAGAAAAGAAATAAATGAGAAAGAAGAAAATTTAATTAGTAAGAAAAGATTGAATGAAAGAAACGAGACATCACAAACAGGACGAATGAATGACCTAAAAGAAAAATGCCATTTATGTGCACGCGCCAATGAAAATAAAAATGAAACAAGGAAAGTTGAAAAATATTATAAACGGAAAAACACGAGGGAAGAAAAGAATATTGAAGGAGTTAATGCAAATAAACAGAAATTTATCAGAAATTACAAGAAGCGTGATTACAATGATAGAGATGAAGAAAAGAAATATTATTCGAGAAATAATTTTAATAGAAAATGTCACACATGTGAATTCGGAGAAAATATTTAGGGGAAAGAAAGCTTAAAATTTTTGAAAAAGAAAGGATTGAACCGTGTGAAAGGAATAATAAAACAAGCATCAAAACAAATTTTAATGGTCCGCGTAGAAATCTATATTTTTGGAGTAATGGTAATTATAAAAAACAATTTAACATGATGAGAAGAGTACCTTATAGATATGAATTAAATGATCCCGTGGTAATCCAAGAAACGCAGTATGGAACATGTCTGAAAAAGGGAAAATTCCATGGACCGAATAAAAACATTATAGAAAAATCACATGATCATTATGATGCAAAGAGAATTGGAGACGATGGTGGACAACAAGATATCTACTATTGCAGAATACATCAAGCCATGGGGTAACGCATCTGCATAACGTTACATGTTTTTGTTTTATGTTTACCTGTTTTGTATGTGTAAATTTGTATCTAAATTTTTATAAGCAGCTGCCGAGGACGTCAGAAACGTCAGGATGACCGAGAATGTGGGATTAAAGAATAAAGTATTCAGCAATAAAAGATAATAAACTCAATGATTTAATGAACGTGATATCCAAAATGAGACTCGTGTGATGATGCGTGGAAAGAACGAGGTGTTCTATAGATTTCAGCGATGGCGAGTTGGGTGGATTTTTAATCCAAAGCTCAGAGAAGCTTATTTATACTGAATATTATTCAGTTCTACTGTTATTTTTGAAGGCTACGTATATATTTTATGTCTATTAAACCTTTTATATCTTATCAAGAATATTACTTTTTCTTAAATCGTAAGTTAATCACTCAATATCCCACATATATATATATGTGTGTGTGTGTGTGTGTGTGTGTGTGTATAATATATTAAACTCTCTCATTGTTTATGATTAAATTCATTAAATAACATTTACAGACGTTCTAAGAATCCAACAGCTTTCAGTTGCATTGAATTTTTTTTTTCTTTTTTGCTAATAAAAGTGCTGCTCGCAATATCGCGTGACGCTTTCGTCTTTTCACGCCAAATATTCGAAAGTATTTTATTTTTTAAATACTTTCTATTGTAATTCCGCCGTAAATTTTGATTGTTTCTTTATTATATACATAAGTAGTTTAATTTCTATTTTTTCCAAAAAATATTTAGTATACTTATTATGGAGACCTTCCGTGTAAGAAGTGTTTGCAAGATTTTTTTCACACTCCGTCTTGATTACTTTGTTATGTAACTGAGAAATTTTAAAGGAACCCTTCTTTGCAAGTAATAATATCAGGGGTCGCATTGTATAGGGAAAATTTTATTGTTCCTACTAAAACACCTAATAATCTTCATGATTATTTTATTTAAAATATGTTATAGAATAGTATAATGAAGATAATATTTTGAGAATAGTGGCAGCAACAATAAAAATTGTCCTATAGAAGGTGACACCTGAAACACAAATAAATAAGGATGACAAAAAACTGTTTGAAAGAGAGAAGAATTGTGCTTTTTATTTTAATCTCTTAAATTTAACTCTTCTACTTAAATTGAACATAGTGAATTAATGTTAGGAAATAGAGAAAATGTAAAACAGAAGTTAAAATAACAAGAAAATGCTTGTCAAGATAATTAAGAAATATTTTTTTTACACAAATAAACGTTAAAAGAAATACTTACAATTTAATAAACATTTTTCAATACACTCAAATGACTTTTGTATTCCTTCCAGCAAATTCTTTAAAGCTGTTATTTTTTAAAATTTAATTTTTTTGAAAATCATTAATTACTTATAATGCTAATTACCATACAATGATTTTCAATTTGTTTTTAAAGCCAGTTAAATATTTAAATTTTAATATTAAAATTAATTTTGTTGATTCCTGGCAATTAGTCAATCCATTAGCTAATTGGATCTTAATTAGCTAATTAGTGAAGAAAAGCTCTTTACGATGAATTTTCTTTAGTTGAGGCAAGATTTATTCCGGATCGGTAATTTTATTTAAACTTATATTTTATTTGTGTGGAGAACATATTGATTATTTTTTGATGAAATTTATGATGGTGAAACCAGAGAATAAATGTTAGTTAAGAAAAAAATAATTCTTAACCAACTTCGCTTTATTTAAAAAATAAAACTTGTTAATTAATCCGAAACAATTGCACTTATTGAAAATTAATATTCGTTAATTGTATCATACTATACATATAGTAACATATATTAATTTTTCTTAATATATTTTTTAAAGTACTAAAGAAAAAACCATAAAAATACATCAGTTTTGTTAATTATTTGAAAAAAAAAAAAAAAAAAAAAAAGTATCCACGGATGCACAGTATAGTTTTTAGCGTCAAAACTTTTTCAAAGTTATTTTATTCCTTTAACAGATATAGATCTCAGTTTTTATTTGAATTGTAGAGAAAAAGTGGTAACATATGTAATATGTAATATAGTTCTAGTAACATATGTAATATATTATATAGTTCTAGTAACATATATATTATATTATATAGTTCTAGTAACATATGTAATATATTATATAGTTCTAGTAACATATGTAATATATTATATAGTTCTAGTAACATATATAATATATTATATAGTTCTAGTAACATATATAATATATTATATAGTTCTAGTAACATAGGTAATATATTATATAGTTCTAGTAACATATATAATATATTATATAGTTCTAGTAACATATGTAATATGTTATATAGTTTTAGTAACATATGTAATATGTTACTATACTACTGTATATGTTCCACATTCCAATACCAGGGATTGCACTCTATTCTTAACAAAACTGTATCTGAATGAAACTCCATTAAACAAACTATCAGTAGATATGTTACTCGAAGTGTGGGGGGGAGCGCTTTTAAGCAATAATTTAAAATTTTTGCAAAAATTACTTTATGTAAAAATGGCATTTAACGCGGAATATTTTTTTTATAAATTCATATCATGTATCATAAACTATCTTAAAGTTTCAAACAGATAAACTTAAACAAGGTTATTACATTTCTGTTATATTTCGTTATTTTGTTCGTACCCCTTTCCTCTCCCCCCTCCCTGAAATGTAACTTTTTAATAAATATGTATCATATGTCATAAACTATCATAAAGTTTCAAACAGTTCCAGAAATAAATTAACTTTTTTTAAAATTTAGTATTAGAAAATAGTGGTATTCGAGGCCAAAATCCCTTTTCTTAAATTTTTATCGTGTTTTATTACATAGCCAAAAGTTTCAACCACATCAAGTAATAATGGTAACATTTAAATAGCAGCTAAAACGGGAAGAAACGCTTAAGTTAAAAAAAAAAAAAAATTAGCGCCGCTATTCCTTCCCCCCTCCCACCCTAAACTTTAAGTGCCATGCTTTATGTAAGTTTTTTCTTGTTTTTTAAAGGGATGCGATGTTTTCGTTCACAACAATTTCACATGAATTATCCAGCGCGAAAACCAATAACTGCAACTAATTAAAATGGATATACCCATAATCCTAGAGTTTTCATCTGATTAAAATAGTAAATACATATTCTTAAACAGAATGGAAATTTAAAAAGGATTCAAAAAAAAAAAAAAAATCCGAACTCAAAAATGGATATTTTTAAAGTTTTATTTTCTGTATAAAAATTCTGACACCAGTTTTTATGGCCGTCATTGAAATTAATAAGGGAAAATAAAATATTTTTTTTTAATATTTCGATAAAAAATTATAAATTGGGATCTAATTGAGCTACAGACACGATTTTTCGAAAATTTGATTGTAGATTTTTTGTTACCTCTAATAGTGCAAGTTTCGAATTTTTGTGATGTACAGAAAAAAAGTTACAGACCCTTTAAAAATCTCCTACATCCAGATATCACGTGTTTGTGCACCTGCAGTAAAAGTTTTATTTGATTCCAACCCTTCTCAGACAAGGTTAATCCTTAAAAGATCAGAAACAAGTAAGAAAAATCATGCGTTAAGCATAGATTATGAAGCACTTTCCAACGCTTCATGGAATCTTTAACAAAACTTCGTTATTTTGGTAGATAAGGATATAAAGCCAAATGTGTATTCCAGTACTATTGGACACCCAATTATTTGATCTTCAGCTAATATACATACTGTATAATGGGAAAATTTAGTTTAGCAAAAAATGCTTAGTAGCTTGAAATTACCCTTTCAGCAATTTATACTAATAAATGGAAACATACTTGAATACTTTGCTCAGCCTTGTAGTTTGCCTGGTACCTTTATACTATACAATAAGCGTTAAGATAAAAATTATTTTAAACTAAAACACTCTTAAAATACTCTGAAATCACTTTCCAATAAATTATCATTCATTGGCTCCATGTACTCAATTCTTTCCGTAGCCATGTATATCATTTTATATATATTCTGCAAACATTTCTTAGTAAATTTAATGCAGTTCAGCGTAAAAATGCATAATTTATTTAGTAATCACCTTTTAGTAATTTATGCTCATATTCAGTAACGTTGGCGAGCTCTTTTGGGTAGCCCTGTATATTAACTATAGGATTTATACACACCATACAATATGCCTAAATTTAGTGAAACTTATATGCGCATATCATAATTAAAAGGCATTTCATCCATCCATCAGCTATCATTGGATGCATATACAGTACTTCGGAAAGGATGTACTATTTGGAATCTTTTTTGTGTCCCTGTAAATACTATGTACTTTATATTAGGGAATGCAGTATCGTATAACTTATACTAAGCCTCATTGACATACATCAATTTTATTACATGAAACAGTTTAATATATTTAAAATATATCACACACAATTCCCCCTTTTACTATTATCTAATGGAATTCATTTGTGTGGCCCTGTAATTGAATAATAGCTACATTTTCCTTTTTCTACTTTACATTTTTTTACGAATTCCTTTGAAACGAATTTTCCCTATAGGACGTAATGTAACGGGAAAATTTTGATTCTCCCTGTAGATAAACCAATCATGGTAGAAACTTCATTTTCAATTGGGTCAGTGCTAGGTTAAACGTCAATAACGTCCTAAAATTGCATGACAATCCGAGTATATTTACATGATTTAGAGTGCGGACAGACGGGCAGACAAACCGAATGCGTAAGCACTTTTAAACTTTCTTGGAAAGTGCTAATAATAATAAAAAGGAATGAAATAAGTGAATTTTTAATCGATTTTTAAGGATATTTTGAGAAATAATCGGGATATAAAATTAAATTTCAGAATTTCGGAAAGCTATTTCAATTTTACCTTTATTTTGTACAATTTGCGTGATCGTGGCTTTTTTAGAACGAAAGATATCGGCTTTTAAAAATTTGCCTAGTACATTAATTCTGTTAAATTTACACCTTTTTTTGATCCAAATTCTGAAATTCATTAAAAAAGAGGTTTTTAATTAATTTCGTCGCTAATTACGGCCGGAAATTTTCAAGAAAACCATATTCGGATGCACCGAAAAATTAGTTTTTTTTATACATTTCGTGTCTTTCTACGTCAAATAGGTTATAAGTTTTTGCTGCTTGAAGAGGTTTATGCTCACAGACAGACAAACAGACGATTCCCACTTTTAATTGAAGTGCTATTTTTACACCTATGGAATTTATGTCAAAGATGAAAATGAAAAAATATTTTTCATTCCTAAAACAGCCTGTTTTTTGACGATCGAAACCTGAACAAAAAGAGTTGAACTTTTCATGAAAAACTTAATTTATTAAGTATATATTTCACAAAACTAAATAACGAACTATTTATATTTATGGGTTTAAGACAAAGTAAACAGATTAATGGTTATTTAGTAGAAGTCAAAAATTGCTTCTAGCATAGTTTATTGCATGGATAATTTATAACAACAATTAATATAAATTGTAATATAGCAAATTACATTGTAAAAAAAAATCTGCAAAGGTACTAAAAATTTTCTAGGAAATTGGGATTCCAAGAACTTTTCATGTATCGAAACGGAAAAATTTATGTAACCGATTCTGAAACTTGAATTTTTTCTGTTACCGTTACAGGAAAAGTTCCAGGCATCCCAGTTTCCTAGAAAATGAGTAGTACCTTTGCAGATTTTTTTTTACAGTGTATGAGGTATTTTTGCCTAAAATTGTATTTTTTCAATTTATTTAGTGATTCTCATCAGATTTTATATGCTTCCATATATTACATTATCCGTTTTTAAATGTAGACGTTTATTAATAAGCCCAAAATTGCATCAAGATCGTTTTGCTGGCCATCACTTTAATAGATTAAGTATAATCTTCTGAGAAACGACTTCAAGATATTCGAGAAAAATATGGTTTAGACAGGTTTCGGTCTTAGCATGCATGATGCACGTTATTAATTTCGTTGAAACATAAAAATTTTCCATTTACGACAGGATTTTGTTGAACATGAGTTCTATATATAGGTTTTATTTTACTCACAAGGAAAGTCTCCATACGAGAATAGTCCGAAAAATCTGAAAAAAAAAATAACAGAATGTTATTTTCATACGGATATATACATTTATAAAAAAAATTTCGGCGGAATCTCCATAAAACATCTGTAAACAATAATGAAAATTTCCTTATTTGGCGATTTTTCATCGGTTGGCGATGGAATGCAATTTCAAAAAATACCTTTTAATGCCAAATATCCTTTTAAGAAAAAAAAAGTTTCATGCTGAACTTGTTTAGGTAAATTTAATTTAAATAACTTTGGTTTTGTCAGTTTTATTTTGTTTTAAATATAATTTTGTTATAGCGATAGTTATATGTATTTATTATCAAATTCAACCATCAAAATTTGCGATTTAAAAATAAATTCACAATTTAAATTAATTAAAATTATTTGAAACTCAAAGTCCAATTGGGTATTGTTGATTACACTTTCTTGCTACGGAAACATCTGGCTTTTATTTTTGAATACGCTTAAATGTAAAAAATAATGTTTCTCAATATGAATTTTTGTATATATGAAAATATTTTTTCGAGTAATAAATTAAAACAGCAACAAGCAATCTATATATATAAATATATATATAGATAGATAGATAGATAGATACATAATATTAAACTCTCTCATTGTTTATATTCAAATTCATTAAATACCATTTACGCGCATTCTAAACTAAAAATCCAACAGTTTTCAGTTGCATTAAAATTGTTTGTTTTCGGCGAAGAAAAGTGCTACACACTAAATAGCGCGACGCTTTCCTCGTTTCACGCCAAATACTTGAAGGTATTTTATTTTTTACAGACTTTCTACTGTGATTCCACTGCTAATTTTGACTGATCCTTTATTATGCAAAGTAGTTTAATTAGTATTCTTTTTAAAAAAAATTCTGAGTATGCCCAGTATGGATACCTTTCTTCTCAGTTAACTTAAAACTCATAACTTATGTTGTCTTATATTACCTATATAATTACAAATTTACCTATATAATACGCAAATATTTAATTTTAAATTTCTATCTGTTAGCTTTTCAAGCCAATCAGATACGTGCATTTTAATTATGGCCGCATTGTACATTTTTAATATATTTAATAACATTAATAATGCCTTATTACTCAAAGACTAAATCGAATATATTAAAGAATGTGTTTCCCCCACACTTTATTTTTGTTTGACTGAAATCTTTTTTTTCCAAATTTTTCATTTGATAATGATAACTAAATTTACAGTTTCATCTACAAGGATAGGAAACCGATAAACGAATTTACAGAAAATCGATAGAACAATAGTTTATGATCACAAAATCGAATGTTGCGAAGTAAAAAAACATCTATTATGTTTTGTTTTTTTCAGTAGAACTTAAATTTAATCAGTAGTGTTACAGCAACATATGACATAGAATAACATGTCATAGACGAAAATAGATATGGACGCAATGAGTTTCCAAAATTTGTTAAAAGTAATATTGTAAATCGATTTATACATTTACTTTTCTAAGAACATATTTTTGTCTATAATTTTTTATACTTATTGTAGTGTGAAAAATTATGTAATCAATTAAAAAAATCATAAATGCGAATAAATGCAAACTAAAATTTTTGCTTAAATGTTTATCGAATAACTTAGAAGAATTAAAAATCTACATGTCTTACCCGATTTTTTAAGATATAGTTTTTGGATATTCATGCTCAAGATATAGCTAGTAAATCTACATATAAGAAGCCTCAACGTCAACTCTTCAAAAAACTACTTTTTACTACCATTTGCGCAATATTTAACTTTATACAAACAGCAATTGAAAGTTTTCAAATAACACAAATATGTATAAGAAAAAACAAGCCGTAAATGTCACTTGAAACCTATCAGATGCATTCTTACTATAAGGAAGGTTTAAAAATATTCAGATCTTGGTGTAAGAGCTGCTGCACTCATAGAAAAATGCATGAATACAAAATTTATAACAATTTTATATATTAAACTCAGTAATACAGAATTAATATTATGGCCTCTTAAATGGGGCATAATAACCAGGTCAACCTAGAATCAATACCTATCAAGGGGTATGAATGAATTATTTACGAATTATAGGATTTAATAGACTGAAGTTAATTTTATTATGTCGTGACTGGATTGTCATAAAATTTGAAATGATTTGCAATGATTTTTTTATATTTAATTTCAAATATTACAGTTTGGTAGTTTTTTCACTATAATATGTGAACAGACCGACAAACAGATGAATGGACAGACGATAACTATATAGTTGTATAATTATGTTTTTTTCCCATGAGCCATAATGTAGTAGATTTCTTTTCAGTGTCTCTGTAAATAAACTATAAGCTTTATGCACTTTGTTTTCTGTACCGAACATGGCTTAGTAAATCTCAATAACGCATATAATAATTCCAGATCAATCCAACTATATTAATGCTAGATCAAGTACGGAAAGACAGATAGATGACCAGATGGACAGACAAACAAAATTCACAAACAATTTTTAACTATCTTGCAATGTTTTAAAAACGCATGACAGATTAAAATTTCACTTTCAATAAATTATACCAACAAATGGAATAATACTTGAATATTCTTATACACCTTGTAGTAACTTAACATTTTTTATTTATATGCTACTAATGAACTGTTAATAATTATTATCTGCAATTTATTTAAGACTTACACTCGCTTAAATCTACTGAAATCATTCTTCCAAAGATTATGATCCATAGAAGGCCTTCTATCCAATTCTTTGCGTGGCCTTGTAAATTGTTTTATTTATATTGTACAAAGCAATCTTAGTGTTGTACTAAACGTAATTCAATGTAAAAATGCCTTATTTAAAAATAATTTTAAGCTATTTTCGTTTATACCCAGTATCCCTTACAATTTTTTTAACCCTTTATATGATGTTTACATTTATAGATTCACCATAATATTAAAAAATTTAGTTAAAAGCTCATAGCAAAACTAAAAATGAACTTCCAGTAAACATCGCTTATATACATTACTTCGGATACAGTATCGGATCTGAAATCTTTTGAGCGTCCCAGTAAATACTATGTGCCCTCTTCTATACAGGAATTAACTTATAGTAGCGCTCAGAAACGTATATCAATTTGATAAAATATTAAATAATTCAATATAATTAAAATACACCTCCAACATTGTTTCATCCTATACTATTATGTACTGGAATACTTCCGTGTGGCCTTGAAAATTAAGCACAAATATTTTGTGCATCGCATATTGTATAGAATATGTATTTTAATGTAATTCATACATGCATATCAATTTCATTATGTAAGAAATGTACAACAACATTAAAATGCTCTTGAAGGTATTTTCCCCAGTGGCGTAATTTAATAGAATACTTTTGACTGTCCCTGTAATTGAACATCAAGCCGATCATCATATAATTAGCGATGACTATACAAAATTAAGCAACAATTGCAAATTTAAAATTTCAAACTATTTATTAGGGTACTATTTTTATAGTTATGTGGGTCGACAAACAGACAGACAGACCAGACGACAACTGTAAGTACTAAGTATTTATATAATTATGATCGTATCTAAAAACACGTAGAAGGTTTCAGAAATTTAATGCCTTAAATTGATTCTAATACTAGCCATAATACTGGTCATAGCTAAAAACACACACAAAAAATTGGTTGAATTCTATGCATAACTTCATACATTTATTGATGGTACAATAATGAAAATGTCACCTAAATCGCTTCTTCACAGTCCTCTTCCACAGAGTTCTTTAAAATTCAAGGAGGCCTAGCTGGTCATAGCTAAAAACACACACAAACAAATTCGGTTTATTTCTGTGTATAACTTCATACACTTTTTAATGATGCAAAAATGAAAGTGGTGCAGAAATCGTTATTACAGTGCAGATTTTTTTCAATTTCGAAAAAGAAATGCAGTCCCTATCCAAAATATATACAAAAATATTGGTTCAATTCTATGCATAACTTCGTACACTTTTTGATGGTACAATAATGAAAATGGCATAGACATTGCTATTATAGCGCTCTTTTTCTGCCTTTTTTTTAATTTAGGAGGGATTTACTAGCCATAATCATGAACATACGAGGGTTGTAAATTAAATAGTGGCAACTTAACCTTAAAACTCGCAGAAGTGCAGGCGAGCGCAAATAGGATATGGGAGACGTGAGGTGACGCTGTTGTCGATGTGCAGCGTGCAAAAAACAGTCGATCTGCTTAGAAGGGTAATTGTTGTGTGGCGTTAAAGTGAGGAGTTTCGTTTCCATCGCTCTAAAGCATGTTTTCAAAAGGTCAGACTTAGACCAACAACTAAGGGTAATTCTCGGAGATCCCACCGGCGCGGCGGTCTGTGGCAAGGAGACCGTTCAGGATGTCAGTCTGGTCTTAAAAAAATGGAGGTGAGTTGCAAATCCACAGACTCATTCCGACCCGAACGAAATGCTTGAACCCATCGTGCCACTGACCTGTACAGTAAAGCATTTGTGCCACAGGCTTTCACTAATCTTCGATAGCATTCTGTTGCATTTTTGCCACGGGCAACCTCGATTTTAAGCCACACGACTGCTCATCAAATTTTGAAAACATGCTTTAGAGCGATAGAAACGAAACTCCTCTCTTTAACATCACACAACAACTACCCTTCTAAGCAGATAGCTACTATAGACCGCCCTTCCAACAGATTAATTCTAAATTGAAGGAGGATCTTCTAGCCAAATACATACACAAAAAAATTGGCTCGAGTCTATGCATAACTTCATATACATTTTTCGATGCACTATGGTGATAAACCGACATTTGGACAGACAGATTGTCATTTTTCAGAAATACGTTTTTATTATCTCTGATCCTAAACCATGTAAATCCGTAAAAACCGGAAATTGAAAGAAAATTTGATTAAAATAATTCGTTCTATTAGAGACGAAATAAAAACATTTCTTATGTGCTGTATTTGCTTACTTCTTAGATACTGGTTAGTAATTTAAATAATGCAAAATGTAATCTATAAGCAAACGATAGGATCGTGTCCATTTATTATAGTTTGGTGAAATTGAAACAGATAAAGTATACTCACAAACAAGTACACAGTTACAAAATTTATTTCTGTACAAGAAAAAGTAAAAATCTAGAAAACTACTTTTTGTAGTGCTACATAAATCTAATGCCTTACAAAAGATTACATAACAGTAATCTTACTAAGCTTTTACCCGTTCGCTAATATCCAATCACTCAAGGATACAGTCGAAAGCTTGGCGAAAGTCATGGTGTGCCAAATGCTTTGACTAACATCTACGCATTTTCTCGCGCATCGCGGCTATTTCAAACGTTTTACTTACAAGTTTTGTCGTATACGAGGTACTTGGAAGCTACTGTAAAGTTTCAGTGGCATAGCGAGGTGGTTAGAGCAGAATTCTTGTAATGATAAGATTGTGAATTGTGTCCTTGCTCTTGTAGAATTTTGCTTTGATTTTTATTTAAGTAATCAATAAAGAATGCTATAAAAAGCAGTTACTTTGTATTAGTTTTATTGTCAATTAGGCAATTAAATTTTAATTACAATTAAGTTATAAAATTTAATTTAAAACTTTATTACATAAAGTTTAATTTTAAGTAAAAGTAAATAATTAATATAAGTTTTTAAATTCCGCTTTTTAAAAATTGAATAAATATAATTTAAGATACAATAATTAAAATAAAATAAAAAATATTTTTATTTTTGTTATGCCACCGCCGTGTTGTAAGAGATAAATATCAAATTAATAAAACCAATTTTTTAAAGTTTTTACGTTTTAAAATGAAGTATCGTTCTTACACACCAAAAAAAAAAATCTGTATTATTTATTAGTATTCATTTTAATAATTACTGTTTCATTTATAATTATAAAATAGTGAAACATAAAAATATTAATTATAAATTTTCAAATTTTAATATTTCAATGTATTTAATTAATGATAACAATTTAAGAAAAAAAGGGAAAATCTTTAATCTTCCACTAACATAATTTAAAATTTTAAAAAGAATATTATCAATATTTAAATATATATAATTTATATTAATATATATGTAATTATAAAATTATATTAATTAATATTATTAATTATTATATATATAATTAATATTAATAAGTATTATCATTTAAACAAATAATTAATGTTTTTAATATTTTCGTTTAGGGATTTGTTATTAATTTTCTTCAATTTTCAGTGTCTAGTGAGATATTAAATATGAAAAAAATAAGCCAATTTATATTAGATAAAAACCTTTAATGTGGTTTTATAGATAAAACGTGATCTTTGTTTTGATATTTATACTTTGTACAAATTCAATCAGTATGTGCATGTATATTTAGTTTAGTCTTATCAATTTATGAATAGGAAGGTTGCAGTAAATCACAGTGTCACAAAAGTTGATGTAAATTCCCAAACATATTTTATTCCTAATGAAAAATTTCCAAGTATAAAAAACATTTTCATTTTAATACAATTTATTATTAACTGAAACATATACTTTTTTTATGATTCTTAGAATCTGGAAATTATACTTTTTTTTAATATGTTATCAACATTAGTGATATATTTGTAAGACATTAAAATCTGAATAGATCAGAAGAGATGATATCGAAATTATGTACATTTTCCAACTATATAATTAAATGACCTAACTATATAACAAACAACTGTATAATATACACATACATAATATTTAAGTAGACATGTATGAATGTATAAGTTCATACATAGAATGTACATTTGCTGATATTTGTGAATATATTCATATATATTTCCAACATTAAGAAGTTTTAATTTATTAATCTTAGTATATTGCTATACTTGGTGATTTATATCACATTAGTAAAATAAATAAATAAATAAAGATTTCGTATAGCAGATCTCAGTATTTTCTTATAAAGTTCTTGAATTGATACTTACCAAGAAAATAAATTAAACAAAATAAAATTTATTTTTAGCTATTATCATGTAATTTGTCCGAATACAATAACAGCTCTCTTTCGTTCTTCTTTTTTTATTTTTTCATTATTATATTATTCATTATAAACTGAAATACTATAAGAAATGTAAAGAAATATAAATTAAAATTTACAAATTAAATTAACAAAACAAGTTACTCGTATATATTTAATTAATATTTGGTGGTATATAAAAAGAAAATTCCATTAAATTTATTATCATTTTTTTTTCAAATAAATTATTTGTATAATACAGTTTTTTAGTAGATGGCGACGCTATACGATGTTATCAAGGAATCGTGGAAGAGGAGTGAATGATGAGTGGAATAGCTCTTTTTCCTCCAAACCATTTGGCACGCTTTCACTTTCGCCAAGCGCTGTATCCTTGAGTAATTGGAAATTAGCTACCCGTTCATTTGGGGTGACCGTTCATTACCTGTGATTTTTTTTGTCATAGCTGATTCATGCATCAGATATCATAGCTATTAGGCTTCTCACTAGAAATCATGTATCTGCTAATTTTGTCTGAGATAGCTTATAGTCCAAGAGTCGACCACACAAAACCCTAATTCATCGTGCACAAGAGAAATTCCTTTATATTATGAAAGAGTAGTCATAGGGGATTCTAATGATCTATGTCTGCCGGAAGTGAAGTGGTGCATAAGCCAAAAATGAATACCACTAGTGGTTGACTCGTAGACTTAGCATTATCTTTTCCTGCACCCAGTTTGACGTGTTTTCATACTTTTGATTATACGGCAGACACAATGATAGACCCACGAGTGAGTCACTAGTGGTATTAATTTTTGGCTTATGCACCACTTCACTTCCGGCAGACATAGATCATTAGATTCTACTATTACTACTCTTCCGTAAAATAAAAGATTTTTTTTTTTGTACTCGATGATTTAGGGTTTTGTGCGGTCGGCTCTTGGACTATCAGTTGATAAAACATTGGAAGACTCAGCCCAATTCGAATCCTGGCTTGGACATTTTTCACTCAGTCTGGAAAATCAATTATTCATGCGTAAATACGAGGGAGGGAATTTCTGGAGTTATATTGCCTGCATATACGGTAATAATTATATCTGCATAATGATCTTTATCATCAATTTCATCAGTAACATTTCACATAAAGGCTCTTGTTTATATGTGCCAGTAAGCAAGTTTACGTGTTTTTAACATGTACATCTGATTTATGATATTTAATGTAGCAGTTATAAAAAAAACTTTGTAATTTATAATTTGAAAATTCTGGGTTCAATTCCCTAGTATATTTGAATAAAAATATTAAATATTAAAGCAGGTAGCACAACTAACAATTAAAATACTGATATATCTTGACTAAATTATATTTTGTCTTACTAGAGAAAGTTTTCCAAGAAAAGAATAGAGTTCAGTAGAATTTATTCAATACAAATATTAAGAAAAACAAATTTTAAGTTTAAGGAAAATGAAATATTCATGAAGTAATGAAATTAGGTGATTAAAAATTTATAAATCAACCTCCAATGTATTTTGGAATTTTTTAATTTGAAAAAGTGCTACTTAAAATAAATATTGATTCCAGAATAATAGAGGTCTTTCGGTGTTCAAAAGTTTGAAAAGTTTTACTTTGCCTTAATGCTACTAAATAATGATGATGGATTAGATCTATGAAACTTGACCGTGATAACATTCATTTCTCTGGAATATATAAGATTATAAAATAAAATATATATTTTATTATTAGAAAATTTTATAAAATTGTCATTCAAAATACAAAATTTAATTTAAATGTTATCAAATTTCGTTTAAGAAGAGGTTTTATATTTTATAATAAAAAAAATATTGTATTTTAAATGAGTTTATTTTAATCTTGTTTTATATTTTGTCACATAAAATTAAAGATTTGGCAATAGATATGTTAATTTTAATTTTATAAAAAAAAATCAAGTTTAGACATTATGATACAAGTTTAATTATCTCATTACACTGTAAAAATCCCGTTAAATTTACGGCAAAAATTGTTGGCAACATTGCTGCCAGCAGTTTTCGCCTCAGTAGAATTAGATTAATAAAAAAATTTAAAACTAATTTCATTGCAATTTAACGGATTTTTTTTTTTTTTACAATATACTAAAATTTTACAGATGAATTAATAATTGATAAAATTTACAGCAAGAAAAATGTATCAATCAATAATATATAGTTTTAAATAATACCCATCATAAATTTCACAACTTAACCGTCTGTACTGTAAGTAGGATGACGGTCTAAACTTCAAATTTGTTGTCAGCATGCGGCGATTAGGCACTCACCCGCTCCCATATCAAACCCCTTCAGCTGCGATTACTGGGCAGAAAATGCCCTAATCTGTGATAGAAAGATATAAAAAACTACATAAACAATAATAACCCATTGTGAACCTAAATGTCAGAAATTCAGACAAATAAGTTTCTTAAACGAAGTGTTCATATTTCAGACATTTTCAAGTGTCTCAATTTTTAAGACATTTATGTGCGTCTAAATTTCAGACATTTCAAACGTCTGATTCGCATCTATGTTTGAAGGCTATAGCAGTCATTTTTTCACTTTTCTTGTAATCATACACTGTAAAAAATATCTCTTAAAATATTCAAATAGTATTGCGCACAGAGACGCTAATACATTTTATGTATTTTAAAGGGAAATTTCTTCCGTAAATGCCAGAAAAAAACGCATTTTGTTCATTTGAGAATTTTAATCTTAAGATAAAAGATAGATTTTCAAATACAAATCCATTTATTTCAATTATCAAATTACAAAGTCAGGTATGTTATACAGCTTTTAACTGTTAGTGATATTAAAAAAAAATCGGACCGTTGTAAAAGCGATACCGGTTTAAATTTAAATGTACTGATTTGGGATTACATAGTCAAACATTTAGAAAAGCGATTGGGATATATATCGTAGTTGCGCGCTTGCATGGGCGCCCGCGCTTGAAGGAAGGTAGAAATGCAGGCAGTTATGTATTTTGTCTAATTGACGCAACAGTACCTGAGAGAACACCATAGCTTTCCCATTGCAAAATTTGACGATTGAGGATCAGCGAGGTGTTATCAGATTTCACGTTGCACCAGGCTTTAATGAGACACCTCGCTGCTTCTCAATCATCGAAATTTTCAACAGGAAAGCCATGATGTCCTCACATTCACTGTCATTTGGACGAAACACACAACTGCCTGTTTCTCCCCTCCTTCCCGAGTAAATAACCCCTTTCGATATTGCAATCGCGTCTCTCGATGGCTGACCATGTAATCCCAAAACTGCATATTTAAATTTCCACTCGTTTCATTTTTATGACGTTTCGTAACTTTTCATTCGAACACACTTAATTTCAAACTACTGTAAACATGTAACTTTATTCCTGAAGGAATCGAGCCAAAAACGTATTGTTCACTAGAAAACTGTTTTGATCATTAACCTAAGATTTCACAATCGGAAATTCAAAATATTCTTATTTTTTTAAGAAGCAGAAATAATGAAGTTTGGGTAGTGTTAGATTTTTTTTTTCGCAATTATAAATCTGAACATTTTATGCATTTTATTTTCAGAATCTTTAATATGTAGTTTATAAATTCAGGCCTATTAATCAGACACAAAGAGGTAAGTTTTCTTTTTTTTGAGGAAGGTTTCTTTTTCTAGTTAAATTTTTAGAAAAAAAAATATTGTTTTGTACAGAGTACATGCTGTTTTTAAAATATAAAAGCATTTAACAGTACATATATATATGTGTGTGTGTATATAACATGTATATTCTTACTGATTTCCTGATTTCTTGAACCTCAAATGCATCTTAATTTTGTATGATTTTATATCTTTACCTCTTTTATATCTGGATTTATACTTTTACACGAAAAAAAATCGTAAAAGAAATATTCATCTTTATAAATAAAAATGTTCGTAAGAAGAATTTTTCATTCAAGTGATTTTTAAGTATTGCAAATGTCATGTGTCGCTGAATTATCTTACATTTTACAACCTTTAATTGTCCAAATGCTTAATCATTTAGGTGTCTTCTGTAAAATGCGTGTCTGCTGGCTGTGTAAAAAATCAGTTAAAATAAATAATGAAAGCGAAAAAAAACTGGATATTTAGTTGTAAAAAGACAATGAGTATTACTGATCATAAAAGGGACCACTCTTAATTCTCAAATTTCTTTAAACTAGCTGCCCTAAGCGACCAGTTTGGTCTCCTTTGAATGTATAGTAAGCATTAAATCATATTGATTTTATATATAATTTATTTTAATTACTCAATTTTTTGCAACATTAGAAGATTCTGCTAGAAAAATAGACACTGATGTCCTACATACACCACATTTACGCCAATGCAAAAAAAGGCCAATATGTGCCTCATATGATAATCCGTAAATTGTTATTTATTCTATAATAAACCGTTTATTTATTGTTTTAAATGATTTAAATTTTGTTATATAATTATTAACTATTTTTTTATTATTTCCTTTATAAAATAATACAAAAGTGTAAGTTATTGGAAACGAGGTTTTCGCATAATTGGCATCAGAAAAATAATCGCACCAATGTGGTGCGTATATGACATCTGTGAAATCAAGCACTCGGCATTTTTATGCTAATTTGGTGTATCGCCAAATATTCTACCTATGGCATTTTTTATACTTCATTAATTTCCTTTAAAATATTTTTAATAATGTAATCCTTTCAGTCATTTCGCTTATAACTTTAATTTGAAACTGAAACGTTTGAAATTCATGATTTTTAAGTATTTTTAAGACAATAGAATAAAAAAACAAAACAAAAATAATGATATTTTGAAGCTCCAGAATTGAAGCGAATTTTTTAATTGTTTAATGGCGTTGCCATTAAACAATTAACAAATAACCATGAATTTTCTGCCACATACATTAGCGTAATATATATATATATATAGATTTTGTTTAGTATCTATTCTGATCACCAAAGGAGTAACTTTGACGCAATGTTTGATACATTTTTTTCGGAAACACGTAAAATTGTCATATGATGTTATTCAGAAACTATATAATCGAAATGAATCTTCCATTTTTTAAATAAATAAATTACCTATCGAATTATATGCGATTCAACAGTGTTGTAATTAAATTAATTATAATCATACGAATTTGAATATTTCAAACTGAGCGAAAAGTTGCCCAGGCCGGGAATCGAACCCGGATACTTGGCTTACAAGGCCAATGCTTTACCTGTTAAGCTAACCAGGCAATAACCGGCTGGGATTTTTCCCTCACATAACCTTATTGGCCGTAACATCTGGTCTGTCATTTAGACAGCTCGGCTTTCTGCCGAGCTGCCAAGTATCCGGGTTCGGTTCCCGGCCTGGGCAACTTTTCGCTCAGTTGGAAATATTCAAATTCGTTTTATAACTTTATCAATCAGTTAGATTGTGTTAATTAATCATGTCTGATATAGTTGACCTCGCAAAGTGTTGATGGAAGTATGTGGGTTTATCCTTGAAAGATTACTGTTATATGGAATCTTTTTTGTAAATTAAATTTTGTATAGAAACTTTTAAAAATAGAAAAATGTTAAAAATAGACAAATTTCTGGGATTTTTGGGAAAAAAAACATTAAAATTCATAAATAACACCAGAATAAAGAGAAATGAACAGTGTGAAAAATGTCTGCCTGTTGTCGGCAAACGAGACAAAGTTAATCACGGATGGCATTCATATATTTTAAATGGCTTAAATTCAGATATATATAAGTTTTTTTTTAAAGATAAAGGCACTTTAAAATGTCTGAAATTTGAAAAGGGACCAGGGCTAAAATTGCTCCAAAAATTGGAATTTTATTTATTGAGTTTTTACCGTTAAATGCAGCAAACCGCATGTTTTTTATCCTCATTAGATCCAGACATATAACACATTTTGCCTTGAGATGCGATGCATCAGCTGCCCTCTGACGAGAACTTTAACTTCTTTCTTATCTCAGAATGATTTGTTTCACGGTTTGTTAACTTTAAAATGATATATCTAAAGTTCCTTGCAAGATATATATTACAAATTTAAAAATTTTTCGCCAAAACTAACCTTTATACTATCTTAATTTTCTTATAATAATATTCCGTACTTACTTCAAATTATTAAATTAAAATCTTGTTTCTAAATCTAATCTGTTAATCCTTATGCAGACGATATAAATTCTTAATTTGCCTTAAAAAACATTATTCCAGTATGCGTAAATTTAAAAAGATGGCTCTAAATTAAAAATATTCTTAATTAAAACTTTATTTCTTTATATTCCAAATAAAACTGATTTTTTTCTATGTTTTTATCAACCCTTTTTAAGAAAGTCTTATTAAATTTATTCGAAAACCATACCTTTCAAAAAATATCATTATTTTATTTTATCTATTTATTTATTTTTCCTACGTCAACCTTTGATGTGTGCATATTAATAAATTCATTTCTTTTCTTTTTCTCTTAAAATTAATCATTTATAAAAATCGTCTGCCTAAGATATTTAAAATTCTGAGTCAATTATAAATTGGTTAAATAATATTTTTTTAAAAAATAAATTTATCGTTTGTGGAAAATAATCTCGTAGCTGGACAAGAATTCTGTTTACATAAAAGAATGATGGTTTGAGGTTACACAATGTTCCAGAACTTTCTTTTTAGTTTAAAAAGGTGGAAGTCTCGAGATGAAAAAAAGAGATTTCTTGGGTTGCTTCTACGATGAGGACAGCTCGCTGAAATAATGATGGAATTTTTGCAAAAGGAGCTTTTATTACGAATTTAATAAATGAATTTACAGCAGCCCATGACTAATTATTGGATCTTCTACATTTATTTATTTATTTTGTTTTTTCCCTCGCTTGCCATGACTGTGTGTTTCTTTTTAACCAGTGGAAATAATTCGAGTTCTCCTTAAATCGTCACATATATATAAGAATTTTTTAACAGAGCTTTTATGTTATATTTCCAACAAATTGTCTTTAGGATTTTTAATGTTGAGTGATAATTATAAAAATATGCTAATTAATTCAAATCTCACTCATACAAAAACTTCATTTTCTTGCTTAATTTTTTTTTATGAAATTCTTAATTACTATTTAAAAAAATACTGAAAACAATTTAAAATGACACATTTTCTGTACACAAAAGTGTAAAAATTTTGTAAACTGAGTAAGTGCTTCCAGACTTATATAAATAATTAAATATGCTTAAATTAAAAAAAAATTTAACATTTTTCAGATTTTTTTACATTTAATATTCTTATTATATTAAAATATATTTCAGAATTTTTTATGAGAGAATCTCTATAAATAAACAGAATTTTCAGCCCCGGACCCCCTTAACACTCCATTTTAAAATACTTACGTGTCTAAATTTCACACATTTCCGTTTACAGTCTTTAATTATAGACCTCGTAAGAAATTCAAACATTTGCAATACAAAAAATTATACTTACTGTAGTGTAAAAACGAAACACAGTATTAAAGTGGATTGGAATCTCTCACATTCCTGGCCAATAACTCTTCTTGTGATGGTAACCTATTAAATGTTAGTAACTGCCATCACAGCATTCATCACGCTTAAAGTTGGATCAAGTCACTATTTTGCTTTAGTCGGTAGAAGAAAGACTAGATTTAAACCTTTCCGGCGCACTACTCTTTAAAGTTGGAATTTAAAGAAAAAAATTAGGCAATCTATTTAGGCCTAGATTACTACACAGGTATTGTTTTGTAAAGATTGCACTAACCATTTTAATTATACAACTGTTGCCAAAGTGGTAACCTCCCATAAGTAAAGCACTGATAAGTGCAGTGAGAAGAGCATTGCTGTGAAGCGCGTATTACAGTAAAACATTTTACCTATTATTTAAAAACAGTAGAGTTTGATCTCTGTGGTGCTGCCATCTAGAACTCAAAAGAAAGATTTAAAGTAGCCATTAGAGTAGTTTTTGAAATATTCACGGAGTTTTTGTGTCTCTAAACAGGGGGAGCTTTAGGTGTTGCCGACCCGGCAGCATATTTCAGATGTGTATATTGCTGGGACGATTACTGTTTCTAAACCAATAGGAGAGCGTCATTATCACGGTCAAGTACACTCCCACACAGTTTGATTGACAGGAACACGTGGACAATTGACGGTGATAATTATAACGATAATCTGTTGCGGATGAAAGTGAGCTGACTGGCTGAATGGTTAGAGCGTCGAGCTTGAAACCGGAGGATATGGGTTCGAGTCCATCTCGGGCCGAGAGTCCGTTGGTGATTTTTTTTTAAATTATTGGAGGCTGTCTTTTATTAATAAATAAGTCATTTAAAAAAAAATATTTCAAACCCTTTTAATATTCTAAATATCGTTCCAAAATGATTTATATATATATTAAACAAATGGGAAAAAAAGTATTCTGCGAAAATATCCGTATAAGCAAAATTCTTACTTTAATTTTTATTTATTTATTTATTTATTTATTTCAGGATCAGAGGAAGTATAATTTCTAATTGAAGTAAATAAAATTCAGTCATTTTGAAAAAAAAATTCTTTCGTACCTTTAATTTTTAATTACCGAGTACAAATAAATAATAAACACACACGATCAATTGTCCACGAGTTCCTGTCAATCAAACTGTGTGGGCGTGTACTTGACCGTGATATATGACGGTCTCCTATTGGTTTAGAAACAGTAATCGTCCCAGCAATATACACATCTGAAATATGGGACCCGGCAACACTGCGCGTTAAGGGGTTAACCAAATTACAAGTACGAATTTTTATTAAACTGTTTAATATTTTGATATGAAGTTTTGTATATATATTTAGTATTTAGACAAGAAGCAATGGCATCAAATAAAAGAGAGAAAGGTTTCTTAGAATGAGAAAATTATTGTGTTACAAGAATGTGGTTTTTCCTATGCTAAAGTTGCAAGACAGTTGGGGGATTCAGTGATTACATCTAGAATCCGAGAGTCTTGTTTACAACATCAGGTGACAAATTCAATAAAAATAAAGCAAGAAAAGGCCGAAAAAAGTAGACAGTAGATGTTGGTGACAGAAAAATATAAAGACTATGCGTCCAAGATAGAAGAAGGTCATCAGCAGGCATCAGAAATGTTTTAAATTATGTTTGTTTTCCAGTCAGTTCAAGAACAATCAAGAGAAGATTATGATAAATCGAACTAAAAGGTAGAATACCACTGAAAAAAGACCTAATCTCAAGTTAAAGCAGCGGAAAAAGACTACAGCAGGCAAAGAAACACGTTGTTAATTTGACAGATGATCAGTGGCCACAAGCTATATGGAGAGATGAAAGGAGAGAGAAAATATTGTTATTCGGTAGTGCTGGGCGGAAACATGCAAGACGTAGAATAGGACATCTTAATTGAAACCAGGCAACTGTGAAGAACATAGTTAAGTTTATGATTTAGTCATGCATGTCAGTAGAACACATTGGTTGCTTTCATGTAATCAATAGGATAATGAATGCAAGAAAATACATTAGTACTACAGCAGAAACAAATCTTATATCTACGGCTAATGCTTCATAATGCTTAGTTTATTCTCCATTTTGCTCCTTGCCAAAGAGCAAAAATACAACAGCAAAAAAAAAAAAGAATGGTTTGGTAGAAAAACTAGTCGTTGGAGACCACCGTAATACTTACCATCATGGATATGTATATTAAAATAAAACATGTGAAAACTATTTATACAGTGCATTGCAATTCATAAACAAAATTTAAATATTGTTAATATATATAGTAATGATATATTAAAGAACTGCTGATGTACCAATTTCGACAAATTATATAAAACGCCAAACTACTCAAGTAGTACCGAACTGCGTAAAAGAAACATCCTTATAACTCCAAAAATAATAATTCTATTAACTAACAATTAACTGGGTCGGATTAAGCGTCTCATTTCCAATTAAAATATATCTCTGAATTGAAATTTGAATGAAACACAGGGTTATGAAAAATCGAAGAATGTGGAAAACAGGATTACAAATATCTCGGCAACTAATAATCCGGTCGACTTCGTTTTATATGCAAAATGTGTGTTATTTTATTGCCTTTTACGTCCATTCCTTAGAACAAAAAAATTCGAAAATTTTTATGTACCTTTCATATTACCCTGCTAGGTGGGGCTTGTCGAGCTTAAGCCATTTGGTAGGCCTCCCCACCTAGCTGAAACTGAAACTGAAACTGTACCTTTCATCAGAACGAATTTTCCGAGAGTCAAAAAAAAAAAAATAGTTCCGGATAATTGAGGTTGCTGATATTAAATAGGCTTCGTCCCATTCTTACATACTAACTACATACAAAATTCCAAGTCTCTATCTCAACTTGTTCGGGAGATAGAGCGTTTACAGACAGACAGACTGACAGACAGACAGACACACAGACACAGACGGACGGCAAATTTTTTTTTTTCTAAAAATATGTTTTTCGGAATCTCCACAATCTAAAACGTGTAAATCCGTCAAAATTTTTTTTTCTATTTTCAAAACGATTGCAAGACTTACCGTATACTACGTATGATGGGTAAGTAAAAGCACTGAATTGTTTTCGTGACCAAGAAACAATCCTTACCTTAAACCAATTTGGAACTTGTGGCACTGTTTCAAAACCGTTGTACAAATGCGGATCCCATCAAATAAAAGGGAACTAATTAAGGCTATAATTGTTTCCTGGCTCATGTAATAATAAAATATGGGCTTAAAACTCTCATTAATTAAATGAAACATCGATATGAATATGTAATAAAAAAATAAAGGCTAGGTATTGACACTAGGTATTGATAACACATTGCAATCATCAGTATCTAATGTATTTCGATAATTTTGTCACTGATTTTTTTTCTTTTTTTTCTTTGTATTTGAGGTATTTGGAATTCTTTTATTGTATTGAAATGTGTAAATTTTCTATAAGCATAAATGTTAGAAGACATAAAAATCTCCTAATGAATCCACGATTTTGGCCACCACAGCATGTGTTTGAAATTAAGACGCCTATATTTGCAATGCACCTTTGAGACAATTGGGTTACTAACTGATAATTGAAAAAGGCAGCGATCAAAATACATATTTTGACTTCTAAAACCACCCATGACTTTCTGTCATCTTATGTTTAAATCACATCGTTGTATAGTTTTTATTTTCCAATTTTTTTTATTTTCCTTTTTTCATCGACTTTAGATAGTTTTCTATATATTTAATAAATTGTACGAAAATTTAAACATCAACAATCTGATAGATTTTGAATAAATATATTTAAAAAATAAGGACTTTTACATATGTGCATAATTATTCATACGATTTTTTTTTAGATTTGTTTGAATCATAAATTACAAAATGTGAGTGCATTTTTCTATTATTTTACATGTTCAAATTAAAATAGATTATTCCATTTATTTAGTGAATGATTTTGAATTACCGAACTCAACCTATCATTTAAGCAAGGTGCCTCTTTCTAATCTATACAAAATATTCAATTATAAATGTAACTAATTGGCTGTCCCCGTTCTCATACGCTTTTGTTAATAATGCATATTCCTGTTGTACGAATTTATTAAATCATCTTTTCTGAACGATCAGTGAGTAACTATAAAATACCACTTTGCCCTTTACATTTATACATCAAAGGCTACTCATGCCGGTAACAGCTGATTAGTTTAATTTCACAGAAATAATATCTGCAGTTGAAACAGAAATTATCAAATAATAGAGCGAGATGTTAATGATAGATGTTGAATTGAGAGAAATTATTAATGCTGACGCTTTTGATAAATTACATGCAGATCAAAGGAATTACATAAATAAATTTAGCAACTTCATGCAATTTGTTTACATAAAATACACTTTGCAAAATGCATTTAAAAAGGTTATCCCATTAATAAAATTTGAAATTGTAACGTGTTGCTTAATTTTTAGCTGTTTATTTTCTCTTAGAATCGTGCCAATTAAAAAGATGTTTAATAACTTTTACCCTTCTAGCATGCATGGTCACAGTGACGTCACAATGACGTCCCCGTGAGTCACTTTGGTCACATCACATCTGTGACCAAAATGCCACCACTCAATGACGTCTCATTGTGACTGAGATGTGATTTTCTTAAAATTTTTTAGAAAATTACAAATATTCTTCAAAACATGTCATTTCCTTTAAAAAACATGTTTCTGGCAATTTAAGTATCGTCGCTTTTGTCACAGTTTCGTCACAATATTAATCTCAGAGTAGTCACAAATGACACATTTTTCACTAAATGGTCACAATGTGACGTCACAAACAAGCTCTAAAACGGCCATAACAACTTCACATTTTAATCACTGTGACTAAAATGTGAGGTCGCTATGGCCGTTTCAGAGTTTTTTTGTGATGTCACATTGTGACAACTTTGTGAGAAATGTGTCATTTGTGACTACTTTGACATTAACATTGTGACGAAACTGTGACAAAAGCGACGATATTTAAATTGCCAGAAACATGTTTTTTAAAGTAAATAACATGTTTTGAAGAAAATTTTGTAATTTTCTAAATATTTTTAAGAAAGTCACATCTCAGTCACAATGTGACGTCACTGAATGGTGGCATTTTGGTCACAGATGTGATGTGACCAAAGTGACTCACAGTGACGTCACTGTGACCATGCACGCTATGCGGGTATTAAATGGCTTTTTCTAGATTTTCTTTTGTAATAAAACAAAATCGTTGTAAATAAGCTCTGTGTGGTAAAAATTATATCCTGAAATTCGCACGAATATCTAACGGATTTGATTTGGATAATTTATTACACGAATTTTAAATATAAAAACGATTACTTATTCGAATAGTTTATTTACTTCATTGAATCTCAAATTTCAATTTGTTCTCTTTTCCATGGATGAACATTTCTCTATATAATGCAAGGTTTTGTAAGAGTTTTCAAAATTAGTTTTGTTTTTAAATTAGAGAGTTTAGCCTTTTACTCGAGTTAAAAATCTGTTTTATCAATGTGACGACAAAAAAGCAGAAATGCTGTGAATGATGCCACAAAGAAGAAAGTTGTATTACATCAATTGCGCATGCACCTTAACATGTAGTCAAATGGTTTTTAAATCATTCCAAATTTTGTAAGAATTAGTTGATGAATTTTACTTCATTTTTATGAAATTTTTATACATATTTGGTGAAGAAAATGTATTGAAATAATATCGATAACATTTTTGTCCATAAAGAACCCAAGTATTTTCTAGTATACATTCATATTACATGAAAAATTGTGATACTAATAATAAAAATAATAATAATTGTTATTATTATTATTATGTAAAACAAAGGATGAATAAGGGGCTGGTATTTATACACCCCATCAATTTTTCTTTATTTTTTCGCTCTTTTTCTCTTTTAAAACAATTTTACGATAATTTTTCGTACATTCTTATGCCTTAGTTGAATACTTATTATTGGTATAATGTCTTCGATTGTTCTCATAAGTTTTAATTTTATTTTTGCGTTATTGAATTTAATGAAATTAATGATTACGAAATTACTTGTTAATTATTTGTATAGTTGGATATTCAATGAATGAAAAAAGACCCATATTCTTTTAATTCATTAATTTATTTTAAGTAATATAATATACAATGATAATGTAAGAATTGAGGGCATCCGAAAAACCTGTATTAAGAAGACAGGGGACATTAAAATTTAAGAATTCTGATAAAAAGTCATTTTTTCTATTTCTAGAGTTTGGTAAAAGACGCTAAAACTTATCTCTTGCAATTTATTTTCATTTCAGATGTTTTTTCGCAGACATATAGGTTTTTATATTTTAGAATTATGTATCATAACCTGGGAATAATAAGGTTCTTTCTGTGTTTTTGAAAAATATGACTTATCGATATAGAAATGCTTTGTTTGTAACTATGAAGGCATTGCTGGATTAAAATAATGTCATAACATAATTGTAATATCATATATAAATTATATTTAACATCATTTTGATGCAAAAAATGCTTTCATAGGTACAAATATGAAACTTTTTATATCGATAAGTAATTCTTTTCAAATGCACAGATAGAACCTTATTATTCTCAGGTGACGATATATTTATGAAGTTTCTTTAACTGAAAATTTCCCACATTCCTAAATTTGGAAACATTCCATACGCAAACTAATTAGAAGATTATTTTGAATTATATGCTGTACTTCCTCTATACAATAATAAATAAATGTTAACATTAAATTTGCATTTCAGGAACGTTTTGGGTTGCAACTTGTGTAAATTCTTAAAATACATAGCTGCATCTTTTGGAAAAATAAAGCATAGTTATAAAAATATTTTTTTCTACTTAATATGTTCAAAGAACTTTTATATTTCATACCAACTTTCTTATTAATGTACTAAAAGTAGCTTATAAAAAACTGTCAAATTTCAGGGATGAAATGCGCGTGAGTCATTTTTAACTATAACAATTATTCGTAAAGAAAAAATAAATAAAAACTGAATAACTTTTTTTATTATTTAAAAACAAAATTGTTAGTATAATGATTTTATCTTGTACTAACAAATTTGTTAATTCTCATTTGATTGCATTGAAAATTGAAGCAATTCGCTTTTAATATTTACTTTTCTTTTAAAAATCACATGTCTTATTTTACAGAAGTCATTCAGTGATATTCAAAATCACTGGTCCTTAACTTTGCCAGTTTACACCAATGATGTCGAAATACACAAAAGTCAAATGCTATTTTTGCCCTTTTTTTTTCAAATTGGAGATAGCTATCCCCTCACCCTCTTCACACACAATCTTAAAAATTTCAAACACACATGGGTGAGGATTTATCAGAGTTTTCAAGACATGATATTTCAAGATCTTCGAATTATTGAAGCAAGTGGTTGCAAAACCTCTAATTACTTAAGACTTTTATCACCGTTTTCCATATATTTTTCTAGATGAGTAAATCTAAATTATGAATAAAAAATAAGTTATTATTAAAGGTACACATATATTAAGACAGACATAAACACAATTAATACAATAATCCAACATGGAGTGAAAAATTAACCGGTACCAGAAATCGAACCTGTGTCGACAGTGTACTGTGCTGTGCTCTTCCATCTAAGCTACCCTGGCCAATATCCTTTCCTACATTTCTAGCCGATTTTTTTTTCTTTCTGGACGATTTTTCACTCCAGTTTGAGTTATTGTATAAATTGTGGTTATGTCTGCTTAAATATATGTACATTGATTAATTAATTAATTAATTTCAGACGTTAATTTCTTTGATCTCAAATATATATTGCGGTTCGAATCATTATTAAAATTATTCATCGTATTTCCTGTTATCAATTGCCGTGGGGTTGCCGGCCGATGGCATTCCCCAACATAGTTTATTGGCGGGAAATTACCAGGCTAGGGTATAGGTCAGGGTAAGGCTCCTACAATACGGGCTGAATCCCGTCTCCATTAAGTTTCCAAAATGGTTGTCTGATTTGGCGTCTTATTGCGTAGATGGCGAGACGAGTAAATTTAGTTACTCACCCTTTCACTGGAAAATATAAGAATAGAACATTCGAAGAACCGGTTTGCTGTATACAAATGGTTAGGTTGGCGCGATATTTGGCGAAGTTTTCCAATCCAGATATATTCTTTTAAGCATTTATAGACAAATTATTCAACTTTTCTTCATTTATATGGAATTTAAATACTTCAAACCCAATCCTGAACAAGTCACTATAATTTTCTGCCGGACAACCGTCCATTTTAATGATTTTGAAGCTTTAAAATCATTCAAACGTTTCTTTCCTCATAGGAATCAATGGGAACAAACGGTAACTGGGAAACAAGATGCTTGATGATTCAGACTGAGTTATAGGAGCCCTAGGTCAGGGTAGCTCAGATGGAAGAGCAACAGTACGGTACATTGTCGACCCAGGTTCGATTCCTGACAACCCGGCTAATTTTTCACTCCATGTTGGGTTATTGTATTGATTATGTTTATGTCTATCTTGATATATATGTAATTTTAATTATTAATTAATTAAATTCAGTGGTTATTTCTGATTTCTTAGAAAATAATTTGTATAATTTAAGATCAAATAATAGAAAAATGACTGTCCCTAAACAGAGTAATCAAAAACTATTGGAGAAAATTTTTTAAAAAAATGTAGAGAGGACCAAAATATGCATTTTTTTTTTTTTTTTTTTTTTTTTTTTTATCGTAGAATATCTGTCTAAAAATGACGCATCAAACTGTCGTCTGTTGGCGAGAGCATGCTAATTTTCATTCTACACCAGTACTTATAATGCATTTCAAGAAATACTTTTTCTGAAGAAAAATGCTTGATTAAGTTCCTAATACCATGCTTTATTTTTTTCCAATTTTTCTGTTTTCTAAACAATTAAAAAATAAATTTCACAATTAGAAAATCTTTTTCAAAAACAAAATTACTCATAAAAATTTTGTTGAATTTTTTTTTTTTTTTTTTTTTTTTTTTTGACAAAGAAAAAATTTCGATGAGCATAAAATAAAAATAATAAAAATAATTTTAAAATATTGTTCCAGCTTTCCTTCTTCTTTAAACATGATGAAATATTGAAATTGCGTCTGGGCACAATTTTTATTCTTAAATAATTAAACAAATATTTATAATTTCGCAACCGAGTTATTTCCTCAGTTTTTTTTCTGAAATTACTTAAAATTATAAAAAAAAATAGTTCTTTCAGTAGCTTTTTTCAATTTTATTTAAAATATAACACATAGTCCTTAATGTGTTCTTTGAAGTAGAGAATCAACAATAAAATAAATTTTTCAATAAAATGTGGAATCCAATTGAAAGTTTAAATGGTTTTGTATCGAATTTAAAAGAAAAAAACATTAATATTAAATAAAAGTTTGCTACAATTATTTTAAATAATTATTTTAACATTTATTTTAAAAAGTTTCTGCATTAATATGAATAAAAAAAAAATATAAACTACAAAAAATGTATATTCTTGAAAAAAATTTTAAGAATAGATAATGTATGGAAAAAATCAGAAAAATAATAAAAGCAAAGCATTCATAGTGAAACAAATTTCATTATGAAGTTTGAATACACAGTTCACATGCATAAGTTTTCTTTTTATTTCCACCAGTCACAATTTGCAACAAGGGGTTTAATTAGCTTTTACTATTTTTACGGCTTCCCATAACCTTGGCTGTCACGCGCGCCTCCATGGTTCATTCTTCTGTACTTTAGGTTTCGCCGTTTGGCAACATATGAGAATTGTCAGTTGGTTGTTTATCGGCGATCATAGCGGACTACTGGTGCATTCGCTGGATCCACATTCTTTTCGTTAATATGTAAATATAATTTGTAAATATTCTTGTATTTAAATATTTTAAAGTAATATTAGTCAGTGGCGTAGCTACATATTCAGCGCCCTGGAGCGAGCGAAGTTTGTGCGCCCTTCCTTCACTCGAGAAATTTCTGCCCAATTTTGTTTTGAAGCTTAAAATTTACGTGCTAATCTTAATTCGATTTAAAATCTTACTTTTATTTGAAATTCAAAGTATTTTGACAACGTATTAAATACAAATATATACTAATAAAAGAAAGTTTCGCTCTGTATGCATGTGTGTATGCCTGTCAGTTTGTAATGGCTAGGAAAATCTATGATATGTACTAAACTCATAATTTTTGTGAAGGTAGTCGAAGATCTTTTCCTGGTGATCTTGAGTTTCAGAAATTTAATTTCTAATAATTAAATTGGAAATCAATTAAACACCTTATATTAAAGGAATGGAAAAGTATTCATACTTTGACAAAAGCCTAGACTTTTATTAAACCTCAGAAAATTTCTCAGAAAACTCGAAAAGAAATGTGGATTGATAATAGAAATACAGCGCTGCTTGAGCGATAAAAGTATTGGGCTTCTTTAAAAGTTGCTGTCTCTTAAATTGTACCGGACCTGAAAACTCGAAAATGGCACATCAAAACGCAAAGATAAAAAATTCTTCCTAGAAATTTAAAAAATATATTTATATATTCTTATATAAAGTTAAAAAACCGATACATAAAATCTTTTTTTATTTTCGTTTAAAGAAAGAGTAACTGAAATAGATAACTATCGAGTTTAGATAGTGGCGTCTGTGTACGACCTGTATAAATTTTAAAATATGGAATTGATATATGTAATATTTCATGCATCGAAATACAGAACTTTTTGCTGCTTTGAGAAAGGAAAATTTCTTCACAGTTGCACAATTACAACCTTCGTTATTATTATTTCATGAATTGAAAGATTCCTTTGAAACTCTCATTTAAAAAGCCAGTCTATATATATATATATATATATATATATATGTATATATATATATATATATATATATATATATATATATATATATATATACATATATATATATATAAACCAAAAAACGCGCTATTGTAAAAAATTAATTTAAACATAGACCATGATCTAAAAGAATTTCCAACATGGTTCATCCCATTCAAGCTCTCACAAGGAATTTATTCATCAATTCTAACCATAACTTAGGAATCGTAAGTTATGGTTAGAATTAATGAATAAATTCCTCGTGAGAGCTTGAATGGGATGAACTATGTTGGAAATTCTTTTAGATCATGGTCTATGTTTAAATTAATTTTTTACAATAGCGCGTTTTTGGGTTATATATATATATATATATATATATATATATATCATTGTCGCGTGTCATTTGTATTGACCGTGAATTATTTTGAAATTTTATTTTTATTTATATTTTAGATCATGGTCTATATTTTAATTTAATTTTTTACAATAGAGCGCGTGCTTTTTGTGTTTTTTGTTATTTATTATATCTCATTGTCGCGCATCATTTGTATTGACCGTGAAATATTTTGAAATTTTATTTTATTTATATTATGATTATGGAACTTATGACGGTTCCGAATCATGTCAATGCCTTTTATTTTTATTATAACACCTTTCTTAAGTAAAATTAAAATTTATTAAAATACACCATTTAGATTTTAAAGTTATGCAGCATTTAACCCCATATTTAAGTGCTGTTTAATAACACCTAGATTTTATAAACATAGATCTGCAAGTTTTTGTTTTATAAAACATTTTGATTTTTAAAAAGGAAAAGATGCTTTGTTGAAATACGAATTTGTTAAAAGTAAGAAAACTGACGAACCAATCGATTTGAAACTTTCAAATAATTTATAACACATAATAAAAATTTTTAAAAGGAGGAGTCAAATTTGGGGTGGAGGAGTCGGCCGTGATCATATATATAAAACCGTAGAGTTTTCCACCTTTGTAGATGAGTTTTTTTAAAAGTGCTCTTGGATAATTACTACTTATTTAATATAAAATTTTCAAAAGTGTATTTAACACTATTTTTTAAATAATAATTTTATCAATCATTTTAAATTCTTGATGAAGTCCGCCTCCCTTTTGACTAATATACAGGCAAGTTGTTTGACGAAGTTTCATTCAAAAACAGTTTTGTTAAGAATAGATTTCACTATGGTGGTGGCAACTGGAACTAAAAGATTCGAGATTGAGTTTTTCTGCAAGATTTTGCAGTGCCTAATCAGTACGTCTGCTAAACTGTTCCATAAGTAGCAGGGTATAAATATCTAAGGCATTGCTGTAACACCTTAAATATAAGTTTCTCAGTGTGATTTCTTTGGCTACAATTATTTCCGTACAGTAATTATCATGATAAACTTCTAAAAAGTTTTCAGGTTGCACCAAGATGAGTATTGTTTGCAAATAGTGGAAACCAATAAAGTAATCTGCGAGAGCCTTGTAAATAAGTTTTAATTTCTTTAAGATTTTAATTTTTTTAACTTGGTCAACATAAAAGTTACAGAAAATAAATCGGACATACTGAAACGGTGTTAGAGCAGTTACTTGAGGCTGTAGTACGGTACGAATAAAAATAAAAACTTCGTGAATAGAAATAATTGCTTTTAATACTTTTTGGCACGGAGTAGTTCTGTTTGAAAAATGATGAAATGATAGACTAACACAGGAATTCAAAAGAGAATTTATTAAAAAATATAAGCTTGCTGATTTTCCCGTACTTTACAAAATTTTTTTAATTAAATACTATTAGGTGCAAGTGCTTTTAAAATTAGATGTCCTTTTTTGTGCACACCGCCCACTAAAAGATTAACTGTCTATAAAAACATGTTTTAAATTAGTTGAGGTAAAATGTCATACGATATTCTGACTGTAACAATAATTCATCAATTATATTTGATGAATTATTGTTACAATAAATTATAATTGTTACAAACATTTACGATTTAACAATTATAATTGATGAATTATTTATCTGATTAATAAGTAAAAAAGTATGTATAAATATTAAAAAATATATATCTTACTTTTTCAAATTTTGCGCCCTTAGGGTTTGTGCGCATGGAGCAGTTTGCTCCAGTTGCTCCACGGTAGCTACGCCCCTGATATTAGTTGTAGTAATTGAGCCAGCGAATAAATGAGCATTTAAAAATACTCTCACCATTTGACACTTCGTTACATTGGTCCGTCAATCCTGTGAAATTTCGTTTTTAATTCGTCGTTCGTATTATAGTTCTTGTTTTATTTTGAACTAAAATGGTTTCATTAATTAATTTAAACAGAACTAGGGGCTCATTAAAAGCTCAACTTAATATACTAGAAAATATCATAAATGATAAGACCGAAGAATTGTTCAGAATTAAAATTGATATGAAAATCAAGACTTTTGAAAACTCTCTGCAAATATTGATGCTTTACGCGTAGATTATCATACAACAGCACCTGAGAATCACGATTTAAGTGAGAATGATGCTTCATTGATCGAGATGGAAGAATCAGTAGAACAGTTAGAGGTAAGTTTGAATCAATTATTATATTCTTGTAAAAACTAAACTAAAAATTCTGAATTAAAGATAAATAATTGTAAGATTAAAGTACCTGAAATACCTTTACCTCTAATTAGTGAAAAATATGAGGATTGAAACCTGTTCAAAATAAAATTTATTAATATTGTTACGAATAATGAAGAACTGACTGAAGTCCAGAAACTACACTATTTGCATTCCGCACCAAGACATGAGGCTAGAATATTAGAATCTGCAGATGATACATTTCATTTGTTGTTTAAAGCGTAAAATAGATTTGAGAATAAACGAATAATTTTTAAATATTCATTTAAAGGCGGCATTAGATTTCGAAAGAATTATACAAGAGTCATCTAGAGAATTAAGACGCTTCTTAAATGTCGTGAACAAGAAATATCAGGGCTCTAAACGATTTAGGATTTAAGCGAAACATTCTGTCTGACATTTTGTTTACAACTAAAATTTAAAAAAGCTCGATAAGGAAACGAGAAAACAATTGGACTGCCAATAAACAAATCTGAAGTTCCTAATTTTGATAATTTAATGGACTTTTTAGAAAAAAAAATGCGGTAAAGCTATTGCATAGCATTTTTTCTCAACTTATGCAACTATAATTATTTATATATTTTTTATAAATGCAGGGTTTTTTTTTTTGTCTATGATATTAATTTAAGTTACACTTTTTGAGCGTGAAGAGCGATAAGAAAACCAATCTTTTTCTTTTATTGAATAAATAAGAAGTTAATATCGTTTTAAATAATTTTATTATCTTACAATACATGTAGGTTAATCAGGAATTTTTATCATTGAAACTATAGGTTTATGGTAACTGAAATAAGAAACATAAGTTTGAGACTTGATATCCTCTAAATATCTGAAAAATACTACGTCAATGTCTGCCGAAGTCTACCGAAGAATACCGTGCCAAGTCTACCGAATTGAAACGACGTTAGCCGAAATGTTAAGTTTTTTCTAGTTACAGAATTTCTAGATTAGGTTGCCGCGCTCAAAGCAGGCAATAAAATACCAAATACTTAATAAATTACCAAACAAAATTTGGCCGCGCTACGAAAATTAGATCGCGAGTTATAAGCATTTTAAATTTTTCGACCGTCGCCGTGGGGGATCTCCTTTCACCAAAAATTAACACTGTCTCATAATAAATTACCAAACAAAATTTGGCCGCGCTACGAAAATTAGATCGCGAGTTATAAGCGTTTTAACTTTTTCGACCCTCGCCGTTGGGGGGTCTCCTGTCACCAAAAATTAACACTGTTTCATAATAAATCACCAAACAAAATTTAGCCGCGCTACGAAAATTAGATCGCGAGTTGTAAGCATTTTAAATTTTTCGACCATCAACGTGGGGGGTCACCTATCATCAAAAGTAACATTGTCTCATCAGAATTTACCAAACAAAATTTGGCCGCGCTACGAAAATTATTTCGCGAGTTATAAGCATTTTAAATTTTTCGGCCCTCACCATGGGGGATCTCTTGTCACCAAAAATTAACACTGTCTCATAATAAATTACCAAACAAAATTTGGCCGCGCTACGAAAATTGATCGCGAGTTATAAGCATTTAAACTTTTTAGACCCTCACCGTGGGGGGTCTCTTGTCACCAAAAATTAACACTGTTTCATAATAAATCACCAAACAAAATTTGGCCGCGCTACGAAAAATAGATCGTGAGTTATAAGCATTTTAAATTTTTCGACCCTCATCGTTGGGGTCTCCTGTCACCAGAAATTAACACTGTTTCATAATAAATAACCAAACAAAATTTGGCCGCGCTACGAAAATTAGATCGCGAGTAATAAGCATTTTAAATTTTTCGAACCTCAACGTGGGGGGTCACCTGTCACCAAAAGTAACACTGTCTCGTAATAAATTACCAAACTAAATTTGGCAGCGCTACGGAAATTAGAACGCGAGTTATAAGCATTTTAACTTTTTCGACCCTCGCCGTGGGGGGGGGGGGAGCCTCCTGTCACCAAAAATTAACACTGTTTCATAATAAATCACCAAACAAAATTTGGCCGCGCTACGAAAATTAGATCGCGAGTTATAAGCATTTTAAATTTTTCGACCCTCGCCGTGGGGGGGGGTCTCCTGTCACAAAAAATTAACACTGTTTCATAATAAATCACCAAACAAAATTTAGCCGCGCTACGAAAATTATTTCGCGAGTTAAAAGCATTTTAAATTTTTCGACCCTCAGCATGGAGGATCTCCTGTCACCAAAAATTAACACTCTCTCATAATAAATCACCAAACAAAATTTGGCCGCACTACGAAAATTAGATCGCGAGTTATAAGCATTTTAAATTTTTCGACCCTCACCGTTGGGGTCATCTGTCACCAAAAGTAATACTGTCTCGTAATAAATTACCAAACAAAATTTGGAAGCGCTACGGAAATTAGATCGCGAGTTATAAGCATTTTAACTTTTTCGACCCTCGCCGTTGGGGGGTCTCCTGTTACCAAAAATTAACACTGCTTCATAATAAATCACCAAACAAAATTTGGCCGCGCTACGAAACTTATATCTCGAGTTATAAGCATTTTAACTTTTTCGACCGTCGCCGTGGGGGGGGGGGGGTGTCCTGTCACAAAAAATTAACACTGTTTCATAATAAATCACCAAACAAAATTAAGCCGCGCTACGAAAATTAGATCGCGAGTAATAAGCATTTTAAATTTTTCGACCCTCAACGTTGGGGGTCACCTGTCATCAAAAGTAACACTGTCTCATCAGAATTTACCAAACAAAATTTGGCCGCGCTACGAAAATCATTTCGCGAGTTATAAGCATTTTAAATTTTTCGACCCTCAGCATGGGGGATCTCCTGTCACCAAAAATTAACACTCTCTCTTAATAAATCACCAAACAAAATGTGGCCGCGCTACGAAAATTAGATCGCGAGTTATAAGCATTTTAACTTTTTAGACCCTCACCGTGGGGTGGGAGGTCTCCTGTCACCAAAATTTAATACTGTTTCATAATAAATCACCAAACAAAATTTGGCCGCGCTACGAAAATTAGATCGCGAGTAATAAGCATTTTAAATTTTTCGACCCTCAACGTAAGGGGTCACCTGTCATCAAAAGTAACACTGTCTCGTAATAAATTACCAAACAAAATTTGGCCGCGCTACGAAAATTAGATCGCGAGTTATAAGCATTTAAAATTTTTCGACTCTCACCATGGGGGGGGGGGGTTCTCTTGTCACTAAAAATTAACACTGTCTCATAATAAATTACCAAACAAAATTTGGCCGCGCTACGAAAATTAGACCGCGAATTATAAGCATTTTAACTTTTTCGACCCTCACCGTGGGGGTCTCCTGTCACCAAAAATTAACACTGTCTGATAATAAATTACCAAACAAAATTTGGCCGCGCTACGAAAATTAGATCGCGAGTTATAAGCATTTTAAATTTTTCGATCCTCAGCATTGGGCGGGTGTCCAATCACGAAAAGTTACATTAACCTACCTTGTTTTATCTTAAGACGATTCTTTTCTATACACATTCTATCAGGAATTTTTATCATTGAAACTATAGATTTATGGTAACTGAAATAAGAAATATAAGTATGAGACTTGATATCCTCTAAATATCTGAAAAATACCGCGTCAATTTTTGCCGAAGTCAATCGAAGGATACCATGCCGAAGTCTCCCGAACTGAAACGACGTTAGCCGATTGTTCGGTTTCTCGTTAAGGAATTTCTACATTTTTCTCGTTACGGTATATCTACATTCGATCGCCGCGCTCAAAGCCTGCGATAAAAGCTATGCAACAGCTTAAAAGAATCCAATGGCTGAAAACATTAATATAAACAATTTAACTAGATAAAAAATCCCTAGTGAAACAAAATCAAAATCCGTGTTAGTAAATTCAAGTTCTGAAATACAGTGTATTAATTGTGACTCATTACACCTACTTTGTAAATGTAATAAATTCTTAAATATGAAATTTGGTGAACGATTTGCTATCGTTAAAAAGCATAAAATTTGCTTTATATGATTCAACAAATCACATTTAGCTGCTAACTGTGTCTCAAAACATCTATGTAAACAATGCAAATCTCCCCACAACAGTTTATAACACAGAGATAAATCAGTTGGATCTAATAATGAAATGCTTCATCAGAAGGCATGTCTTGAACAGACAGAACGGCGCGGCGTCTCGAGGGAAGCCTGGCGCCTACGGTCTTACAAAATATTTCTAATTGTTCATTCGCTTCGAATAAAAGCGCTATCTTGTCGTCAACTGCAGTAATTGAAATTAAAACAAATATAGAAAGGAAAATTTATTCAGCGAAGGAGCCTCTTAAATCCTTGTTTCTAAATAAATTGTGTATCATTTGATTTTGCAAAGAAATCGGGCTTAAAGGAATCAAAGGTTTTTACCCCTATATCGGGCCTCAATAATACAGCCACGACATTGAATTATAAAGCTAAAACTGTGATTTTAAATAAGAATAGAGATTTCACAAGGGAATTGGAATTTCTTGCAGTACCAAAAATTACAGAAATAACCCCACTTCGTGTAGAAATTGCGGATATTTGGAAAGGTTTCTGAATATCAGCGTAATTTACTTCAAGGTGGTTTCTTAAATAGATTATGCATTTTTAAATTAAACTGCATTCAATTTAGAAAAAAATGTTTTTGGAATATAAATAAAATGATGTATAGGGCCGCGCAAAGAACTAGATACAGGGTCGCTTATTGACGATAATTTCTGAAAATGTGATTTAAGTAGTTTAAAGTGTATTTTTGTTTGAACTAATTTTTAGCAAAATACGTTCGAGTAATAAATGTATTAGATAAACTAGCGGCCCGCCCTCGCTTTGCTTCGGGTAGAGTAAGTCGCCCACTCTCGTGTCACTACTGACACCGCAAACTTTTACTACCACTTCATCCCATTAAATTTAACTACTAAAAGCATTGCCCTCCTTTTAGGTAGTCGGGTAAAAAGTAGCCTATATGTTAATCTATTGTGTCAGATACCTCCATACAAAATTTCATAAAAATCGACCCATCCGTTCTTGAATTATAAATGGTGTAACTAACACGACTTTTTTTTTTTTTGTGGATATAGATTATAGCAGCCCGACACGGCACGGATATTAAAAAAAAAAAAAAAAAAATCAAGTTATAAATTTTTACACACAATCATACTCTCTTTGTGCGTGGAGTTACTAAAAAGTGTAAAATTATAAAAGAAAATTATTATTTTTCATTTATTTGTAATAATATTTGTAAAAAGTTTTACACCTACAAAACAAAAGCCATTAAATTTATTGACTCAGAGCTTCCCTGTAAACGATATTGGATGTTGTTTTATTTTGTGGCAGCAAAATAAATTGATTTACAGGAGCTCCGACCCGCGATAGGTCAACATACATTTGGCCATGAGTAAAACATTCTTTTCATAGGTCGATCCCTACTAATTCGAAGGTTTGACATTGGGACTTATTGATAGTTAACGCGAAAGATGTTTTTACAGGATATTATCTCAATTACTTTTGTTACATACCTATATTTACTGTATAAATGTTCTGTATTTATTTATTTATTTTTTTAATAAACATTGCTGGGTGAGGCTTGTTGAGCTCAAACCAATTGGTAAGCCTCCCCATTTGGCTGAATCTGAATGTTTTTACAGGAAATTAAAGCCGTTTAAATGGGATAGGCAGATCAGTTGGGATCATCGGTATCCTCGGTATATGAGCTAGTTGACCAGCTGCTGGGCCAGTGATAATGGTTGCTACAGTTAAATTGCCCTTCAATTCCTTTATAAGTAGCCTCATCCCATTGCACATGTTCAGAGAGCTTAAATTTCTCAAAAGCATGATTGGAATTCCAATTTTTAACGTCAATTCAGGTGGTGGCAGTCCAGAAGGGTTTAGTGAATTTAAAAATTCATGTGGATAATGAACTGCGTCTTCGGTATTAGTCACGGTGTCGGTTGATTTGAAATTTTTTACTTGGCCGGGAACTTTTTGAATAATCAGATTGCTTATTTCGTTGACACTATCATTCCTAGGTGACACTTGCTCTAGAATACAACCAATGAAAATCTTTTTCGAGTAAATTCTCGATGTCAGGGTATACTGCATCTATTAAAAATTCTAAACTATGGACTATTTGGCCTAGAGACTCATCCAAAAGGATGTTACAATTTCTGCTTAAATTTGGAATGGGGAAAATTCCTTCTCCAAGTTTAAGCAGTTGCTGTGGAAAATCACTATCTGTGATTCCATGAAGATGAGCTCTCATATTTGTCCGTAATTTTATATATTCAATGGAAGTCCATAAGCGCGACGATTTTAAGCACGCTTTGATGATATCTGCTCGCGTACTTCTGTTAATAACAGAAAGAGTTTGTCGGAAATCTCCAGCAAATACAGAGGTAATCCTGCCCATGAGAGCAGAGGCGTTTCTAAGATCTTTTAAACTCTTTAGACCTGAGGTACACAGATGTGTACCTCCATTATTTTCCTCATAAAAACTAAACTGTTCGAATTTTTTTGCATTTTTATTTTACTTCTATGGAGCTGAATGTTTTTTGTTTTAAAACAAAACCAATAAATGTCATCACTGATGAATATTACCTCATAAAATAAATATTATTCTCATATGAGTTTCGAAAATACCTTCAAGACATTTTGGCCAAGAAAGTAAGAAAAATTCATGATTATTTAACTTAAATGCTTTACAATAAAAAATTTTGAGGATATGCTGATCATTGACTTGTTTAAATACCTTAATTTTGTTATTGCGTAAATTTATATTACTGATAGTTAAACTAATGTTTTAAAGGGATTAGTACTTTTATATCTATATTTCTAAACCTAAATTACCAGTCCCCTAAAGTACTGATTTCATAAAAGTGACTCTTTCTGTCATCTATGTTGTCATTTCGATTATTCAAAAAAAAAAAAAAATATTAAATTTTACAATTATTTTATGCTCAGGTCTGAAGAGGTTAAGGTTCTGTCCACGGCCTCTATATCTGCTCTATGGCTCATGGTGCATTCATCCCACATAACCAATGAGGCTTCTTGTAATAGTTTACCAAGAGGCCCATTTTTGTGAATAAAATATAACGATTGTTGCTCAAGATTTACTTTTAGTGGAAGTTTAAAAGTTGAATGAGCAGTTTTTCCATCCTTTTGAAGGGTTGCAGCGATTCCTGACGAATCAACTGCTATCGCTATCTTCCCTGATTGTCTTATCTTGGCAAGTATTAAATTTGCAATAAAAATCTTTCCAGTGCTACCTGGCGTATCCAAAAAAAAAATTGTTTTTGTAGTTATTCAAGCAATCAACTATAATGTCAAAAGCATATCTGTGATCTGGGACTAATTTTGGCAGATTTTCATTAACAAAGGCGGTCAAATTATTTGTGTTATAGTGCTGTACCATTGTTTTTGTCACATTGTTTTCTGTACGAATTGAAGACGGCAATTCAAAATCACTTAAGTTTTAATCATTTAGTTCCATCGGTGAAAGAATTTTTAAAATCCGTCAAGTACTTTCTGAGCCTATTCAATTCAAACAAACAAACAATCAAATCTTTCCTTTGTACAATATTGGTATAGATGTGACGTCATTATTTACCAATTTTTATTAGTTACATATATCCATACCTCTTGGTCTTTTAACAAATACTTCAAAATTCCTATGTTATTTAAACTATGACGTCATATTTTCCAAATCAAATATTTTATTAATAATTTAATTCTTTCTCGTCCATTTTACTTCTATATGTCGCCATTTTTCAAAGAGAGCCTCTTATTCATGTAACCGATATTCGTGCGTCTTATATAATAAAATACTTTTTTTTCAAGTATGATGTCATATTTATTTTCTTTTGAATTCTTTTTATTTTAATTTTTCACGTGGATACTGTTCAACTGAAAATTAATTACCAAGAAGAAATTATTATTCCAGATATTGATTTTCTTGGCAACGGGAAAGAAAAATGGTTATTTTTTATCGGAGAAATTTTAATTGATTCTGTATGAAAAATAATGAAATTTTGAATTATTAAGGAAAACATTTGAATAAATCAATTAAAAATTAGCCTATGTTCACCGGACATAGTGTAGCTTTCCAACGGTGAAAGAATTTTTTCAAATCCGTAAAGTAGTTTCGGTGCCTATTCAATTCAAACAAACAAACAATCAAATCTTTCCTCTTTATAATATTAGTATGGACTACACGGCTGAACAAAAATATTCAAGTATATTTTCATCTATTAGTATAAATTGCTGAAAGAAAAATTTTAACCAGCTACACATTTTCTTGCTAAACTGAATTTCCCCATTATATAGTATATGTATCAAGTGACAGTTAAAATACAGGATTGTTCAAAAGTATTGAATACATATTTGGCTATAGACAGTAACACCTTATTTCCCTAGATAACGATGCGTCGTTAAAGATTTCAGGAAGTGTTGGAAAGTGTTTCATAATCTATGCTTAACGCATGGCTTTTCTTATTTGTTTAATATATACGTAGATTTGCATAATTTTTTCACATTTACCACAAAGATTGATAGAGATAAAATACGCTCATGGCGTGATTGATAAAATATTACCGAACTACACAAATAGTGTCAGGTTAGTTAAATAAATAATCGGGCAAGATAGTTTGAATTCAAAAATCAATTTATAAAAATTATAAATTGTAATTTTTTGCAGTTGTTTTGAAAATTAATATTACAGGTATAAGTTCCATTTTTGGTGCATTTGCAATTACTTAGCACCTACAGTTGCAGTTCAGTTCGTCCGTCTGTTCGCATATAACAACACAAAAACTACCCAAACAAATCATTTAAAATTTAGAAGATATAATAATTACATAATTTTGTCGAGTCATTTCAAATTTTATAAAATTGGATGTATAAATTAATTATAGGGACAATGAAAATTACTCCGTTACATTACGGTTCAATGGGGGAAAAGTTTCAACAGCATTTTAAGGATGTATTCGAAATAATGCTTTTCCACCTTCAACGACTCGAAATTTTTCGATTCAATTTCAGACACATTTTTAAAAGTAGAAAAATGAAACTTGCTGAGGGGATTTTTGAAGAACGTATAAGGTGCCGTGTGATGTCATTTTACACTCAATTCATTTGAATTTGATTTATAAACAATTATCTTCTCACAAGGAAGGTCTCCATTGGGGGCATACTCAGAATTTTTTGGAAAAAATACGAATTAAACTACTCATACAGGTAATAAAGGATCAATGAAAATTAGCGGCGGAATTACATTATTAGATATGTAAAAAAAATAAAATAGTTTGGAATAATTGGTGTGAAAAGCTGAAAGCGACGCGGGATTTGGCGAGCAGTGCATTTCCTCGCCAAAAGCAGACGATTTTAACGAATCTGAAAATTGATTTTAATTGACTTCACTGTTAAAAATCTGCAGCATTTACTGCAACGTCACTCCACTACTTTTATAGATAGATCCATATAGATAGATAGATAGATAGATACATATCTCTCTTCTTACCAATGAGAATGCTCCATAGCACGGTGAATTGACCGTGTCATACACTGTTAAAAATCTGCTGCATTTTGTTGCAACGCACTCCACCGCTTGTATATAATATCTCTATTCCAACCAATGACAAAGCTCCATTTCACGGCCAAGTAACCGTTTTCTATACAAGCAAGGGAGTGCGTTGCAACAAAATGCAGGAGATTTTTAACAGTGTATTTTTCAATTTGGAACAATTTTAATCAATTTAAATTGTGTTTTAAATGATAAAATATATTAATTTCATTTTGTTATAAGTACATATAAACGTATATGACAAAATTTCACTTAAAGTAAAGTAAAAATGCAAAACTAAAATTACTTAAACTAAACTTATTTAAATAAATTGTACGAATAAAGTTTTTTCTTTAAAAAGTATTCGAAGCGTAAAAGCGTATTTTTCAAAATTTCGTTTTTTCGCCAACCGGAGATAAATCGAAAAATAAAAGAAATTTTATTATTTTTTTACGGATGTTAGAAGGAGGTTCCGCCGAAATTTTTTTATAAACATATATAGCTATATGAGAAGAACATTCTGTAATTTTTTCAGATTTTTCTGAGTATGCCCGTATGGAGACCTTCCTTGTCAGTATGACCCTATTTTCCGTTCCCAGATATTCCGCTTCGGAAAATTCGGATCAAAAGACCAAATTTGACTGCATTTTTTTGTAACATTTAATGTATTTATCAAAACATTGACAGACACGACACCTTATAAAGTTTCTAAAGAAGAGAATCGATGCATTTGAGGTGCAATCGAGTTTGATGCATTTGAGGGCAAAAGCGAATTCAAAAATAAATCGGAAAATTAGCAGTTTGAATCGAAATGTACCCTTAATGGTGTTACACTTTTTGGAACATAATAAACTTTATATTAATCAATAAAGCATATCTATAATATGCATTCTGTACAATCTGTAGAGCAGAGGATATTTTCTATTCATTTACAGGCCCACACAAAAGTATTTTATTATATAATGGTATAGGGGGAAAATTGCTTTGGACGCATTTTAATTTTATTAAACTCTTTGATCTTTTATGAAATTGATATACATTAGTGATGTTTATAAATCACTTCCTGTATAATAGAAAGCAGATAGTATTTACAAGGACGCACACAAGATTTTGGCTAGTATGTTGTATTCAAAATACTGCATATTGTTGTACTAAAATCTTGGTATACTTGTTAAATTAATTACAAATTATTTGTTTCTGTATTATTATACTTGGTACTCATTTTAATTTTTATTATGTTATATCTTAGTTCTTGTCATAAAAAATCTTTAATATAAATCAGAATTATTTTAAGCTTATTTATGCATTATGTAATACAAAAACTTATTTACATCTAATTTCAGTTTTTTTTTAATTTCAAAATAGCGTAAAATTACAATCTTATTACAAAACAATTATGTATAGAGCTAATTAGTTAACAATTTACGCTTAGAAAAAATTTGCACTTTTTTTACGTTTCTAAATAATTTTATAATTTGTTTTATTTAACATTTGATGTTGAAGCAATATATTGCAATAAAACTGTTTAATAAGTTTATTAAAATTTAATGTAATTCGATAGATGAATGCATAGAAAAAGAAAAATATGCAACTTTCAGCTTTATGTTTATTTTGTACGAACAGTTATACATTTTTTTAAATGAGAGGAAAAAGAAGATAAATAGAAGCCTAAAATAATAGCAAAAGGAAAAAGTATCAGCATAGAAGTTATTAATTTTTTATAAATGGGTTTGTTTTGAAGAGAAAAAATATATAATTAATATAAATAGTAAAAGTAGTGGGGGAAATTCAGAATTGGAATACTTGAGTACTCGATACATAGGCAAACACTCAAAATTGACGACATAAATGTGCAGCTGCCATCGGGTTCCGGCAGGATAGGACCTGGCAGCCAGTGATATTCTTAATGTTCACATTGAGAACTACATTTTGATGTATGTCCGGTCCTTGTACTCGATACATATGCAAACACTCAAAATTGATGTCATAAAAGTGCGGCTGCCACCGGGTACCGGCAGGTTAGGACCTGTCAGCCAGTGATATTCTTAATGTGCACATTGAGACCTACGTTTTATGTATGTCCGGTCCTTGTACTCGATACATAGGTAAACACTCAAAATTGACGTCATAGAAGTGCGGCTGCCACCGGGTTCTGGCAGGATAGGACCTGGCAGCCAGTGATATTCTTAATGTGCACATTGAAACCTACGTTTTGATGTATGTGGCAGCCAGTGATAATCTTAACGTGCACATTGAAACCTACATTTTGATGTATGTCCGGTCCCTGTACTCGATACATAGGTAAACACTCAAAATTGACGTCATAAAAGTGCAGCTGCCACCAGGTTCCGGCAGGATAGCATTTGGTAGCCAGTAATATTCTTAATGTGCACATTGAGGCCTACATTTTGATATGTGTCCGGTCCTTGTACTCGATACATAGGAAAATCGACGGCCGGCTCCTGGACTATTTGTATTGCCATATTCGCGCATTTTTGACTTCCTATCTTTAAAGTGGTGTGAGTTTCTATTCATGGTTTTAATATTACGCCTTGCTGATTCATAATCATCTAATTTACAAACTAATACATCAACATTTTTAATTTTGGGAAGATCATCCATACAATGTTCTTTCATTTCTATCGGTAATTTTCTCTTGATTTAATCTACTAATATTAATTCTTTTAAGTCTTCAAAATTAGATACATCAAGACCGGTAATCCATTCTTCTAAAAGAATTTTTAACTCAAACGCTAGATAGCGCCAAGTGGCTGAATTATCTTTCTTATGCGACATGAATTTTTGCCTAAACTCTTCTGGCGTCAATTTGAATATTTTTGGTAGCAAGTCTTTTACGCAATCATAGTTATTTGTTAATGTTTCTGGTTCTCTAGTTATAACATTAGCAATTTCTAGCGGCATTAAACTTAATAAGTGCATTACCCAATTTTCTTTTATTATATTCATCCTAGAAATTTGTCTCTCGAAAAAAGCTAAATATATACTAATATCACCCTTCCCATCAAAGTGTGACATTAATTTAGACAAATCTGGTTCCTTACCTGAACCAGTTACAGTCGAACCGTCACTTATGTTTGTCATATTCCCTTGAAGCTCAATTTTTCGTAATTCGTACTCCATCTCTAGTTTTCTTTCTTCTAATCTTCTAACTGCTTCTAACCGTTATTTTTCTGCTTTTAGCCATTCTTTTTCTATTCTCTCCGCAGCAATGACTTCAAATCGAACTTTTACAAAATTTTGTTCATAATCCTTTGATTCAGTCACCAACTTTATCAAATTAATGATTCTTGGACTCTGAGGCACAACTATACCTAGGTCATCACACAATGTTAACAAATCCGCCTTTCTAGCTTTATTTAAAATGGACATTATTTTTTATTGTTTACACTTCAACAAAACAAAATATTGCACTATCTTGCACGCTTGATTACTGATAATTTCTAATCAATACACATAGGACAAACAGTTCCATTTTTTATATATAATACGTTTTAGTTTAAAAACAAAACATTCTTCTTAGAGTTTTATCTTCTTAGTACAAAATAGCTTCTATCGTGAAGTTCAAATTCAAATATAAATCATCGAAATTATTCAAATCCCGGCCGAGTCCCTAAAACTTGTGGGATTTTAAGTGATTAACTTGTGATTTAAGCAAAACTAATGTTCTTCAAAATATAAAAGGGTTTAATAGACATAAAATATATACCTAACATTCAAATATAATAGTAGAACCGAATAATATTCAGCATGAACAAGCTTGCCTGAGCTTTGTATTAAAAATCCACCAAACTCGCCATCGCTGAAAATCTGTAGAACACCTCGCTCTTTCCACGCATCATCACACCAATCTCCCTTGGGATATCATGTTCATTCAATCATTGAGTATATTATCTTTTATTGCTGAATACTTCATCCTTTATTCCCACATACATATATATATATATATATACATACATACATATGTATGTATGTATGCATACATAGTTAAGTGATTCCTAATCTTTTAAAAGCCGATAAAATTAGCAAGATTTTAGTTTATGGTGTTCTAACGGGGGGTTAATGAACTCAGCTCGTAGGGGATAGAGCCTCCTAGTATTTTAAAAATAAATAATCAGCTGTAAAAAAAATGTGAATGACACTTAAATTTTACATTTAATTGAATTCTGATCACAACACATTTCAAAACGTGCATAACTAAATTTTTATTAAATAAACACACTCTTTCACAGGTTGAAATTTGATCTGAATGACTGCAGTTGCTCGTTTTACTCTTCAAATGCTTAAAAACAGTAATGTACATAAAAGAGGTATTTACTTTAGGGTTTTATGTTATACAAATATAGAAGGATTAGAATCAAATTTACTTTAAATCTTCAATTTTTTTCCTTACCGCAGATAATTTTCAATTTAAACAAAAGTGGTTAAATATTTAATTAATTTTAAATCTAAACTCATTGAACGGGATAGGTTTAAAGTAAAGTAAATATTTTTAGTCTTATTTAATCTATAGTTTAAAAGCTGTTTGTTGAACTCTGTTTACTATTTTCTAATTGTTTTTTTTTTTTTTTTTTTTTTTTTAAGCGACTTTATAGGCGCCTAATAAAACACGAACCCTTTATTTGGAGTAGGTTCGGAAAAATTAACCACAATTTTTTAAGTTAGTGCGTGATCCGCAGAAATAATTAATAAAATAAAAACCAGAAGTACGCAAAACTAGTTGGATGTATCAATCCCAAAACTTTCTTCTATCTCATAAATACATTTTAATATTTAAAAATAGTTACTCATGTTGATGCTATAATAATTTTAATTCAATACTATACCAACTTTGATTTTCATCTTAAATTACTGCGTCCGTCAATTTATCGGAGTAAAAAAGAGTTACCGTCTCTGCATGAGCCGATGGAAGATAGGCAGATTTTTTTTTCGAATTCCGGGAGAACCTATTTGCCATATCAAAAAATAATCATACACAAAAATTTTAGTTCAGTTCTAGGCATAACTTCATACACTTTTAGGTGGTGCAATATTGAAAATAGCACAAAAATCACTATTGCAGCGGCCCCTTCCGGCAGATTTTTTTCAAATTCAGGGAGGCCCAACTAGCTATAGCCATACACTTACACAAAAATTTAATTTAATTCGATGCATAAATTCATACATTTTTAGGTGGTACAATATTGAAATGGTACAAAAATTGCGATTGCAACTTTCCCTCCCGGTGGATTTTTTTCAAATTCAAGGAGGATCAACTACCCATAGTCATATACTTACACGAAAAATTTGGTTTAATTCGATGCATAGCATAGCTTCATACACTTTTTGTCGGTACAATATTGTAAATGGCATAAATTGCGATTGCAGTGCCCTCTTCCGGTGGAATATTTCGAAATTGAAGGAGGACCTGCTTGACACAGCCAAAAACATTCACAAAAAATCGGTTCAATTCTATGGATATCTTCATACACTTTTTGATTGTAGAATGGCGACATACGGACACACGGGCACACGGACAGACAGACATTTGTAAAATCATGTTTTTTGAATCTCTGACCCCTAAAACGTGTAAATCTGTCGAAAACCGTAAGTCGAAAAAAATTTCGATTACAATACTTTCTGCTATTGAAGATAGAAAAAAGTAAAAAGAAAAAAAATAATAAATTAAAATGTAGAAATTCTTCTTTTGGAGTTTTTTTTATTTTTTAGTGTCGTTATCAATGAAGAAAAAAAATCAAATTTTTTTACGAGGTAGAATTCGTCAAATTTCGACGAAAAAACATGTTTAAAAGGCATTTGTTTCATAAATTTATAACAAACCCACAAAATTACTTATGTTTTTTCAACTTTCAAAGAAATATTATTTTAACCTAAAAAATCACTGCTTCTCGATAAAGACATAGTAATTTTTTAATATAATAAATACATTATAATTTAAACTTTGTGTTATAGCGTTGTGTTACGCTGTAAAAAAATATGTAACTTAGCACCCAAAATGGTGATAAATAAGTTGCTGTCAAATGTGGTGTACGGATACATCGTTAATTAGCTGCACTACAGAAACACAAATTTTGCTGGCAACTTAATTGCTACCATTTTGGGCATAAAGTTACACCACCACTTCTTTCATGTACGTTAAAAAAATTCTCAAGTTTTTGATGAAAGAAAATATCTTAAATGATTTCCAATTTAAATGAGTTATAAATTTTTAAATGTCACTTTAAAAAACATTTAATACAAACACATATAAAATAACAGATAAAACTTTCCATTTACACATAATCCCATCATTTTCTATATTAATCTCATTACTATGCACATCTCGAATTAAAACTATTTATACTATAAAGGTCTTGCGTATCTGTGCGTAACGCATACGTCATTTTGCGAATGGGAATAATTTGAAACTGGAAATGAAATTTCGTTTTTTCAATTTTTGCAACTGCAATTTTTTACACTTCTGAACATCTCAAATTTTCAATTTTTACTCCGTCGTATAGGGGAGAAAATGCACATTTTAATGAAATTTATTTGAAAATTGTATCTTAAATTATTTTTGACACATTAATTTCTTTTGTAGTTTTATAAACAGATTTTCCAATTGTGACAACTGAAGTACTCCTTTTCTGTTAAAAGCAAAAAGCAAAAAATAGATAACTGTATCTTTATGTTGACATTTTTTTTATTAAAAGTGAAAAAAAAATGAAATTAAAATAAATGCTGTTTAACGAATATTTCTGTTATAAAAATCGGTGAATTTTGGTTTCATTTACAAAATTTCACTTACACTTAAAAGAATATAAGTAGTTTAGTAACTGTTTCAGCTACTAGCATCGGGACTTCAAGTTTTAAATTAAAATAGTTTCAAAATGATCAAATTAAAATACCATTTTTTAAAGTGAATACAGATATGAAAGGTGCATATGTAAATTTTGATATGGCGAAAATGATGTCGGATCTAGATTTTACATGAGAAAAAGTCAATGATTGAGTCAAAGTGAAATAAATTTTAGCTATTTTTCCTTTTGGAATACTAGCATAAGAGCCTCAATTGATAACTATACCATAATAACATTTTTTTATTATTTTTTACTGCTTACATGTACGATTAAAGCGTAATTTTAATAATTTTTCCAACTGAGTTTTATAGAAGTAGTATATTGTTAACTTGAGGTTAAATATCATTTGTTTAAAAGTTAGAATCACATAAATAATGTGCATATTTTATTGAAACTAATTTTGTATATTTATTATAAATCAATGAAACAGCTCTTTTTTAAGCATTTTCTTTCGTCGAAATTTGACCGGTTCAACCTTGCATTTCTTAAATTTGACTTTAGTTATTATTCGTATAATTTAAGGGCTAATATGATTAATTAGCGATTGAAATAAGCCAAAATTATTGCGCTTATTTTTAGCTTTTGAAAAAGTTTCAATTCGGTCCTCTCCTACCCTATCCTCTCTTTACTGATCCATTTTAACAGATTTTTAGATTTAATCTTTAAAAATCTAAATTAAATGAAAGAAGAAAAAATAAGTGACAGCGAGAGAAAATGAACCTGAATGTATCAGCTTTATATGTTGCCCACCTATTGATTTGCCACATGCATATTATACATTTTGATACCTTCGTATTGCACTGTGTTCAAGTAAAAATGTTTTTAATCAGAGAAAAATGAAACTGTAACGCACCTGTCCCCTCCGCTAATCTTTCCAGAGCCCAGAGGGTGCTGTTTTCATTGGTTGCTTGCGCGGTACATTTTCTCTCCCCCCCCCCCCCCCCCAGTGAGATGTGAGTTAGCTCGGCAAGGAAAGATGTCACACCGTTGACACGAAAATGTTCTACACCATATCCAAGGTAAATACTTCCCATGTATGTCTAAAACCTCATCTTGTAATCGTCGTATGTGTGTGTTTGTTATGTTTTGTGAAATAAATGTTTTGTAACGTTAAGTCTTCGATTCTTCAAACATCTGTCACAAAGCAGATTTTCCATTCATATAAAAAATGTTTGGCATTATCAGAAAAGTACTGTTCTTTACGCTATCAATTATTATTGCAAATAATATTATTAATATCATTGCCAAATACAGAAAAACACTGTTAATTAGTATTAATCCACAGCGTGATTAATTATCATTACAATGCTGAATAAATAATAATTAAAAAATTACACACTTACAGTGATATTTTTTCGATTTCAAATTTAAAATAGTTTTAGTGTTATACATACTATTAAAATAGATATCTTCACTCGATAATTACAAAAACTCCGATAAACCTGAATAATCGAAAAAAAGTTACAAACATAAATTGAAAGAAAGATATTGTTAAAATATGAACTTATAACAGCATGTTTATTTATAGTATTCATTGAAAGTAGTTCAAGCTCATGGGATTTAAATTACTCAAAAAACTATAAAATCAAAACTAAGAACTGAAATCCCACAACATTCGCGTGGGTTCGTTCACAAAAACTTCCTCGAATGTTGAGATTACCTTTCCGTGAATAAACGCAGGTTAGGTTTTACGATTTTTTTAAAATGGAAAAAAAAGCAAGGGAAATGAAAAAATACATTTATTAAGCATTAAGTAAGATTTTTTAAAAATAAATTTGAAAAAATATACATAATTATATTGTCAATGTTTAGTTACTAGTTCATGACTGAAATAATTTATTGATATACAATTATTTGAAACAGCCGAAAATCTTTTGTTTATGAATTTTTTTATAAATAAAAATTGTGGTGTCGATTTCTCTTTTAAATTTAAGATTTTTGACCACTTAAGAATTCCATTATATCGTTTTCACAAATTGGTGTTGAAGTTTTGAAATTTCCCAAATATTTATAGCAGAAATAATTTAACTTGCAATAAAAAATTTTGAATTTTAGAAAATTTAAGATTTTTTTTTAAATTTTTAGCATCAAGTTCTGTTTCGGGTTTCTCGGAATTATTGATCTATATTTTATTTCAATGCAAGGGTCGATATTCTGGGTAAATGGGTGGTACAGTAAAATACAACTGTATATTGGCAAATAGTTTATGGAACTGGTAAAGCAAAGCGAGTTTAGTTTGTTATTACATATAAAATAAAATTCGCAAATAGCCAAGTTAAAAAGAATTATATAAATGTAATTTTTCCAAATAGGAGAAAGAAGTCCGGGCCAGGATTCGGACCAGGGATGTATTGGCGGAATCCACCAACATTCTTCCAATCAAGTCATCCCGGACGAATACTGGAGATTTAATTTACTTAACTAACTTTAATGATCACACAATCCGGTCTGATACCAGTTAAGGTTGGTTGGATCAAGTAGAACTCATCATTGTGACGTCGCAGACAACTCAACCCCGCATTTCCATGGCAACTAAGTCAATACCAACTAAGTCAATACCAACCGAGAGAGTTTAGAGTATGCTAGAGATGCACTATATACCATTAAAAAGGCTTTCAATAGGAAATCAGATATCGTTAAAAGGCTGAATTCATTGAACTGGATGAAGTTTTAAAAGCGATCCACAAGTGTTTGGGCCGAATTGTAACTTATTTAAATCAGTTTCAGGATTTAATTTTTAGCTTCACGATAAAACAACACATTTCATCTCTATCTTTTCTTAACTCTGTGGTTTGTTTTGACCCAATTTCTGAAGTTGTGACGTCACCAATGATGAACTCTATAGTCCTCCTATATTCGTCCGGGTTGTCTCAGTTGGAAGATTATTGGCGGCTTCAGCCAATCATACCTGGTTAGAATCCTGGCCCGGACATTTTTCACCCATTTGTAAAAATTAAATCTATATAATTCATTTACCGATTGAATAATAGTGTTAAAAATTAATCTAATAACCATGTTAAAATTTAGCGAATGTTAAAAAATTCATCATTTTTTATGTCGCGATTAATCAAAACTCGCGAATGTTAAATCCGCAAATGGTAAGGGGTTACTGTATTTTAAAACTCCGTAACTATTATTAATATGATTCAAAACTATTTAATTTAAACACTCAATTGAAATTAAACCAAAAATATAAAAATACAGACAGCAAGATAACACTCCTGTGAAATTTTTGTGTTCTCTTTATTTGACTGCAGAAGTTTAGGAAATTTCTGTTATAGCTTCCCGAATTATTTGTGGTTTGAAGGAGAAAGGAAAAAGTAAACATTTTTTGCTAATACGAACTAGTCGTTGGGGGCCACCATAATACTTACTCATCATATATATGCATGTATAATATATGAAAATAATACATTTGAAAACTATTTATAAAATGTATTGCAATTCCAAAACAAAATTTAAACGTGTATTTAAATTTTTATTGTGCATAGTAATGCTGTATTAAAGAGTTGCTGATGAATCTCTTTCTATATATTATACAACACGCCTAACTACTCAAGTAATACTGAATTGCGAAAAAGAAACATCCTTATAACTCCAAAAATAATAAACTTATTAACTAATAGTTTATTGCGTCGGATTAAGCGTCTCATTTCCAATCAAAATATATTTTTTAATTGAAATTTGAATCAAATACAGGGTCATGAAAAATCGAAGAATGTGGAAAACACAGATATCTCGGCAACTAATAATTCGATCAACTTCGTTCTTCATGCAAAATTTGTGTTATTTTATTGCCTTTTACGATCACTAAAATAATTAAAATTAATTGATTAAAATAAAAAATTTCGAAAATTTTTATATACCTTTCACCAGAACGAATTTTTCGAGAGTCCGGAAAAAACAGTTCCGTATAATCGAGGTTATTGATATTAAATAGGCTTCGTCCCATTCTTACATACTAAGTACATACGAAATTTCAAGTCTCTATCGCAATTCGTTTGGGAGGTAGAGCGTTTACAAACAGACAGAGAGACAGAGAAACGACAAAAAAAAAAAAAAAAAAAAAAAAATCTAAAAATATGTTTTTCGAAATCTCCAGTGTCGAAAACGTGTAAATCCGTGAAAAAAAAAAATTCGATTTTCAAAACGATTGCAAGACTTACCCTATGCTACGTATGATGGGTAAGGAAAAGTAAACATTTTTTGCTAATACGAAAAACCACTTGTCTGATGGAGCAACACACCTGTCATTTGAAGAAAATAGAGTTTTCGATTGTGAGAATTCATTTAATTTGCTCATTAGCTTTAGAAATTTTCTAAACTTTGGAGAGAAATTGACAAATCCAAGCCGATCATTTTGTGTTTTATTGAACTGCTAGCGTACCCGATAAACGTTGTCCTGTCACCGACAAATGTTGTCCTTCTTGGCACCGACTCCAGAAAATCAAATAAATGTACGTAAATATACTAATACGCACGATAAACATTACGCTCTTCATTAAATTTCTTATTACAGTTATATAGGGAAATTTTTTTCACTTTGCAGTAGTTTTTGAAGTCGGTTCAATTTTCGATAGAAAAGTTTATTTTTCTCTTTTTAGTTAAAAGTTAACAATTTTCTGAAGTCGGTTAATCGAAATTACAATACAGGAAATATTATTCTAAAGCATACACGATTGTCAAGAGTGGGGTTCGAACACGCAATCTCTTTCTTCAAGAAACAGAGCTTAAATCTGGCTCCTTAGACCGCTCGGACATTCTGTCCGCGCACTATTCTTTGAACTTATTCAACAATTTTAAATAGCGAAAAATCACTAACTATCAGTTTTTGCCTAGTTACTAAAAATGTACGGAATCAATTTCGATGAAATGTGAATCTAAAACATTCTCGAACCCACTGGAACACACACACAAAATATCATTAAAATCGGTCCTGTCGTTTAGGAGGAGTTCAGTGACATACACACGCACAGAAGATTTATATATATAAAGATAATCAACAAAAGCTCTGAAATAGATGAGGGAATATATTTTTGCACTTTATTTTTTAAGATATCTCTGAACATATAATACGAAAAATTTAAAAAAATGTATTTTTGAGTTTGGCGTTACTGATGCGTTCACACGATGTACAAAGAAAATATTTTTGTTATCAGGTAACTAAATTAGTCCCCCTACCTTTTTTCTTTAGTATATTTATAAATATGTTTAATAGCTTGTATATATGCGGGTCAACCGTCTTTATTACTTATAATTTGAAGAATGTCATTTGAAGAAAATGCAGCTTTCGATTGTGAGAATTCATGTAATTTGCTCATTAGGTATAGAAATTTTCTAAACTTTGAAGAGAAATTGACAAATCCAAGCCGATCATTTTGTATTTTATTGAACTATAATCAACAAAAGTTCTGAAATAGATAAGGGAATATATTTTTGCACTTTATTTTTTAAGATATCTCTGAACATATAATACCAAAAATTTAGAGAAATGTATTTTTGAGTTTGGCGTTACTAATGCGTTCACACGATGTACAAAGAAAATATTTTTGTTATCAGGTAACTAAATTAGTCCCCCTACCTTTTTTCTTTAGTATATTTATGAATGTTTAATAACTTGTAAATATGCGGGTCAACCGTCTTTATTAATTACCTCAATTTGAACGTTTTACGTTTCGTAGTTTAAGAGTAAAATCGCTGTGACAAATAAAAAAACACAAGAATGATCTTATAAGGGTTCCATTTCCCTTTTTAAGTACAAATCCTTAAAAACAATCATGAAATTGTACAAAAGGATGTAAATATCAGAATTAAATCCAAAATCATGAAAAAACTGAAAAAAATAGAAAACGCATTGCATTACTGATTGCATTTTGTTATATATTTAGATATGTATTGTGTTTCCAGATAACAGTGCAATACTAAACCTTGCATATTACGTTAAACCAAAGCGCGAAATTTTAAGCGTCAATCTGACTAACAGCTGCAGCGAGGTGTCGTAATCTAATACATCTTAAGGGGAACAAAGGTCTGAGATACTAACAATTTATAAAAATCGTAACCATTAGTGTTACGAATTTTGCAAATAGTTAGTATTTGTACTCTAAAATAATGTAATTAATATTATTAAGCTATATTCCTTTGCTAATATTAGTTTTTGTTATACTGTCTCTGTAATTTTTTACAAAATTCATAAAATATTTTTTGGATTTTTTACGGAGTACTTTGTTTATTAATAATTTAAAACTTATTTCACATTATTAAAACAAGGTAGAACCCGTCAAATTTTGACGAAAGAAAATGTTTAAGAAGGAACTGTTTCATTAACTTGTAATAAGTCTACAAAATTAGTTATGGTATAAAATTCATTTTATATTGATACGTCTAACTCTTAAACAAACGATATTTATCGTCAGATTAACAAAATACTATTTCTATAAAACGCAGTTGTAGAAATTGTTGAAATTAAACTTTAATCGTGTATGTAAACAGTAAAAAATAATAAAGATATGTTATTATGATAAAGTTATCAATTAAGATTCTTATGCTAGTATTCCAAAATGATAAAAAGCAAAATTTATTCAACTTTGACTCAATCACAGAATTTTTTTTCCTGTGAGATCTAAACCCGACATCATTTTTACCATATCAAAATTTACAAATGTACATTTTACAACTGTATTCACCTTTTTATAAAAATTGGCATTTTAATTTGATAATTTTGATTCAAAACTTGAAGTCTCAATGCTATTAGCTAAAATAGATATTAAACTTTTGATATTCTTTTACGTGTAAATCAAATTTTATAAATGAAGTCAAAATTCACCGGGTTTTATAACAGAAGATATTTATTTTTTTTCCCCTTTTAATGAGAAAATGGCAATATAAAGATACAGTGCTCAATTTTTCCCTTCTTTTCCTTCGCTTTAAATAGAAATGGAGTACTCCTGTTGCCACGATTAGAAAATAAGTATTTAAAGCTAAAAAAAATTAATATTTCAAAAACAAATTAAGATACAGCTTTCAAACAAATTTCATTTAAAAGTACATTTTTTTCTTACACGATGATGTAAAAATTGAAAATATGCGACATTAAGAAGTTTAAAAACTTTTATTAGCAAAAATTGCAATACCGAAATTCATTTAAATTTGAAAGTGTTGCCATGAGCAAAATGACGTATGCGTTACGTACAGATACGTTTGGCCTTTATAAATAGATTTATACAAAGAATATTCTGCTACATTGTCATAAAAAATATTGAAAATTCAGCCAGTGGTAGTAGTGAAAATTGAATCACCTCAAAAAAAAGTTTCCATGAGGTAGTCAATATAACTTATGATGATTGTTTCATCTGAAATAAAAAAAAAATCAAAGGAATTTTTTCAGTACATAAGTTTAGATTGAATTTGAAGGAAAGAATTAACAAAATATTCATTTTTGAAATTTTGGCGGAATTGCAATCAAAAAACAATTTAAATTTTGATTTTTGCCGAAAATTGTGTTTTTTTTTTGTTTTTGTTTGTTTGTTTGTTTGTTTGTTTGTTTAGTTAAAAAATAATTTGTAAATAAAAAAATCCTTTGTTCAGAAACTAGAATTAAGTATGTAAAAGAAGTGTGCACATTTTAGGCGAAATCGGTCTGAAGGTTTTTAAGAAATTTTGACTAGCGACTTAAAAAAAAGGTTAAACAAACCCGATTAAAGTTTGATACACGAATAAAATAGAGAATTTTGTTTTTTGTAACTTACATAGAATCGTCCATTCTCATAAAACAACTCTCCAGCAGTTGTTGCATGATCAAAAACACCCCTTTGCTGCATCCTACAAATCCAACACAAAGGTATCGCTTTTAACCCCTTGCGGCGCGGTGGTATATCTATGAAACCACTTAATTTTAATTCACAAACCCCATATTGACACCGGAATTTTGGTTAAAAAAATACGGTTTATTGAATGCGTGAAATATAGCCTTTTTCTTATTTACAAATAAAGTTGTTTTCCAATTCCGGTGTCAGTCATTAATTTCAACATTTAAGAGCACACACTAGTCACACAGTAATAGCCGAGCGCAAAGGATAAGTCTATGGGCGCAATCTTTTCAAATATCTCGTTCAAATTTTAATATTTTTACATGATTTTTTTTTTGCATAGGATAGTTGAGGACGATCCACAACCGGCCTAGTTTTTATTTTTTCAATTTTGGTTTTAGATTAAAAAAAAATTACTTTAATTTTCAAAACCGGTTTAAACCGGTTCTGAAACTGAAATTAGCATAATAAAAAATATATATAACCAAAATCGAAAAAGTAAAAACTAGACCGGTTGTGAATCGTCCTCACCTATCCTATGATAAAAAAAATCATGTAAAAAATATTAAAATTTGAACGAGATATTTGAAAATAACGTCCCCATAGACATTATATTAGCGTTCGGCTTTTACCGCGTGACTAGTGTAAGCTCTTAAGCAATTAATTTGCCCTGCGCCGCAAAGGGTTAATAATGGCTTAGTGACGATCGATGTGACAGAGCGTCTGGAGACTCAATTGTTTATAACTTGTAAGGTTTTGTTTCTCATAACTTGAATTTGTCCAAAAATATTTCTTATAAATTGTAATATCAGAAAAAAAACCTTTTTTTTAAGTACGGAATTTTTACCACTTTTTCTCAAAATTGAACTAAAACGTATTCTATAACCAAGACGTTCTTGCCAGTTTTAACTAAATTTTGAGACATACGTATATTTAATAAAGTAAATTAATAAATAAAGAAAAATAGATAGAATAAAATAATAAAATTAAAAATATATTAAAAAATCAAATCTACAACGAGAAAACAACTTTGATAAGCTTAGTTGTTTTTAATGTAAGTTTCCGTTAAGATTTTGAAAAATGCTATGAAAAAACATTTATCACGCATTATTTTTTGAAAAAGCTTGACTTTTTAAGTTTTCAAATTATTCTACAATCTAATTATTGTCACTACAAGTCTTATTTGAATTATAATTGAAATTTTTTTTCTAGACACTGCATTTTGCCATTTATTTAAATTGAATATTTTTTCATTGCATTTTGAAATTTGAATTCTATGCATATTCAGATGTCAACAATATTATACGTGAAGAAGCGTATCTAGCTTTGTGAAATACATAAATATAAATATAAATATATTTTAAGTGCTTTTATTAGCAATATTACACGCTCAAACGCTGTTAATGTTTAGATATGCTGCATCGATGGAGCTGTTATTGTACTGATTTTAATTTATTGGATGAAATTAGACAATGATTTGGGTTCGACTGCAAGAATTTTTTTCGCTCAGTTGGAAATTTCCAGCTCGTATGATAACTTTACTAATCAGTATGTGTTATAATAATAAATCATTTTGTTAATTCTCTATTTCGAATTAAGATAATAATGAACTATTAGTTAATTAGAATGTATTTTATAAAAAATTAATTTGCAATCTATATTTTTCACGTTTTTTACTTTTTGTGCCAAAAATATTTCGCTTTTGCAGTTTTACTGACAGTTGGATTATTTTGGCGAGTTAAAAAATCGTCCGCATTGAATTTTTTAATGATACGATACTTCAAGCATAGGGAGGTTATGCATCACTAAAGTAGATTACAACATGCTTTCCCGGGATTAGTGGAAAGTAGCATTTGTATAAGAGAGACGCAAATAAATTCCAATACGGTGTGATGTAAAGAAAAAAAACATTTGTAAATCATTTTGAGGATTTTAAGAAGCTATATAAACATAAAAATTTTAAAATTAAATTGGAAATTGCACGTGAAACATACCAAATGAAGTACATGCATACTATAACAAAGTTTTAAAAACGATCAGATCTTTGTGTAATAGTATATAATAGTTCGGATACAGTATAGATCTTTTGTGTGTGAATGTAAATATTATTTGATTTCTATTATATAGGAGAAACTCGTTGTAAAGCTCAACAATGTATATAAATTTCGTAAAATATGAAATAATTTAATATGATTAAAACGCGCTCCAAACAGTGTTTCCCTCTATACTATTATGTAATGAAATACTTTTGTTAGGACTTTTAAATAAATACCAAATATTTTTTTAACCACAAATGATTTAGTATATCTATTTTTGTAGCTATTTCATAGATTCATTTCAATCTTATTATGTTATGAATTATTATGTACTAAATGTACATGAAACTATTTTTTCCCCATTGGCCGTAATTTAAAGGAATAATTTTGATTGTCCCCGTAATTAAACTATTCATCCGATGTTAAAGAAATTTTAAAATGAGTCGACAAAATTATGCAAAAATTATATATTTTAATATAATACGATTCGGTTGTGTAATTTCTGTTCTGTTATATGCGGATAGATACACAGACGGACGGACGGACTCAACGACGACTATGGGTACTGCGTATTTACATTATTACAAACGAACCTAAAAAGCGTTCTTTTCTCTTTAGAAACCTCCCAAAGGTTTTTTTTTTTTTTAATTTAAAGAAAAAGAAAAAAAATAAAAAAAATATGAGCTGCCCGTAGTTTTCGGTGCCTTTTTAAGTACATTTGTAATTTTATAAATACGTATCACCTATAATCGTCGTTCAGTCCGTTCGTCTGTCAGTCTATCAGCATATAACAGAGCAAAAACTACTAAACCGAATCATTTGAAATTTAAAATTTATAATTGTTGCATAGTTTTGTAGAGTCTTTTCAAATTTTATGAAAAATGGATGCATAGTTGGATAGCAGGGACAATTAAAATATTTCTTTTCATTGCGGTCAAAAGGAAAAAAAAAATAGTTTCAAGTGCAGTTTAAAGATGTTACACTCTTTCAAACATAATAGAATTGATATAATCTATGAAGTATGTAATAAAATATATATTCTGTAAAATTTGTGGTTCAAAGAATATTTGTTATTCATTTACATGGCCACAGAAAAAGTATTTCACAACATAATGGTGTAGGGGGAAAAATTGTTTGGGATGCGTTTTAATAATATTAAACTATTTGACACTTTATGAAATTGATATACGTTGTTGAAGTTTAATACAAGTTATTTCGTGTATAGTAGAAAATAAATAGTATTTACAGGGACACACAAAAGATTTCGACCACTATACTGCATACTACAACAACAAGATCTGAATATTTTTGAAACTTATCTATAGTACGATCGCACCTCATTTGCTACGCTTGAGTAGCTTTTGCTGTGCATTAATGAGTTCACTCTTTTCGGAAAATCAGCTTTTCTGACGTCATTATGTCTGAAGTAAATACTTTCATGTTCAGCAAATATGCGTAATTGACAAATATGCAAAATTAACTGCATTTACTTTTACATTAAAATTATTCTGTTACAGTTGCATGCACAATTTCTGCCGAAAATGTTCAGATGGAAACTGATATAATTTTAAAAGCTGATTTTTCGGCTTAAAAAAAACCCGAAAACGATTTTGAAAAACATGGGAAGTTAATAAATATTTATTTTTATGTAATTTTTTTTTTTTTTTTTCGACGATAGATGTCTTTTTTTGTATTTCTACAGATAAAGGAACGCTCTTCGGAATAATGGGTGACTGGGAAACGGTTATTGGATATTTCCGTGATTATCCTACATTTTCTTAGATTAAGAAATATTTACCTTTTTTACAGTATATGTGGATTTCTTCAGATTGAGAGTAAAAAAAAATTACGCAAACTATCATTTTTTTTAAACGAAATTTCCTAAATGACTCATCTATGAAAATTCAAACTACATTAGATATCTTAAACGACACTTAAAAATTTCAAACACACGTTTATCTATAGCTTATGTACGGAGCTTAAAACAACTTTTTCGGGTTTCACTTATCTAAAGAAACCATATTTATCTCTGTGTTCTGTCTGTCCATCTGTCACAGAGTCTGTACACAAAAAATATATAAGTTATAGATTTCAAATTGTGTGTACTTACAGCTGAATACCTCGTATCACGCGACAAATGCATTTTTGACAAAATAAATTATTTTAATTAAATCATTTTTATGAATGCCATCCGCTAATTTTTGCGATTTAATTTTTAAAAGAGTACCTTAATTTCAACGTTTTTCGTGGATACATCATAGCTTTGAGGAAGATCATAACGCTAGTAAGCAGAACGTTCTTAATTCGAACCGCTATACTGGAGCTACAAATTTTAATACTAAGACAGGCTTTATTAAAACAAATTTCGTTTTTTTTTTGGCTAATTTAAGTGTATACATTATTTTTTTATCACTAATATTTATAATATCTATCTTCTTTCTATTTTAAACATCATTGCGATTTATTAATGATTCCGCATTCTAAATATCGTTTAAAGAGTTTTTTTTTTTTTTTTTTTTTTTTTTTTAGAAATTTAAAATTTTATTTATATTTCCACAATTTTTTTCTTAATTTTGGATTTTCTAAAAATTCTGATTTTTGAATTTCATTTAAATAACTTGATTTGACCATTTTTTACTTTGATTAAATTAAATAACTTCCTTTTATAATTATTTTAAATTTAATTTTATCAATGCTACTGACAATGTAAAAATTTAATAATTATAAATTAACAATTTGGATTTATTTATTAAAAGGTAAGGTGTTTCGAACGAAATATTAGACGAAATCCTCTGTGCGATCAGCGATCAAGCTTACCCACTTGTTTGTCATGTTGCTTTTTGTTATTTTTATGAAATTTTAAACTTTAATGAAACTTTTTTAGTAGTTTGCAGTGAAAAAGATAAAAATATTTATGCAACCAATCTGAAGAATCCTGGTGTTAAAGTATGCAAAAATATATAAGGTATGAACTTTGAAAATTTTAGCTGATTACTTGGCACAGTTCCTAAGGTAAAGGACCATCAATATGGCAAATCTAATTGAAGACAAGACTGGGCATAATCCTATGGAAAATATGCCAGATTTAATCCCCGTTTCCTCGGACACTACCCGACCGATTTTGATGAAATTTGAAATCCAAGACCGCTAGACAATACTTAAGATTTATGGCGCACAGTATTTCTCTCGACTAAAACTTTTTATTTTAAAATTATCTCAATTTTACAGCAACTTTCCATTTTCCAGACTTTTTCCAGACATTATAAAGGGGTAATTTCTAGAAAAAAGTCCTTCTATATAAAAAAAAATAACGATTTGGAAACGGAGCACTGAAAGTCTTCGTAGATATCGCGAAACTATAGGGGGACTACCATCTGGGAGGGAGCGACTCTGTCGCCAAATGCTTCTCGCTTGGCGATATGTCACCAAATCTGGAGATCAAAATTACTCATCAAAAGTGACGCCAACATAGCGCTATTTCCGGTATTTCGTCAAACTAATATGCCTACAAATAACTTCAAAATAATACTAATATTAGTTTAGACTTGTTGGATGAAATTGGTTGATCAAATTCCTGAACGAATCTGAAAAAGTTGTGAAATCATATGAAAAACTGGTGCTACCAGAGAGAAAAGTTGAGCCCGATCTAAAAAATGTTACATAAAAATTGCCAACTATTTTCAATCTAAAAAGTGAAAAGAAAGGGAATCACATTATCTGTAAAACTCATGAAGTTACCCAAGCTTTTGTTATAAGAAAATGTGGACTGAGCTTTACTGGTACCTTATATTCAGAATCATACTGTTATCTTCTCAAAATGATTACTTTGCAAAATAGTTTATAAAATGTATAGTTATGTTATCTCATATCAGCTAAACTCTGTAATGCTAAACGAATATGAAACATGAAGAAACTGCAACATTAATGTAGTCAGGTTGTTAAGGAATTAGGGTGGATAAAAATGTCTCAATGTTACCTCACTCTGTATCCTATAGTTATGAATTCAAATTTTTAAACTGATTATGGATAATTGGAATATGGAGTGTGTTAAAAATGCCTCATTTTCCTTGATTCATTTTAAGGCACCTGTAGAGTTCCGTCCACATTTTCAGTTAACAAAAACTTGGGTAATTTCATTTTAAGGGTAATGTAATTCCATTTCTTTTCCACGCACTTTTTTAGATTGAAAATATTTGTCAATTTTTACTGAAACATTTTTTAGATCGAGCTCTACTTTTCTCTCTCTTTCCATCAGTTTTCCATGTGAAAAAAAAGGAATTTTTACTTGTACTTTGGCAATTTGTGCATACAACGAAATTTATTTTAAATATATAGCGGTGCGTTTAGAAGTTAAAAATAGAAATAGGCAAAAACTATTAACGTAAAACTAATCTGAATAGGCGTTGCGTCCAAGTCTATGTATTCTCTTAAATGTTTACGATTATTTCTAATGATTAGATAAAAATGGGCATACCAAAGGATTCAGGAAGGTTTAAAGAATTATGTAAGCCAATATAACAAAATTCAATTTAAAAAAATAGCTATGGCGCCCTTTAACCAAATTACAAGTGAGAAAACCCATTTAAAATCCAATAAGATTCTGCTTTTCAATACACATTTATTCTTGTTTAAACAAAAAATATATCTCTGTTTCAAAATTATGTTGCTTTTAATTCTTTGTTTACAGATGTCACGTTTCTGTGTATCAAATGTATTTACTCCGGAGAAACATTTTTAAAATAAGGTTTCTTTGAAAAAGCAATCTTTAGTAACAACAATGTATTACGTTACTATAAATTTTAAAACATTGTTATATTTATTTTCGTTTGCTTGATTAGAATGCATCTTATTTCTTTTTACACTGCAATTTTTTTTTAATTACCCATTATCTTTATCGGTTTACTTACGAGTGTAAACAATGTTCTGTTTATTTCATGATATAGCTGAAGAAAAAAGCTTTTAAATTATTTCTTGTATCATGAAAAAAAAAATTCTACTTTTTGAATATTTGTTATATAATTTATAAATGTAAAACAAAGAACCTGTTTTAAATAAAATATAAAAACATAATTAAAGCGAAAAAAACAAAATGTTATTTTTAAAACCTAATAAAAAATAGTGAATACATTAACAATTGCGCAAAAGCATTATTACCGGAGAAAATATAAGAACTGCGTTTTGAAAATTCTTGACATTTTTTAAAGTTTAAATACCCTTAAAAACAACTCAAAAATTATTTTCCTTATATTATTAAAACGAATATTAAATTTGAGTACTTTGTAATGCTAGCATATACAGGTTGATCCAAAAGTCAGGACGAACTTTAAAAATGAATAATTCGAAAGCGAATCAAGATACAAAGATGCGGTTTGCACCAAACGGATGAAAAAGAAACTGTTTTTTTGTGTGGCAACGAAAAAATATAGGTCTTTTGGCAACCAACGGCATCACTAATAGCACTTAAAGATGCCATCCGCCAAAACGTGTTTGCCATAACGCAAAAAATGCTACTAAATGCTGTGAATGGTGTGGTGCCTAGTCTCACAGCTCCACTTCCGAATGATGGCAGCACATTGAACATTTATTGTAGTACTAATTAACTGTAACTAAACTGACTTGTAAATTGCCAGCATTTTTTCATTTCTAAATCATATTTTGGAGCAATAAAACACTATAGTGCCATTTGTTGGTAGCCAACAAAACTTTTTATTCCTTGTTACACATAACTCGGTTTCTTCCCCATCAGTTCGGTGCAAACCATCTTCATTCGTTTTCGAATTATTCACTTTTAAACTTCGTCCTGTCCTTTGGATCACCCGGTATATTTAAAATTTGTTGGGTTTTGTTTTTAGCCGTATGAAATTATACAGATTTGTTGTTGGAGTACACTGTCAATACAATCACATAAATACAGATTCATGATCTTAAACACATTTATAACACGTTGAGTGCCAGTTCTATTTTGGCCGCGAAATAAGATTCCCGTTATGCAATCTAAATAAAAAAAGAAAACAGTAAAAGTCTCTAAAGTGCGACATTATTGTAAACTATGGTACGAAGAAAATATAGCACAAATCGGTAAACGAATGTCAAAAAAAAAAAAAAAAAAAAAAAAAAAAAAAAAAAACTAAGCAAGTTGTCACACTTTACGGAGCCTGTGAATTATATAAAAATGTAGCATCTATAATCGTCGTTCAACCCGTTCGTCTGTCCGTTTGTCTGTGAGTCTGCCCGCATATAAAAGACTAAAACTAGCTAACCAAATCGTTTGAAATTTATAATTGTTGCATAGTTTTGTAGATTCATTTCAAATTTTATGAAAATAGGATGTATAGTTTAAAAACAGAGACAATCAAAATATTCCTTTTTATTAAGGTCAATGGCAAAAAATAGTTTCAAGTGCATTTTAAAGATGTTACACTCTTTCAAACACAATAGAATTGATATAATCTATGAGGTATATACTAAAATACATGCTTAAAATACTTCTCTATTTTAAGTAAGGAATATTTGTTATTCATTTACAGGGCCACACAAAAGTATTCTACTACTTAGTGGTATAGGGGAAATTATTGTTTGGCGTGCGTTAAAATTATAATAAATTAATTCACATTTTATGAGATTGATATGCATGGCTGAGATTTACTACAAGTTAAATCTTATATAATATCCCTTTTAATGTATAAAATTGAAGCTGGTATTATACACAATTGAAATGAAAAAAACTTCTTTAAACACCATAAAATAAGTTGACTGCGCAAGGCCTTTCAAAAGAACTTAGTCTTTCTTCGTCAGGCGCAAAAAAGACGTGCGTCCACAATGAATGTAGCGGCACGACTGAAGGGGAATGCGGGAGGGAGAGGGAGCAAGCAGAAGGAACAGCCAATAGGAAAGAAGAAGGCAACAGCCAATCACGGAAGAGCATAAACAAAACTAGATAGACAATGAAGGAGAGGAAAGGAAGAAGGGGGGAAGGGAAATGGGAAAAATCGGGGTAAATTAAAAAATTATCTAAAAGGAGAGATTAAAATGAAATAAAATGTACGCAAAAAATATATAAATTAGTAATAAAAAATAAAAATACATAAAAATAAAAAAATTGTTTACAATTATAAACACACATGAATAAACCTGAAAAATTGTATACATAATATATATATATATATATATATATATATAATAATAATAATAATTAAATAATAAACTTAATTATGAAGCAGTGCTGAAAAGATTCTTCCAGGCAACGGAGAGGGTTTTAGAATCATTCTAAAACCCTAATTGATTCTAAAACCCTCTCCGTTGCCTGGAAGAATCTTTTCAGCACTGCTTCGTAATTAAGTTTAATATTTAATTATTATTATTATTTTATATATATATATATTATGTATACAATTTTTCAGGTTTATTCATGTGTGTTTATAATTGTAAACTATTTTTTTATTTTTATGTATTTTTATTTTTTTTATTACTAATTTATATATTTTTTGCGTACATTTTATTTCATTTTAATATCTCCTTTTAGTTAATTTTTTAATTTACCCCGTTTTTTTCCCATTTCCCTTCCCCCCTTCTTCCTTTCCTCTCCTTCATTGTCTATCTAGTTTTGTTTATGCTCTTCCGTGATTGGCTGTTGCCTTCTTCTTTCCTATTGGCTGTTCCTTCTGCTTGCTCCCTCTCCCTCCCGCATTCCCCTTCAGTCGTGCCGCTACATTCATTGTGGACGCACTCTTTTTTGCGCTTGACGAAGAAAGACTAAGTTCTTTCGAAAGGCCTTACGCAGTTAACTTATTTTATGGTATTTAAAGAAAGATTTTAGTACTTACAAGGATATACAAAAGATTTTGGTTACTGTAATGTAACCGAAGTACTGTGTATTTTAATAGCTTCATTATATACGAACGCACCGCATCTGCTGCGGCTAACGTACAATTTTCAAGTTGTTTAAATATTGTTACAGCCAATTGAAACCTTTGTTCAAATGATCTTTTTACATAAAATACTTTATTGAAATTTCAAGTTCTGTACGCGCGCAATATAGCATTGGTGCTTCTGTATTTTAAGCAAAAAATGTTTATATTTTCTGTCCAAAAATTGGTTACAATCTTAGTCCATTCCAATTCTATCCTATTACATATCCAAATTCTTTACTTGGACATAGACACATACTAGGTGGAACCCGTCGAAATTCGACAACAGAAAATGTTTAAGAAAGAACTGTTTCGTCGATTTGTAATAAATCTACATAATTAGTTACAGTAAAAAATACATCATATTTTGTTCAATCTAACTGTCAAACAAATATTATTTTAAGCTAATATTAACAAAATACTATAAAACCCAATCATCCAAATTATCAAGCAAAATAAAACGAAAATTCACCGGATTTTATAACAGAAGATACTTTAAAAATAGTATACGCATTTTATTTTATTTTATTTCTTTTTTTTTCTTTCTTTTTTTTTTTTTTTTTTTTTTTTTTAATGGGGTGATTCTGTTACCACAATTACAAAATTAGAACTAAAATTTATTAAAAAAAATATCTCAAAAATAAATTGAGATACAGCTTTGACACAAATTGCATTTAAAAGTATATTTTTTTTCTATACCATGGTATAAAAATTTAAAATGTACGATGTTTAGAAATGTAAAATTTGCAGTACCGAAAACTGCAAAACAGAAATTTTTTGTAAAAGTATTGCGCATTTTAGTTTGGATTTTTCTTTTATTTTTTTTTTTTTAATTTTAAGAGAAAATGGAGTGGTTCTGTTGCCACAATGATAAAATTGCTACTAAAAACTATAAAAAATAAATTAATATTTAAAAAATAAATTGAAATACAGCAAATTATATTTAAAAGTACTTTTTTTTCTCTATACGACGGTGTAAAAATTTAAAACGTGCGATGTTTAGAAATGTAAAATTTGCTGTAGCGAAAATTGCAAAACCGAAATTGCATAGGAAGATGTTGTCATTTACAAAATGACGTACGCGTTACGCACAGATACGTTTGGCCTTTATAGTATAGATAGATAGACATTCCCTAATTGTAAACGTAAGGGGAGGAATATAAAAACGAAAATTACAGTCCGCACAGTAAAATGCCTTTGAAATGTTACACAATGCAATTTCTTTTGATACATATTAATAAAAAATAGCCTTAGAAGTATTTTCAAGAGACATTATATTTCTAATAACATAAATAACGCAATTAAAAGACTTACTAGGGAACGCTCCCAGGTGTAAGTTGTGGATTTGGACGAGTGTGCTATCAAAAGAAAGATCTCGTAACGTACGTGAAAAAGTTCGATGGAATTAACTGTCCGAATTCAATCATTTTCGAGATATCAGCACTTGAATTGTGAATGAATAAATAAATTGACACGAAAATAAATTGACACAAAAACAAATTACATTAAATTAAAACAATAGATACATATTTAAAAGAAAGAAAACAATTTTTACTTTATCATTTTAAAGAAAAAAAATGTATTCAAATATTTTAAAACGCCCAAAATCACAAGATTTTATACTCCGATGTAGTTGAATTACTTTAAATTTTATTTTGACATACATATTTAAAGGTGAAACAATTCATTGAAATGTTATTAAGGGAGACCCGAACCCCATTTTCGGCCAAAAATCATCAAAAGTTCAAGGTTGGTTGGTTGATTTTTGTCGTCCGATTATCTACGCTAATGGGATATACGACCAGGGGGAGTGCCCTCCGTGGAGGTCTTTCTAAGGGAACGACCACGGAAAACTCCGAACGGTTAGGCCGACAGCCGCGATTAGGTTCGAACCCAGCACCTGCCGTCTACCAGTTGAGAGGTCCGAACCTCTCGGCCACTGGTGGGGCCATCAAAAGTTCAAATTTGTTTTTTTTTTTATCTCAGAAACCGATAAAATACATTTTTGCGAATATTCATGCAAAATTTCAGAACTCGGGGACACTTCGAACAGGTAGCAAATGAGCTTTTTTAATTGTAGTCACTAGAGTTTAAAGAACTAGCGGTCATTTTAAAATGTGTTTTCCTGAAAATGACTTTTTTTCATATTTTGCCTAAGTTAAAAGTACTAAGGCTCAGTGGTAAAATTATTTAGAAACAAAGTGTTTATGTTTTTACAATCTTAAAAAAATTGCAACAAAAGTAAGGAGATATATATATTTTAACTATTTTTGAAATTTTTACATAAATTAGTAAACATGAAAATTATAACGAATTTAAGGAAATTTACGATGCATAATTTCTTTCATTTTTTTAGCTGATTAAAATAGAAAATTAAAAATATCTCCCTCTACGTCTGTTCCGTATACTATAACACTATTTAAGAAATTTTAGTAATACCAAAATACTGAAAATTGAATGAGGAGTAGTAATTTCAAAAAAGGTATTTTTCGACCAAAAAAAAAAAAAAAAGTCATAAAAATCCCCATAAAAATATACTATTTAATAAAAAGAGATTTATTTTCCTAATTATTCCTTACAAACAGATTCTTAAATGGTACACCAAAATTCATTACTTTAAAATCAAAAATAAAAACTTGGGATTTTCTTACGGGTCTCCCTTAAGAAAAACTAATTTAGTTAAGTATTGAGTACTGATTATGTAAAGTTTAATTGCTCTTATGTGTAACATGATTCCGAGTATTTTATTTCCAGAGTTGTTTTCACTAATTTGTTTAGATCGCAGTTCATTAAAATAATGGCTGTTTACAACATGAAAATCATAATTGACTTGGAAATAATTATATGCTCTTATTTTGCATAAGTAAAAAATGTTTTATGAAAAAAAATATTTTTTATATTTTAATTTGAAAAAGTAAACTTATGTTTTATCATTTTTTTCCGCATTGCATAACTTAATGATTAAAATTGAGGTAAAGTTGTTATTCGGTATTGTTATTCAAACTAGAATAAATATATTGGAAACTGTAGTCAGTTGGGGCAAAAGCGGTGCGTCCGTATTCTAACGGCTTGTTCATATATAACATTACTATGTTTTTGGAAATTTTGGATCCCCTATCTCCAATTTCGATACCAAACGTTATCATACTTCCAACTCCCCTCCCTGCCCATAATGATATCGTTATCAATGTCCAATTTTTTTTATCTTTTAGAATTTTTTTCTTTTGTTTGGAGTGATATACGAAGCTGGTTACATTTTTATTCTTCCTATTTTATTAATTCAAATGAACGGAAGATAATCAAACAATGTAGAGCTCGTCAAATTTTGACGAAAGAAAATGTTTAAGAAGGAACTGGTTCATTTACTTATTATAAACCTACAAAATTAGTTATAGTAAAAAATGCATTTTATAGTGGCATGTCTAACTCTTAAACAAAAGATATTTATCGTCAAATTAACAAAATACTATTTCTATAAAACGCAGTTGTAGAAATTGTTAAAATTAAACTTTAATCGTATATGTCAGCATTAAAAAATAATAAGGATATGTTATTATGATAAAGTTATCAATTAATGTTGTTATGGTAGTTTTCCAAAATGATAAAAAGCAAAATTTATTCAACTTAGACTTTGGTACTATTCTGTTATCCCGTCGACCAATTTCGCCAAATTATACAAATCGCAAAACTAATAGCCAAATTATATATATTGACATAATTTTTATTTTAAATAAGAAAAAAATAAATAATTAGTAGAATATTAATAAAAATATTAATAAAAAGTCAAAATAAAAATCACTTAATGTCATTTAAAACACGTGAATCGTAGGTAATGTCATTGAATATGACATTCACGTTCATCCATTATTGGCATTTAATCTTATAGTTTGGCAATAATTTTTCGATCGACGGGATAACCTAGTAGTACCATTTTTTGCCCGTGAAATCTAAACCTGGCATCATTTTCACCATATCAAAATTTACAAATGTATTTTTCGCATCCGTATTCACATTTAAAAAAAATTGGCATTTTAATTTGATAATTTTGATTCAAAACTTGAAATCTCACTGGGGGGCTATTAGCCTAAATAGATATTAAACTGTTGATATTCATTTTACGTGTAAATCAAATTTTGTAAATGAAGTCAAAATTCAACGGGTTTTATAATAGAGTATTATAATAGAATAATTTATATTCACCGGGTTTTATAATAGAATATATTTAAATTTATATTTTTCCCCTTTAATGAGAAAAGGGCAACATAAAGATACAGCACTAAATTTTTTCACTTTTTTCCTTTGCTTTAAATAAAAATGGAGTCACTCTTCTCTGGAGTCTCAGTACTTCTGTTGCTACGATTAGAAAAAAAGTATTAAAAGTTACAAAAAAATTAATGTTTCAAAAACAAATTAAGATACAGCTTTCAAACAAATTTCATTTAAAAGCACATTTTTCCCTTCACGATGGTGTAAAAATTCAAAATGTGTGACATTAAGAAGTTAAAAAACTTTTAGTAGCAAAAATTGCAATACCGAAATTCATTTAAATTTTGAAAGTGTTGCCATGCGCAAAATGACGTATGCGTTACACACAAATACGTTCGGCCTTTATACTATAGATGTCACTTTATACATAAACTAACTTTATATATGAAATAACTTTATATCAAATAACACTTAAAAGGAATAGTTATTACTTAAAAGAACTTTATAATATGTTCTAGTTACATACTGCATTTAACAGTAGTAGTGCCTTCTTGCACGTGTTATATTTTACAGATGGGGAGACAGGGGGGGGGGTGCAGATAGAATTTTTTATCCACAAAACAAGAGGACAACAGTCTTTCTCTTCCTCTTTTATTTATTAATAAACGCAAATTTCATTTCACATACAGTTCGCATATGGTTTCTGGGACAGCGATTATACATGCATACACATATGAATAAGAATAGGAATGTAAAACGTTGGGGAGTGCCGTGTTTTCGAATTGAATAATTTTAGAATAATCTAGTAATTTTAATATTAGCTTTGCATTTTGATAAAAAAAGGAAACAGACTAAAAAAATAAAAAAATACCATACTATTTTGAGTCAGGGACCATATAACAAATGATAAGAGAAAATTTTGGTAGATAAAAAAATAATAACGATATCAATAGACAACACCCCCCCCCCCTCTCCCTAGATATATCTTATGTTACCATATGCACTTCCGTCAAAAATACACGACAACAGACACATAGCTCCATTCCAAATCCGCGTCACGTCAATTTAATAGGAAAATAAAAAAAATCTTTGAAAGTACACAGCTTGGAACACATCACGACTCAAAGAACATTCAAAAACAGATTGATACTTGGCGGGGTTTTATTTAGCAGTTAAGAGGGCAGCGAATTCTGATTTTTTACCACGAGTTCGTGAGTTTTATTTGCGGTATAATACAATCTTGTTCGATCTAAAGTTGACATAAGCATGGGACGTAAGCATGGAACGTTCAATCAACGGAATCAAGGGGCGTAGATAGATCGTTTCGAACCATCTTATTGGTTAGTAGGAGGAGCTTCATGTTCGGACACTTTCCTAATTTCCACATTTTCATCAAACTTATGATTCACTAATAAGTTGACATAAGTTATTGCTGATTAGATTTTGATTTAAACCATCTAACTGGTGGCGCTGCAATGCTGCATTTTCAGCAAGTATTAACATGTATAAGATAGAAGAAAGTTTTGGGATTGCCACATATGATTAGTTTCTTCATCCTTTCCTAAAATACCGCACTTGACGAAGTGTGGTACAAAAAGTTCATTTTGTTCCTACTAAGCGAACATTGATACCATAAGGGGCCATTCGTGTTCTGCGGATTACAGTTTGGAAACGCTACATTAAATATTTTAAAATGTTCGAATAATCATAGACAAAAGAACTTTGAATTAATTTAATACTCGCTCTATTTTTTAACACTAACTTTAAAGAAAAAATTTATATATTATACTTATCATAAATGCAAGACATTAGAAATGTTTAAAAATTGAATATGAAAACTACGAAAATAAAATATTTCACTTTGTTAATTTTCGTACAGTTATATTTATTATTAAGAAAAATATTTCAAAATATATCACTAACACAAACTTTGATAACGTGCTTTCAAAATTGTATTTTAAATTTTCATGAAAATCTTTGGATTTAATTTTTATATTAGAAAAGAAATATTTCTTTTGCATATTTAAAATTGAAATTTATTGTATATAAATAATGGATTTCGGTAAGTCATTTAACATAAAAGCATATTATAGTAAAATAATAAAGCCTTATTCGTAAAGATTTTAGTTTGCATTTGAATTCATAAACATATTTCTTTATCAATGTAAATATTAATGCTCAAGCAAATATCATTAACATTGCATAATCATTTCTTCTTCTCTTGAAATATCCGTTTCTGTTAGCATCACATGCATTATAAAATGTTGAATTATCACATTGTAATTAAATATATATAATATAATATATATATATATATATATGTATATAGTCCAACGGTTCCATTATTATTAGTATACAGAAAATTTCTTGCCACCCTTGTTTATTAAGACTTATTATTCTATAAAATTTCCAGCATAAACCACTAGTCATGTAATGATGTTTCCTGGTTGCAAAAAGTTTATAAGTCGCGTCTAAGTGTAAAAAGGTGAAGGAGTTTAAGTATCAAAAATTAGAATTCTTCGGCAATTAACATAAAAATAGCGGAAAAATTAAGAATTAAAAGCATTCCTGGTACAAAATCAGAAACTAAAAGGATAGTAAATAGTATTAATATTTTTCATTAATTTTTCTGCGTCATTTATATTAGTTTCATATTTTTTCCTTTAATTAGAAGAAATATTGGAACACGTTAAAAGCCCATTACGAGGAGCAAAGTTGGGGGGGGGGGGGGGGCAAAAGAAATTCATAATATGAATAAGAGGTCAGGTGGCTTTCAAACGAAATATCACATAAGGGTTTCCAAATAAATTTTGAGGAATGGTCTCGCGAAAGCAAAGTTGAGAGAGGAGAGTGGTAGATGTATGACATGAAAGATTGATCATAGAGCTTTCCAATGACATATCATGTGAGAGGTGGCTGCAAAGTTAGAAAAATTACTATAGCGTTCCAGCTATTGCGCCTCCTTTGATTACAATATCTCCCATTCTCTGATTTTTTTAAATACATTAAAAATAATATATATTGAAAGACTCCGTAAAAATATCCGATCTAAAAGAGTAAAAATGCTGCGATTTTAAAAAAGTTTGAAAATTGTCAACCCCGGAAACAAATTTGGAAGTGATACGAAAGGTTTATAATATGAAAGAATGGCTCGAAATCTTTCCGATGAATCTTTCCATGAAGTGCACAAAATGTTTGAAAATTTACGATGACGAATTTATGCTTCAGACGGTAGAATTTAGAAGTCAATGAAATATTTGTTTAATTATTTTTGAATACATTTATTTATTTATTTACGTTTATACTTAAAAAAGCTGCTGAGATGGGTAAAATTATCTAAAATTTTCGACGGCCTTTTAACCTACCTAAAGGAGATTTTCTAAAATCACTTATATCCATGTTTAATTACTTTTTTGACTACATTTATTTTCTGGAATTTTATGCTCCTACCTATACCCGAGGGTGTCGGGTGTCTGCGGTGTTTGTTCCAAACGGATGGAAGAAATCATTTTTTTATAAGAAAAATAATTTAAAATCAAAAGTAAAAGTTTGAGCAGTGAACGGTACAGAATCTTGAGAGCGTGTCGGGTGTCTGCGGTGTTTTGTTCCAAAGGGACGGAAGAAATCATCATTTTGGAACAAACACCGCAGACATCCGACACCCTTTCAGGATTCTGTACCGTTCACTGCTCTGTTCTCCGGCAAAGAAACGAAAGCCGCAGCAAAGGGTAGAGGGGAGGGGTTGCCATAATCTCATAATACGCCAATTGGCAGGGTTATAGAAGTGGCGATAAAACAGATAGGCCAAAATGCTTAGACATTAATAGGGAAATTGAATTTTTAAGATTAAACTTTTGTAGCACCAGAAAGATGCGAAGCCAATAATGTATATAAGGACTCACCTATTTTAAATTACGCATCAGTAGAATAGAGTCCGATTGGACGAGAGGAGGGGCTATAAAACGGAAGTACTCTCCCCATCGAATATTCTAGAAAATTCATGAACAATCCACAACCGGAAGTAACAAATTAGAAAACATTTTAACATTTTGAAATCAACAAAAAGTTACGTATGAAAATAAACTTTACAGGGGAGATTAAAAAGGCGAGAATTAAAATAAAATTTTAGAATGCGAATTTTCTATAATAAATGAATAAAGACTAATAAAATATATGATAAATTAAATTGAATAAAAATATGGCAGTGGTTATAGAGTAACCACAACACAGACCACTGAGTTTTTTATGTTTTACATTATAACTTGTAATTTTTAGTTTAACTACAGATGCCGATAAAATTTTATTTCGTTTGGAACCCTATTATTATCTCTAGCGATTTTTCGAATAGCTTAATTTCATTTAAAATAATCCTGCATATAAAGTTTAGTACAGAAATAGCATTCTGAGAATTAACTTAACACTTTATCCATCTTTAGATTAAGGGGTCTGACAGACCGCTCACTGTAGTTATGCAACAATTTTTGCCACAGTAGTTAAGGATTAAAACACAGCTGAAAATTAAATGTAATTAAGATAAATAAATATTTCCAATTTCTCAAAATTGGAAAATGTAACGTAGAAACAACGCTATGCTTAGAAAAGCAAAGCTATAGTTTTAATCGATGATAAACTTTGTTAACATTATAAGTTTTATTATTTAAAAAAAACTTACAAAAAACTGAATAAATAAATAAAAATCAGATGAACTGTTTAACTTATAAATCAGAATATATAATTTATAGATATGATATACATTTTTACAATAGTTTATAAATAAATTGTAATATCTTTCACACAACCGACCCAAAGTTTAACACCCCCCCTCCATCCCCAAAAAATGATGTTCACGTTTATTCAGCTACTTTTAAAATACATTCATAAATTCTTTTTACAATGAAAGTTTTTCAAAAAATAAATAACCTTAGATAGAACAGTTGTTATTTTAATAGACATTTATCAGGAGTTATGTAATGTTGACATTTTTTAAGGCAAATAAATTATTCATGTAAAAAATTCTTATATGTAAAAAAGACAATTCAACATATAGTACATACATTTATACATCAGATAAAAATCAAGCAGATAAACAAATCAGATAAAAAGAATTGGAGGTAATACGAAAGAATGAGATTACATACCTTGTATTTTATAGGGGAATAACTTCTATATTTTTCCCAACGTGAGCGCTTGCATTCAGCTTGCCTCTTTGTCCACCACATTTTACATGATTTTCTATCTAAGCGTGCTTGGTTGAGAAGTTTCAATTTAGATCCCGGCGTGATCAAGGTCAAGTTACTGGACCCACCATTAGTTTTCAACTTAAACCTGATGAAGCCAAGTTGACAATGTTTAAGATTTTAGTATTCAATGCCTCTAACTCGGGGTCGCAGTAGTTCGTGAATAGAACCAGAAATTGTACTGCAAACTGAAGTTAAACTAAAAATAACTAAAAATACAAGTTAAACTTTGAAATGGAAAAAGGTCACTAGCTATGAGACGGCTAAAATAATTTAGGGTAAAATCAAGCACACTCATATTCGATGTGCAAAATGTAAAAATAACGCAAGATACGAATTTAGAATTATCTTAATTACATGAATTATATTTTATGTTACATACTGAATGAAATCGAAGTACATTTTGATTCTGCTAAAGGTTAAACTACTGACATTTAAATTCAGGGGAAGGGCGAGTGAAGCAGAAAAATTACCAATAGTGCAAAAAATATAATTTAAATTTATGAATAAGCATAAAGAGGAATTATATCTCTATTATAATGCTCTCTATGAAGTCTTCCTAATTTCGTTTCCCGAAGGAAATCTATTAATATTACTGAAAATTACAAGTAAAATTGTGAAAAAACAGAGGTCTGCGAGACGGCCGAAAGAAAATTACGATTTCATCAAAAATTAGAATTATAAAAAGAAGCATTCTTCTATTTGATATACACATCTCAAAAGTTAATTCGGAAAACGAAAAAAATTAACTAATTAATTAAATAAAATTTTACGTTATATGTATTGTTACATGCGTCGAGATTATTATTTTTTTAATTCTTTTAAATGTCCATTTGCTGCTGAAACGGGGAGGGTGAAGAGGTGGTCAGAGTATCGTATAAAAATAAATAAATATATTAGTTTATTATTCAAAAATGCTGTTACAGCAATGCAATGGCATCATATTATTTATGGAACGGGATTACTGAAGTAAAAAGTGTAGCTCTGAATAATATGTAAGCCTTCCATCCCTTTCATAACGTCTTCTTTAAAATTCACGCATTTATAATTTTAGTAATACAATAATTAGTGTAATTTCAGGTGTTATCTACATTTACACATTTTTTGAGTTTATGAACTGATAACAACTTACAAACTTAATGCCATAAACTAAACACATATTAAAATAGGTATTTTTTGTAGGAAGAGTGTATTTTGTTTATGACAAGTCGGTGATTTTACAAATTTACACACTTACCTATGTATATATCATTATGCATAAAATATAATAACATACCAATTTGTGTAAATTCAGGCATTTTTCAGCATTTACACATTTATTTGTGATTTACAAGTGATAACAAAATACATACTTAGTTTTATAAGCTAAAATGCACATAAAAACAGGTAAAATTTTGCAAAAAGTGGGTAATTTTCATGTCAGGTGAGTAATTTTAGGAATTTACACACATTTATATGTAAATTTGTCTAATTTACACATTTATTTTTTAGAGTGTGTTACTGAATCAACCCAGTCTGTTTTACACAAAAATGTACTGTGATTTAAAAAATAATTATAAACAATGAGAGCATTAATTCATAAAGAAAAATACACAAGCTACATGAACACATCATAGCAATAAACTACACTGCATGTAATGAGACATTTCAAAGCAAAAATGAACGCGTCGGGAGACTAAGGCACATTGTTGGCACATGGATTCCAAGAAATGATTGTTTAATTCGAAGAAAGGAAATGCAAATAAAATTAATATTTCACCTACAAAGTGGAGAATCAGACTTGAGGATACGAAAAGGATGATTGATTAAAGATAAATATTTCAACAAAGATTTATGTTTTTCTATGAATGGGACGACTCTGTGTCCCGCGCCATCTCTCTTGGATTAATCATATCAGATTCATAATACTGTGAATGAATATAAAGTATAACATGAAGCTATATTCTTATTTCTAAAACAAAACTCTGAAACAATATTACCCTAGCACTTACTGATTCTTGGTGGTTTAAGATTCTTAAAGTGGGAAAAGAATGAATTCGACTAATCTCGAAGTAAGATCAATAAAGAAACAAAAGACATTTAGTCAACCAACTGGGGATGTTCTAGATAGAAATAAAAAGATTTTTGTGGTGTACTTTTGAATATGTTTTTAAAATGTTACGTCTGATATATTTTTAAAATGTTATACCCAATATATATAGGGAGTCCAATTAGAAGTATCATTGCTGTATAACTCCAGTATTTAAACAGAAAGATGACTGCACATGCTCCTACAGAGGACTGGGCAATCATTCGATATCTTCAGATGCCGCCAGATGCCTATGTAATAGCGTGTGAACATGTTAAAAGACATCGCTCACATCGTGTATGCTTCCAAAGAGTATCAACGAGCAATCGTGCAATTTTTAAAAGAAAAAAAATGTGAGTTCTAGTGATATCTCTCGTCGAATGAAAAATGTATATGGCACGAAGTTTATGTCACACTGATAGGCATCCCGATGGTATGAAGATTTTCGTAGTGGAAGAAGCAGTACTGACATCAGGTCACGACCGGGTCAAGCGCATCTGGTCTTCTTCCACGATGAAATCCCTATACCATCGGAATAGCGATCTGCGTGAAAAATTTACACGACCGCGCGTTCACACTACTTGGAGGGATCCATGATGCGAACGATGTCTTTTAACGTGCTCGCACACTATGGGACTTGCATCGGGAAGGATCTGACGATATCGCATGCATTCCGGGCATCTGCGTCCTCTGTTGGAATATACCCAGTCGTATTTTTCTTCAAATGCTGGAGTTATTACAGCAGTGCTACGTTAGTTTTGGTGATGCTTATACTTCATAGAAATAAACCTGTATGTATCATAGTGAGTAAACCTGTTTTTAAAGTATAAAATAATGCCTGAAATCGGGTATATAAAAAAAAATTCATAAATACAAAAATCTCTGCATTTTTTTTAATCGGCATTTTAAAATAAGTAAATAAAGCAATAACAAAATATTTTAATTTATTTTCCTACTTTTATGAGTGAGATTTGAGTTATATCAACTGCTATTTAAATAACCAGAATTTAACTTGTTTCCAATGATTGTGTTACCTGGGTATATGAAGCGATTTTAATATAAACACGCTATAAACTTACACTGTTAAAATTAATGGTGACACATTGCACCTTTTAGGGGTGAAAGGCTTGTCTCGCTGGTGACACCTCTAAGAAAGAAAGAATAGCGCTTTAATTAGGGTGAAAAGATGGCACCCTTAATCCCGAGTGCCCAATAATAAAAAAATTAAAAAATATACAAACCGAATTTTGGCCCTCGAAGGATTCGAACCCACAACGTCTGATTACAAGCTCAGCGCTCTAACCGCTCGGCCACCTTCAAAGTCAATCTGAAATGTTCAAATGTCCTGAAATTCAAAATTTCTTTATATAAAAAGCTCGCCAAAAGTTAGCTATCCAAACTTCTAAACGAAATTGGGATAGCGTAGCCGACCCAGTGGCATGGTCGGTAGCGGCATCTGCTGCTATACCGTGGGTTCCTTGTTCGAATTCGGGTACTGGCATGGAGCTTGTGTTGTCCCTTTGAAGTGTAATAAAAATGTATGTAATGGATATGTGTAATAAAAATTATTCTGTATTGTCTCTGTTTTTGTGTATAATGGATCAATCGAGGTGACAGCTATAGCAGCTATAGGCCTCAAAGCACTGTCAATTCAAATTCAAATTAAAACAAAATTGGGATAGCATGTAGTGGTGATGGGCATCGTAGTGAGAAATAGCTGTTCTAATCCATTAGTGACGGTGAATTGTAGGGCAAGGATACACGTCACAGAACATGCTCAAATGACTAAGGGGTGAAAATCTTCCAACGGTATGCATTGCGCGGCACCCTAATTAGCGTGAATCAACTAGTTAGAGATCAAATGGCACCCCAAACACATTTTAAAGCCCGCGGGTGTCAAATGGTAACACATTTCCACCCCTGGGCGCCAAATGAAACTGGTTTGTCACCATTAGTTTTAACAGTGCACACGCTATATTTTAAAGACCCCAATTCCAAGAATGTAATAACCCCTCCCGAACTATCTCTTGTCGCTTTTTGGTAAGAGGCTATGGGCAAAGTATATCTAAACTCATATTAGTTTATTTTGATTTTCAAACTTTAGAACTGGAATTAAAAAGAACTAAAAGGTATCCAGATACCCGGTCATTGAGATAAGTGTTGGCTTAACTAGCTTTTGAACAGGGTGGGAGGAGGGTACCCGAGTTTTTAATCTGTGCTTATTGGTTATAAACAATATCTTATACAGTATAACCTGTTAAAATGAAATCTTATGAAAGTGGATGAATTTTCCTTTGTATATACTTTTCTAGAAGAGTGTGTATTTCTTCATTATTTAACCCTCTCATGCATAAATTATTTTTCATTATTTTTGATTATTCACAAAAAATATTTTTTTATAATAAATGAAAGGCCCATTCTAAAATAGTTTCATTATTGTACTGCATGCTAGCTATTATCTTTCCACAAATCCGATCTCCATAAATAAATGCTCGAAATTTATTTGCTTGATAATGCAATAATTATCTGTCCTCATATGAGGCCCATATGCATGAGAGGGCTAAAAGGGGTCCATATTTTTTTGTGTAAAGATGACGGGCAAATTTAAAACTAAATCTAATTATTAAAAAAAGAGATATAATATCTGTTTAAAGGCAGTGACTACGTGTGGATATAAGCGTAAGAATCTTTCACTCCTTAATCTTTTATAAATAGTTAAAAAAGGCTTTTAAATATGTTATAAATTTCTATAGGCACAGGTGCGATGTGCATTACATCTAAAATTATCGCAGTTAACGCCTTACATATGAAATTTTTTCTAAAGCTGTTATCATATTCACGAAATTTACACGTGACAAACTTTTCAGCCGATTTTAACCCCAAATTTTTCCTGTTCAAAGAGAAAAAAAAAAAAAAAAGGTTACAATTGTCATGCAAAAAAGTCGGAGAAAAAGGAGACAAACCAGTTCTATTTAGTACCAGGCGTTAATATTTATCGCCTATTCGTATCAATCGCTTATCTCTAGATCATGGAAATCTTCGATGTTAGATGAAATGTCTTGCCAAGTGGAGATTTTTTTGGGACTGCAGAAAAAAGGTGGAGAATATTGCTGATTGCTATCACACTGAGATTTGTGTGGACATTTCGCAAAAAGTTGGAGGAATCATGTGTTGGCTCAAAAGTCTCTTGAAATGCTGGTGAATCTGATAGCAGCTTAAGAATTCATTTGGCACACCAGGATTTCTGCACGACCATTTTTAAAAACGTTGTTCCATGGCATTTTAGAGGGCACTAGTCAGACCCAAGAAATTTTGGAGTAAATTACGCATCAACACAGTAGGTGGGTAAAGAATGTTTTCGGTATATTATTTTAAATTTCGGACATAAATTTATGTTTCAAAACAACATTATGGGCTATTCAGGTAAACAATATAAAAATGGATAATTCAAAAATTTTCTCTGTAAATTAATGAAAAGAATCTTTCATAATAATTTATATTTTTATCTCAAAATACATCGAACATATTAATTAAAGCAGGACATTAAATTAAAGCGTATATTATATTTAATATATGCTTAATCAGTAAAAGGTGAATAAAATGTGTATAATCATGGTGCGTATCTAGTAATAATTTGTCTGCCCTTGTGTGTCTGTGTGTGCGGCATGCTCTGAAAAACAACAAAGACAACGCAACTCACCGATCCAAAAGCATTGGCAAAAAAGAACCCGTCCACCTGAAAATATTCACTCAGAAACCATTTTTTTAATTTAAATCATTTACGCGATTTTTAGCCTTTTTTGAAAATTGCTGCAATTTGTTGAAATTAGTGAAAAAGATCCGATTTCAATATTTTAACATAATATATTAAACTTTGTCTTCTTTTCAGTAAAGTTCGTACGATATTCTTACAGCAATTTTTTGAATTTTTCATGATTTTTTGTGTGATTTTTAGTTTTTTCCGCATTTTGTGGCAATTTTTTGATATTTCTAAAAATTATCTCGTTTCAGTCTTTTACTTAATTTGTAACTTTTATTCTCTGGGGGATTTTATTCGTTTCAGAGATATTAATGCAATTTTAGCAAGATTTTTCGTGCTTCGAGGGAGTTTTTGAGAATTTTATTTTTTCACAAATAATAAAAATCTAAGGTACATTTTGCTATTACCACCGGTTGAAAAAATACCAAATCAGCTCCTATAGCATCTTTGAAAATTTTATTATATTTTAAATCGAAATTAGTAATTCGTATATCAGAAACAAGAACGGACGATGCCCGTACGGATGTACTTTGCCAAAGGCAGTGTACCACCCCCCACCGCCAATCCTAGATTTATCCAAGTTTGATCGAAACTAATAATAATTAAACAACGTTATAAATTACTATTTGGTTATCCCGTCCAAAATTTTATCGCCAAATTATAAGATAAAATGGAAATAATGGATGATCGTGAATGTCACATTTAATGATATTAAATACGATACAAGTGTTTAAAATGTCATTAAATGATTTTTATTTCGTCTTTTTTATTTGTTTCTCTATATTCTAAAAAATAAAGTAAGTTACGTTGTAACTACCGCTGACAATGAGATTTTCTGTGACCAGTTGTCTTTCTTCGTTCATATTAAGAAAACTGCTGCACACAAAAATGGGAAAATAAGTAGTATTACAGAGAAATGTTTGATAACCACGCCGATGTAAACAGTTTTAAAATCGAATAATTATTATGAGAAATATTTAATGTAAAATTTGGTCAAAATCGTCCCATTAAAAAAAGCTTTATAGAAGCAAAAACTATACATAGGAACCTAACCAACTTTAGGTCATTTTATACATTACAACTTCCCGGTGTGCATACTGCAATAATTTTTTTTTATTTGATAATTCTTTGACGCTTCATTTCCATTTTAAATTCAAATTTTTCGCATTTTAATCGATATTTTTTACACATTTCAGAAAAGGTTATTATTATATGTTGTTGTCAATTTGTAAAAACAGCGCCCCTCCCCCTCCAAAAAAAAATCTTTCAATTAAAAACCTTTTTTACACGTGACTGTTGCAAACATAAAAAAACACTACAAAACAGAATAAAATGATAAGACACGTGGCTTTTTTAACGTATTTTTTAATTTGCAGGTTAGATTTCAGGAAAGAATATGTATGCACATGTGCTTTGATAAACGAACATGCATTTTGATAAATGAATAAAAATTCATTTTAACTCTGACGTCACGAGAATATTGCTCTTTTGGGTTTATTAATTCTTGATGCATTTTAATTTTATTTAAGCCATTTGTTTTTCATTAAAATAAAATAGAAAATATATTTTTTAAATACATGTTCATTAAGTTTAAAAATACGTATGTAAAGAAAGTATGAAAAATTTTTCCGGTGAAATTGGCCACATCTATGCTATTAAAATCTGTGCACGTATATATATATAAGTATACACTGAAAAACTCCGAAACATCAAGGCGTAGGGCTACAAAATTTGGCACACGAGTTGCTGATAGAAGACATATGAACGGTTGGGATAGAAAAATCCAAAAATTTAATAAGATTTTTTTAAATATTTTTGACGAATTTTTGCTTTTTTTAATGATTTGTAAATTGGCTGTTGTTCTCGGACAAGGATAGATATATCTGAGACTTATCTAACATACTTCTGTTGCCACAATGACAAAAAAGTAGTAAAAACTTCAAAAAATTTATAACTAAAAAAAAATTAGATAAAGCTTAAAAAATGAATTTAAAAGTATATTTTTTCCCTATACAACGGTGTAAAAATTTAAAATGTGCTATGTTTTGAAGTTTAAAATTTTCAATACAAAAAATTGTAAACTTGATACGATGACGTGGGTGGGACATTGTTTTTATATCGTATGCTGATTTTGAAATGATGAAAGTTATTAACATCAACGTCCAGAAATTAATCTGAAATAAATATGATTAAGAAAAAAATGCAGATTTTTTAAAAATGAAAACTAATGGATGTAATTTTTAACAAAAAAATTTTCACACACCTTTTTACATATAAATGCTTTATTAATTGTATTTTTCCAAAGTCCAATAAAATTTAAACCGTTTAAACAATGTTATTTTTTTAATGAACAGAAAAAAAATAAGAATAGATTTACAATATACTTTTTTATAAATTTTGAAAACGCATTACATCGTTATTTATTTCTATCTGCTGAAGTTTATTCTATTTTATTTGTTACTCTAGCTTTTCTGATCAAATTCCACTTCTAGTAACAAAATGGGAGAACAGAAGTTTTCACACTTCTCAACTTTCTATTTTGTACTATTAAATTCTTTATTAAATACTATAAAGAAATCTAGATAATTTACATGATTTATAGCAAACAGGCACTCTTGGATGAAAAATCCATCCTTGCGAAAAACAGTATATTTTTGGAAGATGTGAAAAAAATGCTATCGCAGCATAAAAATATTGATCCAAGAAGGAAAATGTCCAATGCTAGCTAAAATACACTGTAAACACTTACATTTCATGCTATCAATTATGTTGTCAATACCGAAACGTAAAGAAAATTTCAGATACAAAGTAATATTTGTTCCATGTTATGTAAGGAACTTAGAAGAGGATTTGAATTAACAAAGTATCGGATTCAGATCTGGAGATTGAGCTAGCTATTTAATTCATTTCAGAATGTGATCCTTAAGATAATCTTCAACCATAGCTCATTAAAGTCCTTCCGAATGAAATCATTACCATTAGCAGAGGATATGTGCGTGTATACATCCCTAATAGCATGCATGGTCACAGTGACGTCACAGTGGCGTCACTGTGAGTCACTTTGGTCACATCACATCTGTGACCACAATGCTACCTTCCAGTAACGTCACATAGTAACTGAGATGTGACTTTCTTAAAATTTTTTAGAAATTTATAAATATATTTCAAAACATGTTATTTACTTTAAAAAACATGTTTTTGGCAATTTAAATATCGTCGCTTTTGACACAGTATCGTCACAATGTAAATGTCAAATTAATCACAAATGACACATTTTTCACAAATTTGTCACATTGTGACCACTTTGTGAAACGTCACAAAAGAGCTCTGAAACGGCCATAACGACTTCACATTTTAGTCACTGTGACTTCACATCGACGTCGCGTGACGTCACATCGACAATCGATGGTCACAAAGTCAGAATGTGTCTTCACACCGACGTTGCAGTGACGTCACTATGCTTTACGGGAAGTCACAATGTGGTTTCACAACGACGTTGCAGTGAAGTCACTATGCTTTACGGGTGATAAAGAATCTCATCCCAACACCCCAATACCCGTCAGAGTTTCGCTCTGGAATATAAGCAGATCAGTGTGAAACCATAAAAAAGTTCTGTCAAAACCATAATTGTACCTTTTCCATAACTGTGTTTTTCAGTAGTGTTGGATTGGTTGAATCTTTTCCCTCAAGCATATTAAACGCTTAAGTGTTAAACCCCTTACCACCGAGGAAAAAAGCAGAATTGTAATGTTGTTTTCTTGGCAATTTAAAAAAAAAGTCTAAAAAAAGACAAATTTTTAAACATGGCATAAAAATTTAAATTACGCGTTGGAATATGCGCCTTGAAATTATTATTAATAACATTTTTTTTTAATTTCATTATATTTGTAGAATTATATTAATTTAAAAAATGCTTTTACTGCAGTGAAACCTACAGCGTAGTAAACGGAAAAACCAGGTTCAACTAATCTAGAAACAATACAGAAGCCTATTGTTGTCTGGTGCTGGAAAACATATTTTTTTGTACAACGTATACGGAACAATTTTTTTCATCGGTTCTGTGGGAGACACACAACAGTTCATGTTGCATAAAGACTAGAATTATGTAAATTAATTTGCACCGCTGCACAGTGGGGCGTTTTGACGATCTAGGTGGACAAAATTATTTCGTTAAAGTTTAATTAGTTTTTGCTGATTTTTCAAATATACCTCTTATAAAATACTCAAATAGTGATAAATGTTTGGATTATTTAACAATCCCTCAAAATAAATTGATAACGAATTATAAAAAATGCGTTAAACATACTTATGTCTTACCCATCATACGTAGTATAGGGTAAGTCTTGCAATCGTTTTGAATAACAACAACAAAAAACATGAGGTATTTACATGTTTCAGACACTAGTGATTCCTAAAAACATATTTTTCGAAAAAAAATTGCTGTCCGTCTGTCTATGTGTCTGTCTGTGTATTTGTAAACACTCTATCTCCCAAACAGATCGAGATAGTGACTTCAAATTTTGTATGTAATTAGTATATAAGAATGGGACGAAGTCTATTTAATACCAGTATTTTCGATTATCCGGAACTATTTTTTTTCGGACTCTCGAAAAATTCGTTCTGATGGAAGGTATATAAAAATTTTTGAAATTTTTTTTAAAGAGTGGACGTAAAAAGAAAAAAAAAACTGTATAAAGTATGAAGTTAATTGGATTATTATTTGACGAGATATTTGTAAGCCTGTTTTCCACATTCTTCGATTTTTCATGAGTCTGTATTTCATTCAAATTTCAATTCAAAGATATATTTTAATTGGAAGTGACCCGATTAATCCGATGCAGTAAACTGTTAGTTAATGTAATTATTATTTTTGGAGTTATGGGGATGTTTCTTTTACGCAATATGGTACTACTTGAGTAGTTTGCCGTTTTTATATAATTTTTCGAGACTTGTTCACAAACAAAACATTAATAGAGTATTACCATATATATTTAAAATGTTTAGATTTTGTTTTGGAATTTCGATGCATTTTATAAATAGTTTACACAAATTTAATTTCCTTATATTATATTCATATCCATGATGGGTAAATATTACGGTGGCCCCTAACGACTAGTTTTACTATTAGATAAAAAAAAAATTAATGCACACACATAAATTAACATTCGTTTTTTTTTTTTTTGTCTAATCAGAATTTTTTTAGAAGTTTGTGTAGTCATCATACATGTTTGTGTACTCAAAAATAATAATTTTAAAATAAAATTACATAAAAAGACTGTATGTTTTATGTGATTTTGTAAAAAATATAAATGCTGCCCAAATAATTTCCGGTTGAAAAAATACTGTGTGAATGAATAACCTATATAAATTTTATTCAATTTGAAATAAATTTTCTGCTTAGAGACGTAATGTATCCGAAGTTTTTATGTTGCCTCGCAAAAGAAATATAATTGCTGTATGTTTTATTTTAAATTTAAGAATACTATTATGTACATCACTAACTTATTGTAATTTTCTGGATATTTCATTTAAATTTGTGCTTACTGGCAACAATCGTTCCGCAATTTTTGCGTGGCCCGGTAAAGAATTCGTACTTTCTACGTTTGTCAAATTATACTTCAATCGAATTGTCATCGGAAAATTTTTATCTATCCAATAACGTACTTAAATATTTTTTTAGAAAATTACGTTAAAAAAGATGATGTACATTCAAAGACAAGTGTATACAATGTTTATTTTTAATTGTTTAATAATATCTCAAATAATTGTAACTGCATATGCTTTGGGAAAATATGTTAAGAATGCTATATCCCGCTTCACAAATCAAAAGTTCAATAAAACTTTTTTTTAGAATTAAAATAACCTTTACAATAAAAAATTATATATTACAAATTTATATATATTTACAATAAAACACGACTGTAACTTTCTTCTAACTCTTTAAACATGTAAGATTATAATCATTCATATTCGGTAGTAATTAAATACAGATTTTCTGATACCTAAAAAGATTAAATTCCCCTTTCACTAAAAATAAAAAAAAAAGGATGAATAAAGGAATAGGTGAATCATTCCAATAAAAATTTATTTTCTTTTATTTATAATTAGCAACAAGAGACCTGAAAATTAATTGTGCAGTCAGTAGTTTTAAAAATAAAAATATTTCTATTGCAAGAAAAATATTTCTATTTCAATGATATTAAAGTGGTTTTATTATAATATTAATTCACCATTCATAATAAATAGATTATTTGGCTCATATTCAAACATTAGTTTTGCCTAGTTTAAGTAAACTTTATGCCATATGTTTTTGAAAATACATGGTCCAATACTTCACAACGATGTTTTATAATTCTCCCCAGATTTTGCTACATGTAAGTGTAATAGTAATAATAATAATAATAATAATACAGTCGAGTCTCACTATAACGAAACTCCATACATCGAAATTCTCTATATAACGAATTTTTAGTAGGAACGGTCCCCTTTTCTCATGATTACATTAAAAACAGTCTCTATAAAGCGAAATAGCCGACTCCATATAACGAATTTTTTCATAAATTGGTCTTAAATTATTCAGTTTTAAAAAGCTTCGAAATCATATGGAATCAATTTTCCATCATTTATTTTTGATTTATCGTCAGTGCTGAGGGTTTTTTTTATATTTCTTCTCTCCTTGTTCTTTAAATCCAACGAATTCATCCCACCTCCCACACATGTTTCCACACCCTTCTCAAAACAGAGTCAATTGGATTGATAGACATGTAAGAGAGGAATCAGTGAGAGGTACATAAGAGAAGTCTTCAAATGGAGTAAAATTTTAACTACAATTTTTCATTCCTTGCTAAAGTTTAAACCTTTTTTTTTTTTTTTTTTTTTTTTTTTTTTTTTTTTTTTTTTTGAGAGCGTAACAATTTTAAAATCAAAACAACAAAAAAATTACAGATTTCTTCATCTGAAATTAATGCAAGGCTATTATTTGATTTTCATTAAGCTTTTAAATAAATGTCTGTTCTCTTTTTGGAAACAGCTTAAAAAATTAAGAAATGAAATGTTAGGTTAATATTTACTCTTAAACATTTCAAATTCTTAATTCAAAAGATCAAATATAATATCTGTTCAAATTTTACACATTAAATACGATTGTTAACATCATTCTCTATACATCGAATTTCTCTATATAACGAATTTTTTACTGGAACGGTGGATTTCGTTATATAGAGACTCTACTGTAATATATTTTCAACAAAATATAAATTGTAAGGCTTTTTATAATAAGTTAAGTAAGTTTTAATGATAAATATATTGTGTTTAGTACAAATTCAAATACATGGACGAAGCAAAGGGTAGGAAGGCTAATGGTTCTACAGCCTCACTCACCCCAAATTTTAGAAAATGAGATGGAAAGCATGCTATTTTTTTATCTTTAATTTAAAATCTTTCATACAGACTATTAGATATTCTCATTAGCCTCACGTTAGCCCACATTGACAAAAATAAAGAGAAAGAAGATGGTGAGGTTACAGTCAACCTCTTCCTCCAGAAATAATCAAAAATTAATTAAAAGTAAGTTTCTTTTAATATTTTTAGATAGATCTTTGTTTTTATCGTAGTAAAGCGAAATAGCCGTTCTCATTAATTTAATTTTGGATCACATTTATATTTTTGCACACTCAACGATGGAGAAACGCTGATAAAATGTAAGACTCCTCACCCGAAATAGTCAGAAAATGAAATTAAAGACTAGTGCTGAATTTTTCCGTGACTCGTATAAAACTAAGTGAATAAAATATCAGTAAAATTTTATCTTGGTACAGCTTTCTCAGACAACCTTTTTTAATACTATTATTTTAACACAATCTAACTGCTTGGTAAAGTTATCATACTAATTGAATATTTTGAACCGAGCGAAAAATTGCCCAGGCCGGGAATCGAACCCGGATACTTGGCTTACAAGGGCAATGCTTTACCTGTTAAGCTAACCGGGCGATAACCGGCGGGGATTTTTCGCTCAGATAACCTTATTGCCCATAACATCTGGCTTGCCATTTAGACAGCTCGGCAGAATAAGCCGCAGGTAATGGAACTCCATAGAACGATGGATACGTAGATATACTATTAATTTAACATAATCTAACTGATTGGTAAAATTATCATACGAATTAAATATTTCCAACTGAGCGAAAAATTACCCAGGTCGGGAATGGAACCGAGATACTTGGCTTACAAGGCCAATGCTTTACCTGTTAAGCTAACCGGGCGATAACCGACTGGAATTTTTCGTTCAGATAACCTTATTGGCCATAAAATCTGGTCTGTCATTTAGACAGCTCGGCAGAATAAGCCGCAGGTAATGGAACTTCATAGAACGATGGATACGTAGATATACTATTATTTTAACACAATCTAACTAATTGGTAAAGTTATCATACGAATTGAATATTTCCAACTGAGCTAAAGAGTTATCGCCCGGTTAGCTTAACAGGTAAAGCATTGGCCTTGTAAGCCAAGTATCCGGGTTCGATTCCCGGACTGGGCAATTTTTCGCTCTGTTGGAAATATTCAATTCATACGATAACTTTGCCAATCAGTTAGATTGTGTTAAAATAATAGTATATCTACGTATCCATCGTTCTATGGCGTTCCATTACCTGCGGCTTATTCTGCCGAGCTGTCTAAATGATAGACCAGATGTTATGGCCTATAAGGTTATCTGAGCGAAATATCCCAGCCGGTTATCGCCTCTTTAGCTTAACAGGTAAAGCATTGGCCTTGTAAGCCGGGTTAGATAACCGGCCTGGACAATTTTTCGCTCAGTTGGAAATATTCAATTGGTATAATCTTTTTTAAATTTACGAAAAGGAACCGTATAATAGTAAGCGAATATATGATAGGCAAGGTTTTATAATAAAAGATTTTCGAAGGGCCAGACGATCTTTTTTTAGGTAGCTTTCATTACAAAAAGTAAAAAGCTACCTATTGCAGCCGTCCGGAGGGAAGCACTTCCAGAAAATTTTGGTATATTTTCACCGATCATGACCCCAGACCCCAAAACCGTCCTCCGTTCAAATGTTGATACATATATATATATATATAACCATATATATATATATATATATATATGATATTTGTTATGCGATAACTAACGAGTTTATGAACCGATTTGAATGAAACTTGGTATGTACACAGTACATACGAATGTCTCGATCGAGTTCGTTGGCCAGCATCATCCGACATTTTGTTTCAAAATGGCGGCCATTTTTAATTTTTTAAAAATTTAAAAAATTTAAATTCAATGCGAAAAAATTAAAGTTAAAAAGTATTTTTCTTTTACGTGTTAGAACTTAAAACAACAATTCCAGAACACTTTTTAGTTTGTCTATATCTTAAAAAATGATTGAATTATAGCACTTTGAATTTTTCTTACGGCTGACATTTTGAAACGATTTGATTTTGTCACGTCATAACACGCGTATATATGAATCGATTTGGATGTAACTTGGTGTGTACATAGTATATACTGAGGCCTGAATCGAGTTTGATACTCAATTCCATCCGCTCTCTTATTTCAAAATTTACGGCCATTTAAATTTTTTTATCAATTTTAAAATTTAAAATTAGGTACAAGAAAGTGAGAAATTGAAAAAGATTTTTCTTTTATGCGTTTGAACTTGATACAACGATTCCAGAGCATTTTTCGTTTCGTCTGTATCTTAAAAAATGGCTGAGTTATCGCATTTTTAATTTCTAGTGTTGCTCATATCTTGAAAAAATCTGATTTTCGTCATGTGATAACACGCGTATTAATAAACTGATTTGGATATAACTCCGTGTGCGCATAGTATATAGCAATGCCTTGACCACGTTCACTGTCCAACTTCTTCCGTCCTCTTGTTTCAAAATGGAAGCCATTTAAGTTTGTCAAAAATCTTTTAAATGTATAATGATGTACAAACAAAAAATTAGAAATTGAAAAAAGGTTGTTTTTAAAGTATTTATCTTAATAATGAATTCATGAGTATTTTTGGCTTTGTCTTTAACTTAAAAAACGCCTGAGCAGTTTGAATTTCTGGCGTGGGTGACAATTTTTAAAGAAAATCAATTTGCCCGCGACAGCACTCGTATATATTAATCGATTTCAATATGAGTGTGCATGTGCACCTGAATTAAGATTTCGACCAAGCTCATAATCAGGTACCACTAATTTGAGCTTTGTATTTTTGAATAATATAAGTTAATTTAAAATAAATAAACAAATATATAAGTATATGAAAGCTACCTCTTCCTCCCGGCACTGCCGCACTCTCAGAAATAAAACTCTCATTTTTGACGATTCAGAAATCCTTGAGCCTTATTTCGTCGTTTTTGACGATCATTTCGTATCAGAATCATGTGACTTTTAACGAAACGTGAACTCTCAAATATTTGACGAAAGTACTTCCTTAATCATGGCCAGACGTGATGAATTTTAAGTAAACTGTCGCGGTAGCTGTTTATAGAAGGACCCGATATTGTCCCTCCCCAAATCTTGCGATTTTAGCAAGGATATATTTGTTTGTTTAAAACAGTACTTTTTAGTGTTTTTCAGAAAATAATGAAATGTAAGCAATTACTCTTGCTACATTTTTTTTTTTTTTTTTTTTTTTTTTTTTTTTTTTTTTTTGGGGGGGGGGGGGGGTTGTGTTTATTACTATTTTTATTTATTTATTTGTAAGTTGTATTTCGTTTTGATTTCATTCGAAAAAAAATTACTTCGTTCTACAAAACCGTTCAAAAAGTAAATTTGATCAATAAAATTTCAAAATTCTAAGATCTATTTTATATCCAATATCTACTTTTTTCACTCAAATTAAAAATATATACATATTTTTTCTCTTTCCCCTTTATAAACAGTTAAAATCTTATCCACCTACTTAACCCTCTTCAGTCCTGAGATAAATTTTACGTGGCACTACAAAAACCAGTTTAAAATTATTATAAAGCATCTCCAAACATGTGTTAATTTGTATATCGATACTTCTAACGTGCACACGTCTATTAAAAAAGTCTAGATGTTATTTTAACAATTCTAGAAGAAATTAAATTAATTTAAAGGGTGATTTTTAGTGTCGCCTCCAGGCGACATCAGGACTGAGGAGGTTAAAGTCTCGCTTAAAGTAGTAAAATCTCTCCCAATACGTACTTCATAATTCGTTATTTCTGAGAATCAAACTAACCAGCCCATATTTTAATCATTCCTTAAGCAAATAAATTTCCCCTAGATGTTATTTTATTAAGCTATATTATAATTATTCATTAACCATTAGAAAATCAAAATAATAAATTCGTCTTATTATTTAAAACATGCAAGATTTATAACAGAATCGATAAAAGTACCATCACAATTATAAAAATTCAAACACACACTATAATCTACTTTATGCCTTTATAATCATACCTGTCTGAGTAATCTGTGGCGTGATCTTAGGGCGTCGGGCTGCCACTCTGTACGTTATGAGTTCGAACCCCGCGTGAGACATGTCTTTTTTGCTTCTGTCATTGGATACAGGAACTTCTAAAAAATTCGATAGATGGCAGCACTAGTCCCTTTTTGACGAAATTTTTTGACGATTTGGTATCGTTAAAAGAGTGAGGGAAGTGATTTCATCAATTTGACGAAATATTTGTTCGGAACATTTCCCAGGAAACGGTTTCGTCAAAAACGAGGAGAATTTCGTGAAATTTGAGTATTCATTTCTGAGTGTGCGGAAGGACTATTTAAATATACGAAAAGGAGCCGTATTAAAGTAAATAAACAAATGACAGGTAATATATCATCGTGAAATATCTTCCTAGAACCAGACCATCGTTTTTTAAATATACGAAAAGGAGCAATATATAGGTAAAAGAATAAAAGATCGGTAAGATTTTAATACAGACAAACCGAATGCATAAACGTTTTTCAACTTTGTTCGAAAGTGTTAAAAAGGTATTCCTTTACTAATTCAAATGTAAAATAATTAAGTTTTTATTATATTTTTGCACGTATTTGTGCATTTTACTTACTTTTTCCCAAACTAATTAACGTATGATAATTTCGTTACTTAAAATTTTACAGCACACATAAAACATAAATTACCTCAAAATGTTCAAATTTGTACGCGAAGATACATTTTAAAATTTACTTAAATACTTCAAAATAATTAAAAGCTTTTGAATTTCGCCAGGTAAAATGGACAATTTCTTCATTAAATTATTTTCTTTCATTGATTCCTTTATTATTATGCTTAAACTGCCTCTTTAAATGCTTAAATAAAAAAATGTTCAAAAGGTGGCGAGTTATTTTAAAACAATGCATTTTCTTTGTGTAATAAAATAATCACAAAAAATTACAAATTTCAAAGAAATTTTTTTCTAAAATATTCATCACCATAGAAAATAAAAGAACTTCTAAAGCATCCCAATTGTTAGAGAATTTTTATTTTCTTTTTATACTTCTGAAAATTTCATAGGAAACTGTAATAACTAGTAATAACTAGTAATAAGTAATAACTAGTTTGGCTCTTCCCTACACTTTTACAAAGATACATGCACGAAAAGTTTTTGCTTTACTTTCAAAGTTTAACTTTTTTTTAAAGTTGTTTATACCTTAAGGAAATGTTAAAATTTTAGTTTTGAGTATTGCTTTTGGACTGCTAGGCAGAAATTCTTGTTTCCTTTTCCGTTATATAATGTTTAGTTTTGGATACATACCGAAAAATATGGAAAATAATCACACAAAACTTTGAATTTAAATAAAAATTATTCTATATTCAGAAAATGTACTTTATTTACACAAAAGTATATGCTGAAGTAATTTAAAATATTAGATATTTGAATTATTTTTCAAAACTTAGACTTTCCTGTCTCCAGTCACAAAAATACATTAATTATTTTATTCTTAAGATGATATATCAGTCAAGCAAAAAGACTTAATGCTAATCCTAATGAAAGAAAATTTTTAATTATATCTCGATCGCTCGATAGCTGAGGTCTATCTGTTCAACAGCTAATTTTTATTTCGAATTTCATTTGAGCTTTTTTTATGAAAATGCTTTCAATTTCGAAACCGGTTCCGAAAATGAAAATATTTCAGCTAAACATATCTGTGAACAAAACGGAAAAAGTAAAAACGACCTTTGTATAGATCGATCTCTGCCATCCAATTAAAAAAAACAGATCATTTAAAAATATTGAAGCGCACCTGAGATATCTTTATAAATTTCTTCCATTGGATTAGCAATACTGAATGGATCTTTCCGCTTGATTGAAGTAGTCTGTTAACAAAGACTGTCTTTGATATTTAGAAAAGAAAGAAGATGTGAGATTTTATTTTACTTTGTTTAAATATTCAATTATCTTGTTCCTCTTCTTACATACATGATGTCAAAAAAAAAAAAAAAAAATACGTGCGAACTGCTTGTTTAGGCTCATACAATTATGATGCACGAATTTTACAGAAGAAATTGAATTCGAAAAAAGCAACCTTTGACTGCTAGGTGACGATTCATTATATTATAGATACGATGCATTACATCATGCATACGATTCATACATTAATACATGGGTAATGAATAATCATTAATTTGGTTTGTTGAATTAACCAACACACTCTGAGTACTAAACCGGAGTGGTGGTATAAAAAAAATCATGTAAAAGTATTAAAATATAATCGAGATATTTGAAAAGAACGCCCCCATAGACTTAAAATAATCATCTGGGTATTTTTCAATGATTATTGTCCGATCTTAACCCTTTCAAGAGTAGTGGTCCAATTTTGGATCACTGAATTTTACTCCTCAAATGGCGCATTGGTACGAAAAATTCAAAGTGAAAACATTCGTTTAATTAATTAGGTGAAGAAAATCTTTTATTTATTCATAATAAATTTGTTTGTAAATCCTGGATCACTCAACCATTTCAGCTTTTAATGAATTTTGCCTCTGAAAGAATAAAAAAAAAAATCCGTTTTCTGAGAAATCTTATAGAGTTAAAAAGAATATTCACATCTTTTTTTTTTTCTTCTTTGATTTTATTTAAATGAGCTGTAACTTTCACAGAGAGTTTCTGCGTTCCACTTTATTTAATAAAAGAATATGAGAAAGAAAATTCAAATTTACTTAACAAAACATTCCTTAGGTTGGAACAAGCACCTTTTTTTGAAAAATCATTTTTTTTTTCTTTTTTACAATTTATAAGATTATTAGCTTTATTTTCACCCTGAAAGATTTGGAAAGTTGTTCAAAATAACTTCATTCTAAACAAATCTACTTTCAAAAAGAGAAATTCCATTTAAATGATTGAATTCGTTCGTTTTACATTTCAAAAATTAAAAAAAATTCAATGGATATTTTAAATCAAATGTTTAATTAAGGATATTAGATTGCATAATAATTGCTTTGCAAACTCATTTCTATTCTAAAGTACATGTTTTAAAATAAACAAAGGCATTAAAAATTTCATTTAATTAAAAATTGAAAAAAAATGTTTTTAAAGCTGTCTAAATACGCACACCTGTCTATTATAAATGAATTACCATTCCAAATATTGTGACTGATTTCTAAATTTTAGAAAGTAAACGAGATGCTATACGAATGCTATTACAGAACAACAATTTTTATTTGCATTATGCAGAAATATTAATTTTAAATATCAACAGTAAAAGGAAATTGTGTAGAAAAGTTGTATGTATTTAAAGTTGTATTGAAATAGCTATTGACATTGCTCTAGTTTTTTTTAATTATACACATTTTAACAGAAAAATACAAATTACATTGCGTATTCAAATTTAATATTGATTAATTTATCATTTATTAAAGTCATTTGGTTATTTATTGTCTTCTTTATTTGATTGTATCTTTATTTCTTGTTTATAAAGTTTTATACTTTTTTGGAATGTATTATTAACACAATCAGCGTTAACGAAATTTGTTAGCATAATGGTTATTCCGAAAATTTAAAAACATACTGAAAGTTTTTTTTAGAGTACGCTATTTCTAAGACCTTATTACTCATTACATATCATTAGGCTATTTTCAACACATTTAAGAAAAAATGGTTGTCCAAATGCGATCAATTATCTTATTTGTTAAGTATAATTATGCATAACGCATAAAATTGTACTCCGATTTATAAAATTTTTTTTTAGTGTTGCTGGAGACAGCTCGGTAGTCTTCTGTAAGTTATCTAAAATGGAGGTGCTTAACTTTATTTCTGCTTCTTTGTTCACCCGTTTTCCGATTTCGTAAAAATAGAAAAATTCTACATATTTCTAGATCGGTTCAAGCATTCTAATTTCAGGTACTTTCTTTTTCAAAAATAGTTTTCACATCGTTTATACTTCGATGTACAGGCTTTTTGTAACATTTTTAAAAACTCTTCGGATGTGGTAATCCCAAAACGTTCTTCTATCTCACGCATGTTAATACTTCAAAATTCGAAGTGTCACGATTAAATGTCAATCTATGCTCATCGTGGGGATTCTAAAGGCATGAAACACCGTGCATTAGTTTTTGAAATACACTGTAAAAAAAAATCAAGAGGTTACTAAAAACCTTTTAGTAAATTTGTATTCCACAGAATTTTTTTAGTAACCACTACAAACGTTTTTTTGCAAGCGAAACAAGCATTTCTTTTGTAAACTAAACAAAAGAATTTTTTGTATAACTAACTTAAAATTTTTTAGTATGACCCACAAAGTAAATTTTAGTAATAGCTCCAAAATTATTTTTAATAACCATTACGTGGGCCCGAAGGACAGGAGTTTCCTTCGAGCTGCATCCAGACTTCTGAAGCGGAAGATTTTCGGCAAAACCGCAATAGATGGCAGCACCAAATTTTGCTACTGCTCCGACAGTATATTTATAATCCCTTTATTAACGAGTACTTACACTACACATATTCGGGGCGTATTTGGCAGTGGCCAGTATCGAACCCGGGACCGTTTAGCCAGGAGTCCGTTACTAAAACCACTATGCTATCAAGGCCACACCAAGTGAGTTTTAGTAATAGCTCTTAAAAATATAAAATTATTAACTCTATTTGTTGCTAACTTTTTTCTAGTAATTCTTACAGATTTTCTTGTAATCGACTAAAATTACTAAAAATTTTTTAGTAATTACAAGGATGACTAAAGTTTTTTTAGTAGATCGACACTTATTTTTTACAGTGTAGGACTATTGTAGATATTGAGGAAATTACAATATAAAATCGGTACCTGTTGGACAATTCATGCCAAAACATAAACAGCAATAATATTTATTAAGGTTTACCTCAATCTGAATTCTGATGAAATTCGTGTATTAAATCTTGAGGAATCTTGAAAAATTTTACCATAGCAACGCCACATGTTGAAAGATTGACACCAAAATGTGAATAGAATAAACCTCAATTCATGTTAAGAACTAATTGAATCTTAAATTTAATAAAAATCCGTGCATTAATTCTTGAGATACAGCTATTGAAGAAATCGTGAAAAATGCAGCACAGCAACATACTGTGTTAAGCGATTTACACTAAAATGAAACAACATCAATTCAAGTCAAAGGTTAATTCAATCTGAAGTTTTATAGACATCCGTGCGTTAGTTATTAAGATAGCGTTCTTGCATAAATTGTAAAAAAAGCGGTGAAAAAATCGCACCACCTGTCGAGCGATTTATACCAGAAACTAATTAGCATCAATCTATATTAGGGATTACCTAAATGTAGGTTTTTTTTAAATTCCATTCATTTATTCTTGATTCATAGTTTTTAGGAAAATGGTGAACAATGCAGCGTAGCACCGCATTCTTTTGAGCAATGTTCAACAAAATGTAAACAGAATCAATTTATGTCAAGGTCTAACAGAATCAGAAGTTTGTTAGAAATCCGTGCATAGTTATTAAGATATAGATGTCGCATAAATCGTATAAAATGCTGCATAGCAACGCCACCTGTCAAATGATTAACACAAAAAACTAATCAGCAATAATTTATATCAGTGACTACCGAAAAATACATTTTTATAAAATTCCGTGCATTAGTTCTTGAGATAGAGCACTCACAAAATTTATTTCACATACAGATAGACAGACAGAATCACAGGATCACATATAGACATTCTGTGAAATCATGTTTTTCGCTTTCTCTGACCCCTAAAACGTGTAAATCGAAAGAAAACCGGAATTCAATACTTTTTTCACGTAAAGGTAGAAGAAAGTAATAAAAAAATTAGTGCCCAGTTTCTAGAAATTATTTACTAAATATGCTTTGTACTTGGATATTTACAAAGAACTTTTACCGTAAATAATAATCCATATATATACGAATGGTTTTATTTGAACTTCTATGTTTAAGAGCAACTATCTATTTAGTGGAAATTGTCAATTTTTCCGGAGTAAACAGAAAATTTACTTTTATCCTTACTCGTTGATTATAATATTTGAAATTTTCCATTCTAAACAGATAAAGAACGTTTTCAGTTAAAAATAACTGAAAAATTACAGTTATATTTTTGTAATTAATATTTTGGAAACCACGTCGTTGGATGTGAACAGTATGGAGGTACATTCACCTTCTGCACTGCGAATAAATAAATAAATAAATGAAAATAAAAAAATTTAAAGTATTGAAAATTTTCTAGAAAACTGGGATTCCTGGATTTTTTTATGTAATTGCAACAACAAAAGACCATATGACACAGATAAATTTGCACAGTAAATAATAAAAATCAGTAGGATTACCGAGAATTATTTTAGGAAATTGCCTAAAACACTTTATATAATTGCTGCGCGGAATACAGAAAAAGTTTTAGTAAAATTACTGTAATTTTAATAGATTCTTTTGTCAAGCTAGATATTTCTATAGGTTTACAAACTCTAGTTTTGTAGATTTAGATCTTTTTTTGTGCAGTTTTCGAAAAAGAGCTAGCAAGCATACAAATTTCTGTAACTCTGCATCTGTAGTTCTACAGATTTTTCTTTCTCTTTTTACTGTGTAATGTTGAATATCGCAGTTTGAATCTGGAGGAAAGCGAGGTGATAAAAAACAAGCATTATAATATGGAATATAAATAAATTACTGTTCAGTATAAATATATTTCAGTAAATATAATTACAATTTAAAGCTTTTTAAATATTTCTGCATTGCTTACATTTGATTCTGAAAACAGAAATTACTGGTTTTGAATAGTGGAATATTCCTTTAAGTAAAAAAATAGACAATCCTAAAACTGATGCTGAATACACGTTACATAAATGGAGAACCACGATTGTTCTTTACAAAGTAAAATTTTGGAATAATTTTTTTTCTTTTTTTTTTTTTTTTTTTTTTGTAATGCAATGAAAATTAAAGTATCGTATCATCAAAATTGTATCAAAGTAAGTCTAATATCTAACATTAATAAACTTAATGTATATTTATTATTATTTATATACATTCTATATATAATTATATATATATATTATTATTATTATTTGCATAAACGTACTTTAATGATGCATAATAAACAAACTGTTAAAGATTATTAATAATTATTTTTATTTTAAAAGTACATACAAATATTATACTGGCATACAAGCAATAAATTTAACAAACACAACTGGATTGAAAAAATAGTCAGAATCAGGAATCGAACCCGGGACCACAGCATGTACGTTTAAAATTCGACTTCCGCTGTTATTTGTGCGTGTATGCGTGTTTTAATATACAGGGTGCCCCTAAACAAATGGTATATACGCTAGGGGTTGATAGAACACATCAAGACAAGTAATAGTAAATAGGAAACCAAGGGTCTCAAACGTTTTCCAAAGGAGATAGCCGCCATTAAAGTTTGGGATCCAAAATTTCAAATACACATAAAAACCGGAAAAATTGGGTCGATTGATTTGCGGTTTTCACTAAAATTATTCTTTATGTTGGTATTTTCTTGAAAATAAATTATAAAGACAAATTTCGAAAATGCCGATAGAGGGCGCTTTAGACTTTGAAGTAATGAAAAACTATTTTTTGCCGTGATTTTTTGCATCTCATTAAATGGTTTCGTAACCTTAGACTTAAACTTAAATTTTGAGCTTAAAATCTGAATAGTTGGAAGCGGTTAAGTAGCACAAACTTAACTGTGTTCAGTGGGTTTAAATATCAAATGATTATAAAAAACGAAAAAATTGGTCGATTGATTTCCGGTTTTCACTAAAACTATTCTTTATGTCGGTATTTTATTGAAAATGAATTATAAAGATAAATTTCAAAAAATGCCGATAGAGGGCGCTTTAAACTTTGGAGTAACGAACAACTACTTTTTACCTTATTTTTTGCATCTGATTAAATGTTTTCATAAACTTAGACTTAAACGTAAATTTTGAGCTCAAAATCTGAATAGTTGTGAGTGGTTAAGTAGCACAAACTAAACGGTGTTCAGAGGGTTCAAATTTTAAATGATAATAAAAAACGGAAAAATTTGTCGATTCGTTTGCGGTTAAAAATAAAACTATTCTTTAAGTCAGTATCTTCTCGAAAATAAATTTTAAGGATAAATTTCAAAACATTCCGTTAGAGGGCGACTTAAACTTCCGAATAACCAACAACAGATTTTAATCGTTATTTTTGTATCTAATTAAATGCTTTCCAAAACTTGTTAAATGTTTCCGAAATCTTAGATTTAAACTTAAATTTTAAACTCAAATTCTGAATCGTTGAGAGGGGTTAAGGAGCGCAAACTGAAGTGTGTTCAGGAGTTAAAATTTAACTCCCCCTCTCGAACACAGTTCACTTTTGCGTTACTTAAACACTCGCAACGACTCAGAATTTGATCTCAAAATTTAAATCTAAGCATTTGAAAGCATTTAATGAGATTAAAAAAAATAACGGTTAAAATATATGTACGCTACTGCAATGTCTAAGGCGCCCTCTATCGGCATTTTGTGAAATTTATCTTTAAAATTTATTTTCAAGAAAACACTCATTTAAAGAGTAGTTTTAGCAAAAACCGCAAACTAATCGACTAATTTTTCCGTTTTTTATAGTTTTCCGTTTCGTTTGAAATTTAAACCCTCTGAACACAGTTCAGTTTGTGCTACTTAACCACTCCCAACTATTCAGATTTTGAGCTCAAACTTTAAGTTTAAATCTAAGTCTACGAAATTACTTAATTAGATGCAAAAAATAACGGCAAAAAATAGTATTAGGATGGATTATTTCGTTAATCCAAAGTCTAAAGCGCCCTCTATCGTTATTTTTTGAAATTTATCTTTATAATTCATTTTCAATAAAATACCGACATAAAAAATAGTTTTAGTGAAAACCGCAAATCAATCGACCAATTTTTCCGTTTTTTATAATCATTTGAAATTTAAACTCTCTGAACACAGTTAAGTTTGTGCTACTTAACCGCTTCAAACTATTCAGATTTTGAGCTCAAAATTTAAGTTTAGGTCTAAGGTTACGAAACCATTTAATGAGATGCAAAAAATCACGGCAAAAAATAGTTTTTCACTACTTCAAAGTCTAAAGCGCCCTGTATCGGCATTTTTCGAAATTTTTCTTTATAATTTATTTTCAAGAAAATACCATTATAAAGAATAATTTTAGTGAAGACCGCAAATCAATCGACCAATTTTTCCGTTTTTTATGTGTATTTGAAATTTTGGACCCCAAACTTTAATGGTGGCTATCTCCTTTGGAAAACGTTTCAGACACTTTGTTTCCTATTTACTATTACTCGTCTTGATGTGTTCTATCAACACCTAGCGTATATACTGTTACGAATTTCGTAAATAGTTAGTGTTTGTACTGTAAAATAATGTAAATAATCTTATTAAGCTCCATTCCTTTTCTAATATTAGTTTTTGTTGCATTGTCTCTGTTATCAAGCAAACTTGTCTATTATTTTCAGTGAATGTGTATGGCAGCTTTGGGAAATATTAGAGATATCGCCAAGTTGGCGTCACTTTTGGCAACTAATTTTGATCGCCAAATTTGGCGATATATCGCCAAGTTGGCGACAAACTTGGCGATTGTTGGCGATGGTAACCCTTCCCTATTTATGGTAACCCCCCCTTAGGTCTACTGATACATTGTTTGTTGTTCCGTGGTTTTCCAGGTTTTTCTAGAAGGTCGTAGAAATTTCTACCGCATGCGGCGAGACTATATATAGGAGAGCCGGATGCGAGCTGGTGGTCATTATTTACCAGTCAGTCAGTGAGTGAACAAGGCGTAAGCAAGTTTGCTTGAGTTTCATCTATGTTGTTTTGAATGTTATTAAGTGCTGAGACGTTGTATAAAGAGTCTTTGGGGTCTAAAGCTGTAATTGTACGATAGATTTGAGCAGTTATTTTTGAATATCCAGTAATATTTGTGAGTTTCGAAGACTCTGTTGTTCTGAAGTCTGTAAATAAATTATTTTCTACTTTTCTAAGAGCAAGAGTTTGAAGTTGTCTAACCATAAGATCAAAAGAACCCAATATACGCTACAATTTTTGGTGTCAGGAGTCGGGATCTTATGGCGAAAACACGAACAATGGACGTACAACTGAAAGAACTGTTAGAAGCTATTAACGGATTAAGAACAGAGCTGACCAATAAAATTGATAAAGGCCAAGAAGAGTTGGCGGAAAAGATGAATAAAGGCCAAGAAGAGCTGGCGGAAAAGATGAATAAAGGCCAAGAAGAGTTGGCGAATAAAATCGACAAAGTCCAAGAAGATGTGACTGAAGAAATGAAAAGAAGCCAAGAGAGAATGGAAGAATTAAAGGAGGAAGTTAATAAAAGCCAAGAAGAAATGAAGAAAACTTTGGAAGAAAAGTTCTCATCGGTAGAGAGAAGAATAGATTCGGTAGAAGAGAAAATTCAGAATGAAGTTAGTAATGTTGAACAGAAAATGGAAAGGAAAATGGCGGAAGTAGAAGAGAAAATTCAGAAAGAAGTTTGTAACGTTGAAGAGAAAATCAGTAACGTTGAAGAGAAAAGACTAGGTGAAGTAGATGAAAAGCTAAATAAAAAAGTACAAGATATTGAGAATAAACTTTCAGCGTCTAGTGGTAATTATGAAGAATTTAGGAATCCGCCTGCTTCTCCCGTGCACATTAAGCTGTCGACATACGATGGAAAGAGTTCCTGGCAAGTTTACAAGACCCAATTCACCATTGTAGCTAAAGCGAACAAATGGAGTGACGAGGTGAAAGCTTGTCAACTGGCAGCATCTTTAAGAGGAGAAGCCGCCGACGTGCTGCAAACATTGCCCGATATGACGCAACTCAATTTTGAGACTCTAAGTTGTGCACTTGAAATGAGATTCGGCGAAAAATTCTTCAAGGATTATACGAGAATACAAATGAAGAGCCGCCATCAAAAATCGAGTGAAACCCTTCAAGAGTTTGCCTCGGATATTGAACGGCTTGCAAATTTAGCATTCATTGACTGTCCAACAAATGTACGGGAAATGCTCTCACTACAATATTTTGTAGACGGAATAAAAGATCCCGAAGTGCAGAGAGCGGTACGAATGGCAGATGTACAGGATTTAAAGGCTGCACTACTATATGCCTTAAAGTTGGAAGCAGCTACACAAGCCAGTCGAAGAGATCGTCATTCAGTCCGAGGGGCAACGGTGAACAATAGCTCAGACACTGAGATCGACTTCTTGAAAGAAATTAGGAAATTAAATCAAGAGATTGAAGCTTTAAAATATGGAAGAACAAGCGCAAGAAGACAGAATCTCACGTGCAGGGGATGCGGTGATACAGGACATCTCCGAAGAAATTGCCCCAAAATCCACGAACGTGAGATAAATTCAAACAGTCAGCAGGGAAACTAAATTTTGGCCATCTCGCGGGGCGGAGGTTGCCAGAGAATGAAAAGCCCCACCTGAAGATCCTCCAGATATCAAAAATGAGCGGCGGTGATAACGAATTATATGTGATAGGCTTTATTACCGGAATTCAGTGCCGTATGATTGTCGATACAGAAGCCAATGTGACAATAATAAGAGAAGATTTGGCTCGAAAATTGAAATGTAAACTCATCTGGACTCCACCATGCGTTACCCTGCAAACTGTGACGGGCGACAAGATAGGCATATATGGAAAGGCAAATTTAACTATCAACTTTGGAGGAACGAAATATTACCATACGGCATATGTGGCTGACATAACAGATCCTTGCTTAATCGGGCTAAATTTTCTGAAGAAGTTTGACTTCAAGCTTGATTTCAAAAATAACAAAATGCTCTCCAAATTGGAAGAAATAAGTCTTTTTGGATTGAATAACGAAATTGAATGTAAACAAGCAGTAATAGCCAAAGAAGACATCAATCTAGATCCAAGAACAGAATTTTTAGTTCCAGCTGTAATTAAAAATGAAACTAATTACCGATTTGGCCATATAGATTATCCAGAATACAATAGTACACAAGCAGGAGTATTGGTGGCTTCTTCTGTGGTAGACCTCTCGAAAAAGACCATGCCAATCAGAATTGCTAACATCAGTGATAAGACGAGGACTATCAAGAAAGGAGAGGTGATAGCGTCATGTGCTCCTGTGACTTGCATAAGTCAAAATTCCAGTCACTCTGAGAAATCTTCGGATAATTTAGTCAAGGATTTGTTACAAAATACAGACTTAAATCCAAAACAGATGGAAGCTGCTGAAAATTTAATTAGAGAATTCCAAAGTTTATTTTCCCAAACATCTGAAGACTTTGGACGAACTAAAATGGCACAACACCGAACTGACACGGGAGATCACTCTCCTATTAAACAGCACCCTAGACGATTACCTTTTGCCAAGCAAGAAGAGGTGCAGAATTTAATTAAAGATATGGAAGAAAATGACGTCATCGAACCATCAACAAGTCCATGGGCGTCTCCCATTGTATTAGTAAGAAAGAAGGATGGTTCTACAAGATTTTGTGTAGACTACCGCCGACTGAATGACGTCACCAAAAAGGATAGTTACCCTCTGCCAAGGATTGATGACACTCTTGACAAACTTGCGGGTAACACTTGGTTCTCGACTTTAGACTTGAAGAGTGGTTACTGGCAGGTAGAGATCCATCCCGACGACCGCGAGAAGACTGCCTTTACAACGGGACAAGGATTATGGCAGTTCAAGGTAATGCCTTTTGGTCTATGTAACGCACCTGCAACTTTTGAACGCCTTATGGAAACGGTTCTTCGGGGACTGTCATATGAGGCATGTCTTGTTTATTTAGACGATATCATAATCATAGGAAAATCTTTTGATGAACATCTGAACAACCTCAGGCGGGTGCTACAAAAATTAAAGCAAGCTAATTTGAAGTTAAGCCCTTCGAAGTGCAGTTTGTTTCGCAATGAAGTCGCCTACCTTGGACACATCATTTCGGCGGAAGGAGTTAGGACTGATCCGGAGAAGATATCGGCCGTGAAAAATTGGAGTCGTCCAGCAGATGTTCACCAGCTTCGAAGTTTTCTAGGATTATGCACCTATTACAGAAAATTCGTCAAAGGCTTCTCGATGATTGCAAGACCACTTCATAAATTAACAGAAGCCAATCAAAAATTTATGTGGACACAGGAATGTGACGCTGCTTTCGAAAAGCTTAAGGAGGCCTTGACATCCACTCCAATTCTGTCGTATCCTCAAATCGATAAACAGTTTATACTTGATACGGATGCAAGCAACGAAAGCATTGGCGCTGTATTGTCCCAGGAAATCGACGGCCAGGAGCGTGTTATCGCCTATTTCAGCAAGTGTTTGTCAAAGGCCGAGCGAAACTACTGCGTAACAGGAATAGAGCTTCTTGCTGTAGTGAAAGCCATAGACCACTTTCATCACTATCTTTACGGTCGAAAGTTCCTGATCCGAACTGATCATGCTTCTCTAACTTGGCTATTGAATTTTAAGAACCCTGAAGGCCAGATAGCCAGGTGGATACAAAAGCTTCAAGAGTACGATATGGAGATACGCCATCGAAAAGGCTCATCACATGGAAATGCAGATGCTCTCTCAATAAGACCCTGCTCAGAGAATTGTAGATACTGCGACCGGGTTGAGAAGAAATTTAATGTCAAATGTCCTATAGTAAGACAAGTTACAACTGGGTCTACATCATCGCAAGATCCGTGGAGTGACGAGAGCCTGCGTAAAGATCAACTTGCTGATCCTGAAATTAAGCCAATTCTAGAGCTGAAAGAGGAGTCCAACAGGAAGCCCAGCTGGCAAGACATGGCCCATTACCACCCTACGACTAAACGTTATTGGGCTCTCTGGGATTCCCTACATTTGAAGAATGGTATCTTGTACCGAAAATGGGAGTCTCACGATGGAAAGACATGTAGATGGCAACTACTACTCCCTAAGTCGAGAATTTCTATGGTCCTTCAAGAACTGCATGGTAGTCCCACAGGAGGTCATTTTGGTGTATTGAAGACCCTGCAAAAGTATCGAGAGCGTTTCTACTGGAATAATGTTCGCAATGACGTGGAGAAGTGGTGTCGAACTTGTGACACCTGTGTAGCACGTAAAGGTCCAAAGAGGCGCACCCGTGGACGATTGCAGCGTTATAATGTAGGAGCTCCTTTCGAACGAATTGCTTTAGATATCCTGGGTCCTCTTCCTAGAACATCTGATGGCAACAAGTACATCCTCGTTGTCATGGATTATTTCACCAAGTGGCCTAAAGCCTACGCCATACCTAATCAAGAGGCGGTAACCGTAGCTGAGATGCTGGTTCAACACTGGGTTTCCAGATACGGAGTTCCTCTTCAAATCCATTCCGATCAAGGAAGAAATTTTGATTCGGCTGTGTTCAAGGAAATGTGTGAACTACTCGGCATGGACAAAACCCGAACAACACCTCTACACCCTCAATCGGACGGCATGGTGGAGCGGTTCAATCGTACCATCCTAAATAGCCTCTCTCTCCTGGTGTCTAGAGACCAACAGGACTGGGACAAGAAATTGCCTCTTTTCCTGCTTGCCTACAGGAGTGCCACTCCTGAGGCCACTGGTTACTCCCCTTCTCAAATGCTCTTTGGTCGTGATCTTCGTCTGCCTGCTGATCTTTTGTTTGGCCGTCCTCCTGATGCTCCTTCATCGCCTGAGGAATATGTCGATGAACTCCAGGCACGGATTGAGAAGATTCATTGTCTAGCGAGGAACCGAATTGGACTGGCATCAGAAAAGATGAAGATACGGTACGACACAAAGGCAACTGGACATGAGTTCAACGAAGGTGACAAAGTTTGGTTGTGGAATCCGATACGTCGTAAAGGACTGTCGCCAAAACTACAAAGAAACTGGGACGGTCCTTACACAGTCGTCAGCAGGCTGAATGACGTCGTCGTACGCATACGAAAATCATCACACGCCAAACCCAAGGTCGTACACTATAACCGGCTAGCCCCTTATTTTGGCCAAAGTGATTAGAAATTCAAAACTGGAATTTCAGACCATGGTCATGAAAGTCACTTTTTTTAAATATGTAAATAGTAATTAGTTCTTATTATGTAAATTTTATTATTATAGTTATTATTTATTTATTTATTTATTTGTTTGTTTATTTATTTTAGGTGTTTTCCTCTAACTCAAGGATTGCACTGCCCGGAACGTGCAGTCTTTGAGGAGGGGGTAGTGTTACGAATTTCGTAAATAGTTAGTGTTTGTACTGTAAAATAATGTAAATAATCTTATTAAGCTCCATTCCTTTTCTAATATTAGTTTTTGTTGCATTGTCTCTGTTATCAAGCAAACTTGTCTATTATTTTCAGTGAATGTGTATGGCAGCTTTGCGAAATATTAGAGATATCGCCAAGTTGGCGTCACTTTTGGCAACTAATTTTGGTCGCCAAATTTGGCGATATATCGCCAAGTTGGCGACAAACTTGGCGATTGTAACCCTTCCCTATTTATGGTAACCCCCCTTAGGTCTACTGATACATTGTTTGTTGTTCCGTGGTTTTCCAGGTTTTTCTAGAAGGTCGTAGAAATTTCTACCGCATGCGGCGAGACTATATATAGGAGAGCCGGATGCTAGCTGGTGGTCATTATTTACCAGTCAGTCATTGAGTGAACAAGGCGTAAGCAAGTTTGCTTGAGTTTCATCTATGTTGTTTTGAATGTTATTAAGTGTTGAGACGTTGTATAAAGAGTCTTTGGGGTCTAAAGCTGTAATTGTACGATAGATTTGAGCAGTTATTTTTGAATATCCAGTAATATTTGTGAGTTTCGAAGACTCTGTTGTTCTGAAGTCTGTAAATAAATTATTTTCTACTTTTCTAAGAGCAAGAGTTTGAAGTTGTCTAACCATAAGATCAAAAGAACCCAATATACGCTACAATACCATTTGTTTAGGGACACCCTGTATATTCTAGATCGATAAAAAATAGTTCCATTCATCTTTGCCCTGTCATCCATGGCTGTCTAATAGATGGCTGATGACTTTCCCCAACTTGGTTTATTACAGAGAAATTGTAATAAACCGTTCTAGTAATAAAACTACGTTCGCGGGTTTGGCTCCTGGGTCTAATCTGGCTAATTTTTCACTTCAGTTTGGTTTATTGTATCTATTGTATGTCTGTATAATGTTTTTATGTGTCTGTATTATTTGACTGTAGGAGTTATTTAAGCCTGTATGTGTGTATTAAAAATTTTATTTTGTTTATCAGTTATAGCTATATCACTTGCTTCGCTCATGGGTTAGGTTAACGTAATTTCTCATCTTTAGGAACAGAATGGGATTATTATATGATTATTACTATTGTATGAAAAGCTCTATTGTAAAAGAGGAAATATCAGAGCATTACCCTTTTATATCGGAATGCAAATAACAATGGCGATCAGATAAAGATACGAGAATATGAGGAAAGCAAAAGAGTCTTCTGCGATGTTTTGTCAGTAAAAACTCAGAAATGGAAATGCAGTTGGATTGTCTGCAATTTCACAGGGTTAAATCGTCGTTTATTTTACAGTGGAAGACCATAATATTCTGGGAATGCACACATGAAATTCGCTAGTCTTGTTTGTAAATTCTTGAGTAGGAGGTTTAGTCGTTATAGATATGAGGGATTTTTTTTTTTTTAAACTCCTGCATGGAGTAGCGTATTTGGAAAAATGTGAAAGGTACATGCATGTATATTCCGTTGAGTAAGGCTAGCTGAGTACGGTAAATCGAAAAGGGAAGTGTGAAATTTTATACCATTACCTAGTACGTATCATCTTAACATTTCGGAGGATCTGCTGTTTTTATGCCTATAAATGTAGTTAGTGTTTTAATGTACATATTTTGTAAATTATTCAACTGTTAATATTATTTGAAGAATCCCAGTAATTATAATCACCCTCTTCACACTGCATCCAGTGTCACATAGTTAAGCTAGTTGTATCACCATGTACCATAAGAGTGGTTACTCTCAATTTTTACGTGTAGCAGGCCATTGGTTGATGAGTTTCAGTTGACTGTTTACTTTGTAAATGAAAGGTAATTTAGCCATAACAGAACATCACGAACCATGAAATAATTACACAGTGTGTCCACTCTCATCAGTGGCCGATGGCTAATTTCGAAATTAATGTAATTATTTTTGAAGCGATTTAGATCAAAAAAATTATTTAAAAATTACGAAAGTTAAATTTTTATACGGTCCCTCGGTCCTATAAATGATATTTAATAAATTTTTACCACTAGTCTAAGTAAGACAAAAAAAATTCCATTCCTCTGCGATTAAAACTGACCTAGTAATAGCTGTTTAAAGTTGAACCATCTTTTTTGCTGCAAAATAGGGGTCAGTCACAAATTTACTAAAAGTAAAAGTAAACATAAAATATAACATTTCAACAACATAAAAACAATCCATTTTTTAAATTATTCAATACAGACCTGTAAAAAAGATTATCAATTAATTTAAATTTTGCCTTTGATATCAATAATAACTTGAAAAATATTGATCAATTTTAAAAATAATTTTTTTTATAAAATTCTATAAATTCTGAAAAAAGTTCTTGTGACTAAAAGCTTAATAAAAACCTTCTCAAAGGAAAACAATCTACAACTAAATTGTCTCAGAACTTAACATATTCAGAGTATAAATTGCATTTTTTTTGTTTCTCAGATTCTTCTCTTTTTTGAAAATATACTTGAATATTAATATATTAAGTTTTTCATTCCATTTCATTTTAGTTCTTTGTTGAATTCTAAAAGTCGAGAAATATTAAGCAGGAAATTATCATGACAAAAGAGTTGTTATGCGAATAATAATAATAAAAAACTGATCCAAGAATCGCATTCATAATTATGAACTGGAAGCTATGCACATTATAACAAAACATTCGCTAAAGATAAAAAGGAAGCTTTGGAGAAAATGTGACAGCGATTGTCTTCTATTCTGATTTATTTTTCAAGAAGAAATACACGAAGAGAGCTTCATTTACACTTTGTCACATTCAATGATATTTTTATACGTTGTTGTGACATTTATGTACTCTCTTGATTCTCTGTCTTCTGTTTATTAGACATGAGAACTCCTACAAAAATACTGAGAGCGCTAACTATCGACAATTTATTTATATGACAAATCAGAGCTATTATTTTTACGGTTTATTATTTATATTGCACAAAAAAATAACTGTCAAAATGGTTTTATAAGTAAAGATATTTTACAGCATGAGTTTCATAGGTTAGATCATTGATACCTTCACTATGACTTCCTCATTACTCACTGATAAGTCTGGGTGTTACAGTCGATATAGTTGTTATGCAAAACTTCTACGAAAAGTGGTCGATTTTCATTTTTTATACTCTCTTTAAAGTCATAAATTTTTTCATTACACCAGCCAAAGGGCACGTGTATTCAGATATTTAAGGCTGGGGAATTTGGCTATTGTTGCTAAATAGTAACATTTACGAGGAATTACATTTCAGTAACTAATTAATAAAGTGTCAAGTTTTGATTATTTGTTGGAGTGAACTGCATCCATATTTAATCAAAGTTAACTTTCTAACGTATAATTAAAATTAGTAACTAAAAAAAGAAAAGACGATTAGGAAAATTTATGTATTTGTCTGGAATACAATTATCTATATTCTTTGTAATTAGGAAAATAATGTCTTTTTAAAATTGTTCGGTACAGACCAGTGAAAAAGATTATCAATTAATTTACATTTTGCCAATAACATTGAAAATACCTAGAAAAATAATAATCGATTTTCAAAATTAAAAAGAACATTTTATAAAATTCTTCAAGGTGCTTAAAAGAATTCTCGCGACTGAAAGCTTAACAAAACCTTCTCAAAGGAAAACAATCTACACTGAAATTTTCTCGGAACTTAACATATTCAGAGTATAAGTTGCATTTTTTTGTTTTTCAGCTTCTTCTCTTTTTGAAAATATTCTTGAATATCAATATATTAAGTTTTTCTTTCTATTTCATTTTAGTTCTTTGTTAAATTCAAAATGTCGAGAAATATTAAGCAGGAAATTATCATAAAGAATGAATTATTATGCGAATAATAATAATGAAAAAAAATTTATCCAAACAGCTTTTTGAATCACAATCTTAGTTAAGAACTGAAGGCTATGCACATAATAACAAAACATTCGCTAAAGATAAAAAGGAAGCTCTGGAGAAAATGTGGAAGTTTTTGTCTTCCATCCTGATTTCTTTTTCAAGGAGAAATATGTGAAGAGAGCTTCATTTATACTTTGTCACATTCAATGACATTTTTGACGTTGTTGTGACATTTATGTACTCTCTTGATTCTCTGTCTTTTATTTATTCGGGATGAGAATTCTAACAAAAATACTGAAAGTGCTAACTATCGACATTTTATTTATATGACAAATCATAGCTATTATTTTTACTGTTTGTTATTTATATTGCACAAAAAAATAATTTCAAAATGGTTTTATATGTAAAGATATTTTACAGCATGAGTTTCATGGGATAGATCATTGATACCTTCACTATGACTTCCTCACTCTTCACTGACAAGTTTGGGTGTTATAGTCGATAAAGATGTTAAGGACAACTGCTACGAAAATACGTGGATTTTCATTTTTTTATATTCTCTTTAAAGTCATACATTTTTCTTTCACACCAGACTAAGAAAACGTGGATTCAGATATTTAAAGCTGAGGAAATTGACTACTATTGCTATATAGTAACAATTACGACCAATTACATTTCAGTAACTAATCAATAAAGTGTCAATTTTTTATTATTTGTTGGAGGATATTACATCCATTTTTAACCAAAGTTAACTTTCTAACGTGTAATTAAAATTAAGACTAAAAAAAAGAAGATTAGGAACATTTATGTTTTTGTTTGGAATACAATTATCTGTATTCTTTGTAATAAGGAAAATAATGTCTTTTTTAAGTTGTTCAGTACAGACCGCTAAAAAAAATAATCAACTAATTTAAATTTTTCAAATGACAATAATAATACCTTGAAAAATATTAATCAATATTCAAAATTAAAAAGAATATTTTATGAAATTCTGCAAGGTGCTTAAAAGAGTTCTTGCGACTGAACGCTTAAGAAAACCTTTTCAAATGACATCAATCTACACCGAAATTGTCTCAGATCTTAATATATTCAAAGTATAAGTTCCATTTTTCTGTTTTTCAGCTTCTTCTCTTTTTGAAAATATACTTGAATGTTAATATATTACGTTTTTCATTTTATTTCATTTTAGTTCTTTGTTAAATTCAAATTGTCGAGAAAAAATAAACAGGAAATTATCATGAGGAAAGAGTTGTGATGAGAACAATAATAATAATAATAAACGATTTATCGAAAAAGCTTTTTGAATCAAATTCTTAATTAAGAATTGAAGGCTGTGCACATAATAACAAAACATTCGCTAACGATAAAAAGGGAGCTCTGGAGAAAATGTGACAGCTATTGTCTCCTATCCTGATTTCTCTTTCAAGGAGAAATAGACGAAGAGGACTTCATTTGCACTTTGTCACATTCAACGACATTTTTTACATTGCTGTGAGATTTATGTACTCTCTTGATTCTCTGTCTTCTGTTTATTAGACATGAGAACTCTAACAAAAATACTGAGAGTGCTAACTATCGACATTTTATTTATATGACAATTTAGAGCTATTATTTTTACGGTTTGTTATTTATATTGAACAAAAAAAGAAATGTCAAAATGGTTTTATATGTAAAGATATTTTACAGCATGAGTTTCATGGGATAGATCATTGATACCTTCACTATGACTTCCTCACTCTTCACTGACAAGTTTGAGTATTATAGTCGATAAAGATGTTATGGAAAACTGCTACGAAAATACACGGATTTTCATTTTTTTATATTCTCTTTAAAAACATACATTTTTCTACTACATCAGCCGAAAAAAGCGTGCATTTAGATATATAAAGCTCAGGAATTTGACTATGGTTTCTCTATAGTAACAATTACGAGCAACTACATTTGAGTAACTAATTAATAAAATTTCAAATTTTGGTTATTTTTTGGAGAGAATTGCATTCATTTTTAATCAAAGTTAACTTTCTAACGTGTAATTAAAATTAGCGACCTAAAAAGAAGAAAATTAGGTACATTCATGTTTTTGTTTGGAATACAATTATCTATATTTTTTGTAGTATGGAAAAAATTGTGTTTTTTAAATTGTTCAGTGCAGACCAGTAAAAAGGATTATCAATTAATTTGAATTTTGACAATGACATTAATAATACCTTGAAAAATATTAATTAATTTAAAAAAAATCTGCAAGATGCTTAAAATAGTTTTTGCGACTGAAAGCTTAAAATAAAATATTTTCAAAGGAAAACCTTTTACCGCGAAATTGTCTCGGAACTTAACATATTCAGAGTATAGGTTGCATTTTTTTTTCTTTTTCTGCTTCTTTTTTTTTAAATAAACTGGAATATTAACACATTAAGTTTTTCCTTCTATTTCATTTTAATTCTTTGTTAAGTTCAAAATATCGAAAAATATTAAGCAGGAAATTATCATGAGAAAAGAATTGTTATGCGAATAATAATAATAATAATAAAGATTGATCCAAGAAGCTCTTTGAGTCAAATTCTCAATTAAGAACTGAAGGTTGTGCACATAATAACTAAACATTAGCTAAAGATAAAAAGGAAGCTCTGGAGAAAATGTGACAGCGATCGTCTTCCATTCTGATTTCTTTTTCAGGGAGAAATAGACGGAGAGAGAGCTTTATTTACACTTTGTCACATTCAACGACATTTTTATATATTGTTGTGACATTTGTGTATTCTCTTGATTTTCTGTCGTCTGTTTATTAGGAATGAGAATTCTTGTAAAAGTTCTGAGAATAGTAAATATCGTTGTTTTAAATATTTTATTTATATTACAAAATCAGAGCACTATTTTTTTGGTTCGTTATTTATATTTACTAAAAAAAATCTAAAACTTATTTTTATAAGATATAGATATTTTAAAGCATATATTTTATAAATCATACCGTAAAAAAAGACGGAAGTCTCTTAATTTACGAAAGTGTACTATAAACAGTTACGAAAAATACAATAACCTCTACGGACTCACTCAATATTCCGTAAAAACTTCTTTTATCTTTAGAAATCTTTATTTGCTTCTCAGCTTTTTCGCCTTTTGAAAAGATACTTGAATATTAATATATTAAGTTTTTCATCCTATTGCATTCGAGTTCTTTGTTAAATTCAAATTGTCGAGAAAAATTAAACAGGAAATTATCATGAGGAAAGAGATGTTACGAGAACAATACTAATAATAATAAACGATTTAGCCAAAAAGCTTTTTGAATCAAATTCTTAATTAAGAATTGAAGGCTGTGCACATAATAACAAAACATTCACCAACGATAAAAAGGGAGCTCTGGAGAAAATGTGACAGCGATTGTCTTCTATCCTGATTTCTTTTTCAAGGAGAAATAGACAGAGAGAGCTTCATTTACACTTTGTCACATTCAATGTCGTTTTTATACGTTGTTGTGACATTTGTGTACTCTCTTGATTCCCTATTTTCTATTTATTAGGAATGAGAACTCTTATAAAAATGCTGAGAATAGTAACTATCGATAGCGTCAATATTTTAGATATATTACAAATCAGAGCGCAAATTTTACGATTCGTTATTTGTATTGTACTAAAAACATATTTATTTAAGATTTATATATTTTATAGCATGTATTTTATAAGTCATACCGTAAAAAAGGACAAAAGTTTCTTAATTTACGAAAGTATACCATAATAACGTACAAACCTGTAATGAGTCTCCCAGTATTCTGAAAAGTATTCTTTTATCTTCAGAAATCTCACAAAAAATATCTTTGAAATGTAAAGAGGGGTTTCAAAATAATGACAACATGATATTAATTGATTTTAATAATTCATATTGTGTTATGGTTTACCTGTAAACATAATTGTATATCAGTTTATTTGTACCTAACTATCTAGTAGTGCCAACTTTTCAAAAATATTATGTGGACTCAAAATTTTTTTTTAGCAACATAGCACATACATTTTTCCCCTTTGTGTGTATGCGTGCCGAAAGAGAGGAGGAACAAATGACTAAAGATAAAACATTGAAATTGAATTGTTTTTTCTAAGCAAATTTTTAAATCATTATAATTTTATAAATCATAAAATCATATTCTTATATAATATTACTCTTATTTATTTTAAATAACATAGGAATTGCTAACTGTGAAAAGTGCAAAAAAAAAATAAAGCTTACATTTTAGTCATAAAGTGATTTATTAATTCACGACCTTAAAACAGATGACAAAATATATAAAAATTTGTTTTTGTGTGGAATTTAACAATGCTTGGCTGAAGGGTAGTTCAATGCTCCTGTGAGTCTAATTCATGTCTCTATTATTTATCAATGAAAACTGTTTTGAGAACGTGGATAAAACAAAATATCATTTCAGTGATTATAATTAAAAAAAATTATAACAATTGAAATGGGATAGGCGGAAAGATCAAATTATTAGATGGGCACGCGTTCCATGGGCCCATATAAGTCGACGCCACTGTAACTATGACGAAAATTGTCCATGCCTTCAAATTTTAGACGCCCTGTATAGGTATGTAGGATGTACGTGTTTATGTGCATCTGTGTGTGATGTTGTGTGCATTTGTGTGATTGTTTTACGAATTTAAACTTAAATTTTACCCTTTAAAGATATTTTTGAATCAGGATATGTGTTTAATACTCAATAATGCACATAAATAACACACATTTTTGAAAATTTTGACACTTCATTAATGCAATAGAAATGTAATATAATTAAGATACTAATTTAAAAAAATAAAATTAAAATATTAGTAATTAAATAAACTTTGGTAATAACGTTACAATATAATAAATATATTTTTTATTTTATAACGTTATTGCAATTTTAGTCAATCAATAACGGAAAAAATTCCGTAAATAACAAAGAAAATAGTTTATTTGAAATAATTACATTTAACTATATTTAAAAAAGAATGCTAAATGTTTAAAAGAGTTTTTGTTTCGCTTCTAAAATTATTCGGCACCATAAAAAAATCGTAATAAAATGTTATCAAAATCGAAAAGAAATCGTATTTCACGTTTTTCTGAATATGTTTCTCAATCAATCAATTAATATGTAATTTTGAAGTATTTAAAAATAGTTATAGGCAGAAAACATTTAAAAGCATTAACAAACTAACAAGATTTTAAAAAATTATTAGTTTATCCATTACCGAAGAAATACAAAACTAAAGAAATCCAGCTGAAATATCTATTACATTTATTGTCCCTTTAGTAAAAAATAAATAATTAAATAAAAATAAAGCTATTTTCCATAGCTTTTATTCAGAATTTTCTATATCCTTTCTGCCGATTTTGCATAAACTTCAAAGAGTTACAAAATATCTTCGCAAGAAATAGAAAAAATGAATATATGTATCAGTTTGAGAGGCAATCCAGTAATGATAAACATGATTTCAGCGTTTCGGAAATTCACAAGATAAAAATTGAAGCCAAGAATAATAATATAGATTTATTTTAAGCATAATATTTCGTATTATGCATTCTGAATTCGACTGAAAAATTAAATACATTGAACTTACAATTACACAATGGGGTTAAGCAAAGGAGTTAGCAAGATGCGTCATACAGATTGAAGATGAGTCTCCTAAAGAGCTATTTTACTGTCACATGTGGGGCAATATGATTAAATTTAATGAAGACTTCTGCAATTAAGAAACTCATTTAAGGTTTTTTTTTATATTTTCTGACTCAGATTAACTACTCCATTTATGTGGTTTTACAAGCATTCTCTCCAAATAAACATATGACATTTTTAAATTAAAAAAAAAAAGAAACCATGAATTAAAACTGTTACATGCAGGACATAATATTGGGCATGGTTTTACAATTTTTACAATTGACTCAACTTTATAATTGATTTTTCCTATTAAAAAATTCTACCTGAAACAAAAAATTTCAGAAGCTTTGGTTGCTACTTATTGGTACAAAACTAAAATGGAAACTGAATGCTGGGTCAAGCCTGCCTATTTATTTATTTTTATTTTTCTATCGAATTTGATAGTTTTGTCCCTGCGTTTTGTTTAAATGTTTTTCTTCAATATATATTTTTCCCCATGTTTCAATGTAGTAATTTTTTATTAAATTCAATGGTTCATATATTCTAATAAAATTAATGGATATACTACCTCTGACAATAAAGTTCTGTGACTAATCTTCTAGCATTAATGAAGATGAAATATTAACGAAAGTTACCATACCATCTTTCAAAATAGTCATCTCCTATAACCATGCACCGCTGAGATCTGCTATACATGTCCTGGGAAATTCGCAAGAAGTCTTCTTTTGGGATGAAGTTCAAAAGCTTCGTCACGTTTCGTTGGATGTCAGCAATATAGTCAAATATCTTTCAAAGAGAGTTTGAGGTGTGAAAATAAGAAGAAGCCTAGAGGATTGAGATCTGGAGAATAAGAAGGATGTTCAATTTGCGCAACCCCTCATGAATTTCTTTCGGTGTCTTGCAAAGCTTAAAACCAAACTTTAAACTCTTCTTTTATTCTTTCATTTTTCTGTTCTCGGTTAAGAACCAACACACTGAAGAAGCACTTAGTAAAGCACGTCTTACGCAGAACATAAACGACGCTCAACTGAAGAACGGTACGGGAAGGTAGTCTACACTTGCCTCTATGCAGGTGCAGTGTTTTGTTCCCCAGTGTTGCGAGATCTGTCGTTCAGAATTCATTCACCGAACTTTATTGTCAGAGGTAGTATATATATATATATATATATATATATATATATATATATATATATATATATATATATGGAGGTATAAAAAATTAATTGATCTATGTGTACCTTATGTTGTAAATTACACATGTATATGTTAATTTGATTATTTTTCAGGAAGTTGAAGATTAAAGTATTCCGCAATATGGAAAGTATCGAGGCTCTTGTTGAAGCCAAAAATAAACAAGCAGAAAGACGAGGCTTTGATGGAAATGAGAATACTGAGTTACAAATTTACAAGAACTACAACAATTGAAAACCATAATAATAATAACGACATATAAATAAATGTGATTTAACAAATTACAACGACTATTTGGAAAATGATATTTTCAAAGACTTATAAATAAATTCTACATTTAAAATTATTAATAACATTAATAAACAACAATTTTATGATGATCAAAACGTGGTATAGGTAATAACAGTGTGCTATATTATATAAGCCATAGATTAAAAATTAATATTACTGTACCAATCATACACAAATTTTAAACGAACTTTTAGTTTTACATTTTTCGTTACTGCAAATTTTTAAACTTCTAAATAGCACACATTTTAAATTTTTACACCATCATATAAAGAATAAAGTACTTTTAAATGGAATTTGTTTGAAAACTGCATCTCAATTTGTTTTTAAGTTATTATTTTTTAAAATTTTTTTAATACTTTTTTTGTCATCGTGACAACAGATATTTTTCATTTCTGGAAGTCAAACATGAACGAATCAGAAAACGAATAAAGTAAAATACAGAAGTATCCCATTTTTGGACATTAATCATGTACTAATCCGAAAACGAATAAAATAAAATAAGTTGCGAAATTTAACCAATAAAAAGATTTAAATATGTTTCACATTTCCCAATTCTCTATCGAAAACAATAACTATTTTCCAAATAATTAATAAAACAGAGAGACAATATGTATTTATAGATTTGAAAAGGTTCATGAAAGACAGAGAGGGGACGTAGAAGAGAACTATAATGTTAGATTAAATAAACATAAACAATTGTATTAAAATGAAAACTGAATTTAATACAAAATAATTTTGATGATAAGATTGCAATAGTCTAACACCCTTTCATAATCTAGCATTACATCATAAAAATAAAAAGAAAAGAAATTTCTATTAAACAATTATTAAAAATAGTATTGCATGATTTTTAAACATCATCTGTGCAAACAGCAAAGACATGAAAGGTCATAAAATTTAAATTTAGGCACAGCTTTCGTAAACAAAACAGCAGTTTGAATATTTGTAGGAATATTCGATATTACTTTCTCCTGTAACATTATAAATAACTTTTAGTTTTTTATCAATGTGTTTAAATCTGCCGTACTTTAGGTAAAGCCTTCATAAACAAAACAGAAATGTGAATATTTGAAGGAATATATTCAATTTTGATATTATTTTCTCTTTCAACATTATAGATAAATTTTAGTTTTATATCAATATGTTTCATTCTTCTGTAATTGCTCTCACTACCTATACAGTGGCGGTCAAAAGTTTCCGGCCAGCAAAATTTTTTCAGTTAATTTGTAAATATACCCATATAAAGGGGAATCTCAAAGTGATATTTATATATTTTATTGACATAATAGTTGATAACTTACTTATAGAAGAACATGTAAATCTCAAGAAATTTATCTGACAAAATTAAATATAAAGTAAAACACATGTTCTTAAAAGTTTCCGGCCACCTTCACAAGTTTGTAAAAAAGTGGAACTGTAATAAAAAAATTCCAGTGATCAACAACATTTACAATTATTATTTTATCGTCTTACTATTTTATTAGCTTTAGTAATAAGTACTGCTGCGCAGCAACGTAACATTCATAGAATCAACTGTTAAAGATCGTCTACGGTACGTTTTTCCCACATTTCTTGCAATTTTGTGAAATTTCGGCTGAGTTGGAATATTTATAGTTCCGCAGACTTTTGTCAACTTCTTTTCAAAGATTTTCTATTGGATTCATGTTGGGCACTTGGGCTGATCATTTCAAAAACGAAATTTTTTGTGCGATAACCATTGCTTATCGAGGTTTGCAAACATTATTTATGTCATTATCATGGTAAGAAAAATAGTTGCGACCAAATTTTTTTATTTAATTAGGCAGGAAATAGTCTTGCAAGATATCCTTATATATTGTATCATTCACCTGACTGTGGATTTCAATTAACGGACCTACACTTTTTGAAGAAAATACTCCCCATAGCATAACGTGTTCCCCGCCATGCTTCATTGTAGAATAAAACAGGTCGAATCATATGTTTTGTTGTTAGGTCATCGGATGTTGTGTCTGCCATCACTTTCAAAACTGTTTCGAATTCGATTGATGGAAAAATAGAACTTATTTCCAGTTTTCACTTAACCAGACTTTGTGTTTGTTGGAAAACGCCAGTCGGGTACGTTTGTACTTTTTTTTAACTCTTAAATAATTTTAACACCGGCTCTTCCATAAAAGTTATGCATCACGTCACCATGCTCATACGGTATACGGACTTTTTTCAGTAATATTTTCTTTCCGTAAATCGTAGTATGTTGCAGCAGAATTTTTATACGGATTATCAATTGTTTTCTCCTGATAATTCTGTCGACAGGAATAGTAATTTCCCGAAATTTCCCGGACCCCTGAAAGGCCTGAAGGCCACGGCCATTTTTATATAATTTTTAAATATCGATTACGGTCGATTTTACTGATAGATAACTTTGCCGCAATGTCTCGAGAAGATTGGCCTTTTAGCGACAAACTAATCACTCATTTATGAACAATAATTGTTTCACAATAATTGTTTTCCATTTTGAATTCAGATTATGCTATACATGTTGATTTATTCATAAATACAACCAAAAAACAGTGTACCGATAGAAAAAAAATTAAAAAATGATAAATGGCCGGAAACTTTTGCACACGCGAACTTCGAATTTTATCCCTTTGCATGAAGCATCTTCAGTATGCAATCAAAATGATCACGTGGTCAGAGGTTATTCACATATTCCAAAGTTTTGAAACAATTGTGCTTCTTCTTTGCTGAAACCTTTTGATAAATAAATCGAAGAAACTAACTTGCCGGAAACTTTTGACCGCCACGGTACATTTCATACGTGATTTATTATCCTCAAAAATATGCAAATTCTTAATATTTAGAATTTTACAAGCAAATGCTTTAAAACAATAATAAGTCTTTCAGTATTTTAGTTAAATCACTAACTTCAGCTTCAATTGACTATAATGTAACTGATTTTTTATGTGCGTTCGTAATTATATAATACGTTGCACCTATAGTGGTCGTTCAATCCGTCCGTCTGTCCGTCCGTCTGTCCGTCAGTTCGTCTGTCTGTCCGTCCGTCTGTCCGCATATAACAACGCAAAAACTACCCAACCGAATAGTTTGAAATTTAAAATACATAATTATTACATAATTTTGTCGAGTCATTTCAAACTTTATGAAACTCGGATGCATAGATCAATTACAGAGGCAATCAAAAGTATTCCATTACATTACGGTCAAAGGAGAAAAAAGTTTGAAATGCATTTTAATCGTTTGAAATTTAAAATACACAATTATTACATAAGTCTGTCGAGTTATTTCAAATCTTTTGATAATTGTGTGCATAGATCAATTACAGGGGCAATCAAAAGTATTCAATTACATTATGGTCAATGGAGAAAAAGTTTCAAATATATTCTATACGTTTGAAATTTAAAATACATAATTATTACATAATTTTGTCGAGTTATTTCAAATTTTATGAAAATCGGATGCATAGATCAATTACAGGGACAATCAAAAGTATTCCGTTACATCACGGTCAATGGGAAAAAATGTTTCAAATGCATTTTAATCGTGTTACACTCATGCGAACTTAATAAAATTTAATTGCAACTATAAAGTACGTATTATAATACACATCTTACATAATTTGTGGTGCAAAGAGCATTTGTTATTGATTTACAAGGCCACACAAAAATATTCCATTACACAATGGTATAGGGAGAACATTGTTTGATGAGCGTTTTAATTGTAATTCACTATTTACAATTTTATGAGATTGATATATAAAAGTAATATTTTTAAAACTTCGTTATCGTACGAACGCACCTAATTTGCTACGCTTCACATGCATTTTCCAACTTTTGTTTATTACAATACTATAGAACAGACGTTACAAAACATCAAAATATAATCTGATACGGATTTCCGACCATCTGATTTTGCCCTCAGGCGGTATCAACGTAGTACATAATTAATTATTTTAATTTGATAATTTGGCATGATAATTTTGCGTTTTTAAACAAATTTTGCGACCAAAGTTCCTTTTAAATACCCTTTTTTTTAACTGTTTGGAAAATAGTTGTTGTCCTCGACAGAAAACTGGGAATTCTGAATGTTTTTATTGGTTGGATTCCACAACTTATTTCATTTCAGTCGTTTTCTGATTAGTCCATGCTTAACGTCTAGAAATTCAATACTTCTGTGACACGATGACAAAAAAAATGTATTAAGAACTACCAAAAATAATAATACCACAAAAACAAATTTAGATACAGGTTTCAAATAATTTGCATTTAAAAGTATTTATTTTATATACGACGATGTAAAAATACAAAAAGGTATGATGGTTAGAAGTTTAAAAATTTACAGTACCGAAAATTGTTAACTGAAATTTCATTTCATATTTGTTTACGATTTGTCCAGGACTATTGATGCGCCTCTAAATGTCCAGGCATATTAATATGACTCTGTTATTACGTAACAATTGTAATTTTTACGTAAAAAATTACGTAAAAAAATTTCATGCCTTAGTTCTTGAGATACAGCTAAGCGATAATCACTAATAATGCACCATGACAGTGCCACATGTTATGCAGTTTGCACCAAAACATAGTCAGCACCTTTTTTAATCAGGACTCACTAAATATAAAGTTTTATGAAAATCCATGCACTGTTTCTTGAGATATAGCTATTCTGGGAATTGTAACGTATGCAATACAGCAGCGCCAGCTGTTGAGTGATACACTCCAAAAACTAATCATATGTACTTTAAATAAAAGTCTCATAGAATCTAAAATTTTGTGAAATTTCGTGCATCAGTTCTTGAGATAGAGCACTCACAAAATTTTTGTCACAGACAGACTGATTGACAGATACTTTGTAAAAACTTGTTTTTCAAATTCTTTGGCCCCTAAAATGTGTAGATCCGTCGAAAAAAGGCTTTTCTAAAACTTTTAAAAATCCTATCCTTTTTTCTTATAAAGATCGAAGAAAGTAATAACCACCGGGCCTAGATTTAAAATATTATCTACATATAGAGCAATAATTATTTTATTATCATTACTATACCAAAAAAATATAAGGTTCAGTATCTTGTGATTATATTAATGTTAATTTTGAAACAAATTCAAGAATTTTTTCAAACATTTTCCTGAGGCTTGCTTGAGATCATATAAACTTCTTTTATATGGGCCCATCTTAGTTATGCGAGAGTGTGAAAAAGTACCGGCGAAGAACTGCACCTGTGAAAAGTTAAGTAAGCAGCTCTTTCATCTCGCGTTGCAGTCGAGGAATCTAAGCAATGTTGCTTTTAAATTTTGTCACATATCTCTCCAAAATCCATTTTTTTTTAATTCCAAGATTTAAAAAAAAAAGCATTGCGGTGTCGGTTTGACATTACAAATGAGGTTGAACAATGGCTTTCAAGACAGTCCGCAGATTACTTCAGTGATGCCTTTCGAGAGACAAAAAAAAATGATGGGAGAAAAGCATAATTCTGGATATTGACTATACAGAGAAGTCATAGAATTAATAAAAAGAATATTGCCCAGTTAAACTGATGGCATTGAGCTCACAGGCTAAGCATACTAATTGTACATTGCCTTGTATTTTCGTTAATTCCGTTCGAAAAAAAAATTAAGAAGGGGAAACAGCTCTCCCCTTTCTCCTTTTTTATACTTTATCATTGAACTTCCTAAATATCAAGTACATGCTTTATCATATTAAAAAATCTATATCCAAAATTCAGAGCAAATCGGATAATTCTTAATAAAAACCCATTTAGCATTTATATAATTTAAGAGGAGTTATTCCCCTCTTTTAAACTCAACCATTAAACTTCCAAAACTATTCAGAGATTTGAACGAAATCTGACAATTCTGACTGAAAAATCCATTTATGCAAGTTAAGGGGAGGGGCATTAGAACCCCCGTTCCCCCTGTTTATACCTATTCAATGAACACCTAATAACAGCCACGGTATCGCCTCATCCGAATGATCCTATATCTAAATTTTGAACGAAAATCGTTAATTCTGCATGAAAATCCCGTTTATATCAATTAAGGGGGGGGGAATGAGCCCCCCGTTCCCCCTGTTTATACTTATTCAATGAACACATAATAACAGTCACGTAATCGCCTCATCAGAATGATCCTATACCTAGATTTTGAACGAAAACTGTTAATTCTGCATGAAAATCCCGTTTATATCAATTAAAGGGAGGGGCATGAGCCCCCCGTTCCCCCTGTTTATACTTATTCAATGAACACCTAATAACAGCCACGGTATCGCCTCATCCGAATGATCCTATATCTAAATTTTGAACGAAAACCGTTAATTCTGCATGAAAATCCCGTTTATATCAATTAAGGGGGGGGGCATGAGCCCCCCGTTCCCCCTGTTTATACTTATTCAATGAACACATAATAACAGTCACGTAATCGCCTCATCAGAATGATCCTATATCTAAATTTTGGACAAAAACTGTTAATTCTTCATGAAAAACCCATTTATATCCATTAAGGGGAGGGGCATGAGCCCCCCGTTCCCCCTCTTATACATATCGAATGAACTCCAAAAACTAATCAGGGAAGCGCCTTATCAGGATATACCTATATACAAAATTTCAAGTGGATCCGATATTTTTATCATGAGTTATCGCGTTACGTACGAACATACATACAGAACGGGCGGGCACATAAGCTCTCAGGCTATGATAGCCTGTGAGCTAAAAAAATAATAATAAGTAATAATAAAAGCAACAATAATAATAATTGAGATATCGATTGATTTCTAGTGATAAATAAAATTTTACGCAGGCATCACAGATTTGGAGTAAAAAATTAAAAATAAAAAGTAAAAAATAGACAAATAATAAAAAATTGTAAATTAAGAAATCACAACGACTATTTGGAAAGTAATATTTTCAAAGACGATAATTTTAGTCTTATAAATGATTTCTATATTTAAAAAAACAATAATAACATAATTTTTAGGATGATTTAAACGTAGCTTATGTAATAACAGAACCATATTAATATGCCTGGACATTTAGAGACACGTTAATATTCCCGGACTAATCGTAAACAAATATTAAATGAAATTTCAGTTTAGCAATTTTCGGGATTGCAAATTTAAAAATTTCTAAACCTCGCACATTTTCAACTTTTACACCATCGTATAAAGAAAAAAATTACTTTATATGCAACATGTTTGACACCTGTATCTAAATTTGTTTTAGAATTATTTTTAATTTTTTTGTGTAGTTTTTAATACATTTTTTGTCATCGTGGCAACAGAAGTATTCCATTTTTTGACATTAAGCATGGACCAATCAAAAAACGAATAAAATAAAATAAGTTGAAGAATTCAACCAATAAAAAGATTCAGATATACTTCAGATTTCCCACTTCTCTACAGAGAACAACAACTAATTCCCCAAATAGTTAGTAAATAAAACACTAAAAGTGACAACAATGATATGGAATCACACACATGTACTTTCAAGATATGTAATTAATCCATTATTCTCATTGTTTTTTTTGTTTTTTTGTTTTTTTTTTTTGTATTTTGCCCTTTTTTTATGCATTTAGTTTTACAGTATTTATTCTGCATTACTTTTGTATTTTCATTGTATAGTCGGATACCATTATTACTTAAATTTTTTCTATAATCTATGAAACATCCTGTATCTTTCACTTTCGTAATTTGCTTTTATTTCACACAATTAAATTTTACTTAAGTTTATTATAATTTTACTACAAAATGATTTGATTCTTACTTACATAGAAGTCAAAATATTATAATAATATTTTCCATTAGTTCATTTATTCGTAAATTGCCATCTACCTCATCATGCTGCGCATAAATTATCTAATGTCTGATCGTTGATAAGCATGAAAATTCAAGACAGGAAAAGATTTATTCGCGTGAATTACTGTTATTCCATTATTCATCCTCATTAATTATTTTAGTTGTGACATGATCTAGATTACTATTAATGACACGTTCATTGTACACAGTTTATTTATTGCAAAATTATAGAGATAAAAAGCTTCATACACACAAAAGAAAAATAAAGTGTTTTTATTGATGGAATTCCTAACAATATTGTTAGTAATAATGCTATGTAGTATATTTTAATCCTATATAATATAGCGCAAAGGTGAAATATATTTAGTTAACCATGCGACATTTCAAAGTATTTACAAATGTAATAAATACAAATCGTGCTTGTTTTTTTAAATGTCATTAATTTTTATTCAAAATACGTATTGACTCTAAAAGCCTATAAAAAAATTTTCACAATGAAAGAATTGCAGTTGCTTCTTCTTCCAAATTTAAATTTCAGTATATAATCAAGTAATAATTTCATAACATATATTTATATAAAGAAATATTGGTACATACGTATTATCAGTGCTTGGTTACCGTCGCCACAGAAACAATGCCGCCAAAAATATAAATGGCTGTAACCATCTACATATATATTACGCTATCGTATGTGGCACAAAAATCACGATAATTTGTTAGTTGTTTAACGGCAATGTCCAAATGAAACTCATCTTATTGGTTACTGTGCAAAAGCCCTTTGCTAAGATTTAGACAGTGGTAAATTGGATTTCTTTATGTTTGGTTCCTTCGCTGCATTTATATAGCTTCAAAATGTCATTAATTTTATTTTTTTCTATTCTTTTTACTTAAAAAAATAAATAAAAGTCATGAATTTTAAACTTTTCAGTTTCAAATTAAAGATATGTATTATAAATGAAATGAGTGAAAGGATTATATTATTATATTTTAAATAGTTAATGATATACGAAAAAATGCCACGGGTACAAAATTTGGTGATTTATTATCTGCCCCAGGCTAGCAAAAAAAAAAAAAAAGTACTGAGTTCTTGATTTATCAGCATAGATGTCGTTATATGCAACACATTGGTGAGTTATTTTTCTGACGCCAATTTGGCGAAAACGTAGTTTTCAAATACCAGTTACATACATATCATTTTTAACTAATTTCTGTTATTTAAAAAGGGAAATAATAATAAGTAAAAAAAAAATAGTTAATAATTATAGAATAAAACAATTTACATCATTTTTTAAAAAGAAAATAAAAGTAAGCAAAAGTTTATTAATAAATTAATAACTATAGCCGGGTTAACATATGAGGGACATATAGTTGCCATTTTTGTTGTAATTGCACCAATGAGGTGGGTATATGACATCTGTGCCTATTTCTCTAGCAGAATCTTCTAATTTGGCAGAAAATTGAGAAATTGAAATAAATTATGAATAAAAACAGTATGATTTCATGCTTAGTATACATTCAAGGGAGACCAAACTTGTCGCAGAGGGCGGCTAGTTTTATTTATTTATGTATGTTTGTTATCTTCAATTTAAGTGCATTGTAAATACTAGATAGTAGTCACATTTAAGGCAGCGTCAAAAGTATTTATATATGCTTATTGTTTAATATTGCATGCAATAGATATAGATGAAATATATTATATTCATTAATATAATATATTTATATTCTAGTATTTGTACTATATTCTTTCTGGTAGGCATAAGAAACCGATAAAAATAAAAATATAATCTTTAAAATCTTGTTTTCCTAAAGCCGACAATGTGATTTTTGGTGTTTAATAAAATAATTCTAAGTTACTGATTTGTATTATTGTAGATTGCTTTTATGTTATTTATGTTACTTTAATAATTTTATGTACTTATTAAATCTACGATAAATTATCGTTTTGTATGCCATTAGCAATTGGCAATGTTGAACAAAATTGGCGATTGATAACAATTTTTGGTTATTTATTCAACTAGACCGAAAAACAAGTAACTACTGAAATATTTAAATCCACGCTATGTATAAAATACTTTGTGTTTAATTGATAAAAGTACTTTACGGTGAAATAGCAATGATTTTTAGCACTTTCCAACAAAGTTGAAAAGAGCTTATGCATTCGGTTTGTCTGTCCGTCTGTCCGGATGTCCGTCCTTCCGCACTGTAACTCCCGTAAATATACTCGGATTACTATGAAATTTTTATATGTTATTGATGTTTACCCTAGCACGAACCCTATTGAAAATGACGTATCTACCATGATTAGTTTATCTACAGAGAGAATCAAAATTTCCCATTACATTACGGCCTATGGGGGAAAATCCTTAATATACTCGGATTGTTATGGAATTTTAGGACGTTATTGACGTTTACCCTAGAACGAACCCTATTGAAAATGAAGTTTCTACCATGATTAGATTATCTACAGGGCGAATCAAAAGTTTCCCATTACATTACGGCCCATATGGAAAAATCGTTAATGTATTCGGATTGCCATGAAATTTTAGGACATTATTGATGTTTACCCTAGCACAAGTCCTATCGAAAATGAGGTTTCTACTCTGATTAGTTTATCTACAGGGCGAATCAAAAGTTTCCCATTACATTATGGCCTATGGGAAAAAATCGTTAACCACTTAACTGGCGACAGGTATGGGGAAATAGTGCTTTTACCCACGACTTATCTCGGGACAGACGGTTAAGAGTTTCGGATTGCCATGAAATTTTAGGACGTTATTGATGTTTACCTTAGCACGAACCCTATTGAAAATGAAGTTTCTACCATGATTAGTTTATCTACAGAGAGAATCAAAAGTTTCCCATTACATTACGGCCTATGGGGGAAAATTGCTAATATACTCGGATTGCCATGAAATTTTAGGACGTTATTGACGTTTACTCTAGCATGAACCCTGTTGAAAATGATGTTTCTACCATGACCAGTTTATCTACAGGGCGAATCAAAAGTTTCCCATTACATTACGGCCTATGGGGAAAAATCGTTAATATACTCGGATTGCCATGAAATCTTAGGACGTTTTTGACGTTTACCCTAGCACGAACCCTATTGAGAATGAAGTTTCTACCATGATTAGATTATCTACAGGGCGAATCAAAAGTTTCCCATTACATTACGGCCCATATGGAAAAATCGTTAATGTATTCGGATTGCCATGAAATTTTAGGACGTTTTTGACGTTTACCCTAGCACAAGTCCTATCGAAAATGAAGTTTCTACTCTGATTAGTTTATGTACAGGGCGAATCAAAAGTTTGCCATTGCATTACGGCCTATGGGGAAAAATCGTTTCAAAGGAATTTTAAAGAAACTATACCCTGTCAAACATATTTAAATATGCATTCTATAAAATATAAGGTGAAAATGTAGCTATTATTCATTTACAGGGTCACACAAAAGAATTCCATTAGATAATGGTAAAAGGGGGAATTGTGGGTGACATATTTTAAATATATTAAACTGTTTCATGTATAATAAAATTTATGTATGTCACTGAAGCTTAATATAAATTATACGCTACTGTCTTGCATAATATGAAGTACATAGCATTTACAGGGCCACACAAAAGATTTCAAATAGTATATTCTTTCCGAAGTACCGTATATGTGTCCGATGATGGCTGATGGAGGGATGAAATGCATTTTAATTATGATATGCGCGTTTATATTTTGCTAAATATATACAAATTATATGTGTATAAATGTTATAGTTGATATATAGGGCTACCCAAAAAAGCTCACCAAATTTACTGAATATGAGCGTAAATTATTTAAACGTGGTTCTTAAATAAGCTATGCATTTTTACGCTGAGCTTCATTCAATTTTCTGAGAAATGTTTGCAGAATATAAATAAAAGGATTTACAGGGCCACACAAAGAATTCGGTACATGGACGCCTATGAATGATAATTTATGATAATGTGATTTCAGTTGTTTTAAAAGTGTTTTAGTTTACAATAAATTTTAGCCTAATGCTGACATGTAATAAAGGTACAATGTAAACTACAGGGCTGAACAGAAGTACTCAAGTATGTTTCCATCTAATAGTATGAATTGCTAAAAAAAGAAATTTCAAGCTACTGGGTATTTTCTTGCTGAGCTAAATTTTCCCATTATATCAACTGACATATGAAATACAGGGCTGTTCAAAATGACTGGAATACATATTTGGGTATATTTCACTATACACTATTATTTCCCTAAATAACAAAGTTTTATTAAAGATTTCATTAAGTGTTGGAAAGTGCTTCATAATCTATGCTTAACGCATGATTATTTTTACTTGTTTTAAAATATGTAATAAATAAATGAAAAGCAATTTAATGACAGATAAAGACAAATTTTTACAAAATACAGTAATATTAGAATTTATAGATAACTTGATTTTCAAGAAAACATGTTATCATTTTAATTAAATAAACAGAGTCGAACTAATTTTAAGTAAATCAAGGTGTTTTTGTTCATTTTAATTTGGTTCTATTGCTAGTTAGTTTATTGTAGTTATTTACTATTAGGCTTGCCAAAATCTTACGTTTTGTGCTGGACAATTCCTTATTGCGATGTTAAACCTTTTCCTGCCTCAATACAATGTAAAAAATATAATCTTTTTTCAATTTACAAAAATATAATATATCTACGTTTGAAAAAATAAATTAACTTCCTCAGAGTTGCATATGATTCTGAAAAGTCTTTTTTATTTCATGAAAACTCACAAACCAACATATATTTTCGATCTTTAAAGAAAATATAATGTCAAATTATAACAGGTAACTATTAAACTCGAAAACAGAAACATATTAAATACAAAATTTCTTGTGAATATATTTACTTTGGGGAACATATCAGGGAAGTTTGTACAGTGAATTAGTTAATTTTCTACAATCGAAATATGGATTTTTAGGATAGTGTTAATTCTCACTTGCGCAGTGGTGACCATCCCCCCAAACCCAATGACGCAAATCCCCCCCCCCCAAATTCTTCATACTTCAACATTGACCCCCCCTTCCCCCTAAACAGAATATCAACTGTAAAATATATTCTACTTATAATAAACTGCACATTCAAAAGATAGCGAGATGAGCATAGCGGAATGAGTTTTTATTGCCCTCATCTAGAATTTAAAGAAAGAAAACACAGGATCTTTTCTGGAAATTAAATGTTGAAAAAATTTTAAAGTTATATTAAAAAAATCAAGATTTTTTAACAGTAAAAAAGGAAATATTAAAAATTTAAAATCCCCCCAAAATATATATATTCTCAAATTCCCCCCCCCCAAAAAAAACTAAATTGTATGACGCATTTTGCGTCACCAAACCCCTCTCTGGGCACCCCTGCACTTGCGTAACTGAACTGAACTCACCCGCAAGAAAATTAACACATCTCTCAAAAATTCATTTTGCGATTTTTGATCCATAAATAGGTGTTTCTTTGGTTCGTTTCGGTGCACAAACAATTTCATAAGTGCAGTTAAGCAGAAAAAGACTTTTTTATACTATATTTTCATTTTTGACCACAGAAGAGGAGTAGATAGTGTGAGAATGTAAAAATACTCAAGCCTAACTTCTTCCTTCTCAAGGGCTTTATGCTGTTATGTATATTTTTATTTCTGTACAATTTCACATTATAGCAAATTCAAGTACATTTTCTTTTGCCCCTTCTGTCAAATTTACTTTTGTCGAAATGTGTCACTATTCTTGCGTGTTCAGCAATATGTGAGTATAACAAATTGATATTACTTTAGCCCTTTCCGGGACAAAGTACTTGTATTCGTAAAATGTTGAAATAATTTTATGACACCACGATTTACAGGATATTTTATTTTTAAACTAATAAAAGTGCACTTTTGCGTATTTAATAAAAGTGAAATTTTCCTAGAAAATTTCTGGTGCCAATGTGGCATTTTCAAATTAAGATTAGGCGTTGTCGGTTTGCCAACACAATCCTTCAAGGGGCTAAAGGTTGATTTGCATGGTGAGATATTATCATGTATATTCGTAAATCATATTTGGTGAAGCGGAAAGTGTTTATTTGGAATTAAGTAGCATTTCCAAAATTTTTATTCCTGTTTACGAAGATTAAAGAATAAACTAAAAATTACTGAGGAACGTTTCGAAAAAACACTGGCAACAGTTTTTATGACTAACTTTTTATAACAATTTTTTACTAATTTTAAACTGGAACTATTTTTATAAATATTTTTTAAGTCTGGAAAATATATTTCTTTCTGAAGTTTCCAAATATAAAGCATGTTTTTCTGAAATTTAGGACTTTATTATGTGGTTATTATACATCTAATTTCTTCTTACATTATATTTTCAAGGATTTAGAAACTTATATATGTATATATATATATATATATATATATAATGTATATATATATATATGTATATATGTATATATATATATATATATATATATATATATATATATATATATATATGTATGTATATATATATGTATATATATATATATATATATATATATATGTATATATATATATATATATATTATATATATACTAGCTGTTACCCGTGACGTCGTTCACGTAGCATTAAAAAAAAGATAAACGCTTTAGTTAAACAAAACGTTTCATTAATAATAATTTAAAATATATATAACACATATCTTATAGGAGGCTATGCAGTAGTTTTTTATGGGGGACTTAAAGAACTCGGTCAAATAAAATGGAAATGTGTTAGATAATATGAGCAATCGCGAAAATGAAATTGCAACCACTTATACTGTAGAACAACTGTAACGCACCCCAATTGTACACAAATCATGTTCAGAATTCCATATCAAAGAAAGAAAAATCATATGTTAAACCTAGGTAATTAAAAAAATCCAACATTTCTATAATACTTAACTACGCCGGCCCATTCTTTTCTTCAGCTGTGTATATAATCTATGTGCTTGTAAATATTCTAAAGACAATGTTAAAATTTTGCTTAGTTAGAAAAAGTGTAACGAAGATTAAAATTCACCTTTATCTATTTCTAATAATAGACAGAAACTTACTTGGATTCTTTTTTACAGTCCTGTATACTACGTGCAAATATTTATACGACCGCATATTTAGCTTAAATTATTCAAGCAAAAAACCCGATTAAAATTATTGAATTCATATTTCCGGGAATCGCTATTGCACAGGTGACCATATATCCGATATTGTATAGTTCGATTGTATAGTCCGATACATGATTTATTCAAATTCTACAAACATCTCTTATTATACTAAATGTAGCTGAACTTCAGGATGCATTAGTTTTCCTTAAAATACATACGATAATTATAAAAGCTCTTCAACATTCTTTTCTAATAGACCATACTTTGGATACAATATCTGAGATCTGGACACAGGTCCAAAATCTTTTATGCGTCTGTGTAAATGAACAACAAAAGTGATGCAAATCATACTTAACTGCAAGCATATTGTAGTAAATTTCAGTATTTATCATTGTATTGATTAATCTCAGTATATTAATTTCATCATGTTTGAAATAGTGCAACGCAATTAAAATATGCTGAGAATATTTTTCCCCGTGGACTATTATATTACCGAACATTTTTCTGTGATCTTGTAAATGAATGTTAAATCTTTTCACCCCATTTTCTATAGAAATCCTGTTGTTGTGCATTTCAGAAACTGATATCAATTTCAATATTATTAAAATAACCTTAATAAAATAACATTATTAAAATGCGCTGCAAATGGTTTTTCTTCACAGACCATTATATATTGAAATACTTTTGAGCTCCCTGTACGCACACTATAAGTACTACACTTAACATATTCAATGGTAACCATGTTCATGTGAACCTTAAAAATGCATGTAAATTTCATTACATTTAAAATTATGTAACATTATCAAAATACACCAGAAATGATTTTTCCTCCTTAAACCATAATGTAAAGTCTCCTTATGAGTGCTCCTGTGATTCAGCTATAATTGCTACCTGGCGCATTTTCAATGCCGCACATGCTATGGCAAAACTCAATAACGTAAGTTATTTTCGTATGAATCCTACTATATTTACTCAAGTTGAAACACGGACAAACAGACGGCAGACCCCAGGCAATCGGCATCCGGTATACAGGCAGGCTGAAGTCGTAAACACTTTTAGACCACGTTAGAAAGTGTCAAAATGGAGGTAGTTTCCGTAAAACGAAAAAAAAAAGTGTTAGGAAAAATCTACTTCAAAACTGTGTTTTAGGTGGCATTTTTGTATAATTTGTACATATATGTTTTGCATACCATAAAAATTTATAGAAATTTATTGTAAAAAAATATTCTTAAAAGTGACAACATATTTTTACTTTTTAAGAGCTAAAAAAAGTGGAATTAATATCCATTTACAAACCTGTTTCTAGCACACTTCGAGCGCATTATGCGAAATTGAGATATTGACTGAGGAAATGTATTTTCTCACAATTACATTAAATCTTTAGATTTTAAGCCCGATTGTACATTTTTAAAGTGATTTTTATTTATATTTGAAGAATTGAACAATTTTAAGAATTAACACACAAAAATATATTTTTTTAATTATTAGTTGAGTTTTTCTTACTTTCTAAGAATGGTAAAAAGTATTTTTCATTGATCATTACGTTATTTACGATATGTATAAATTATTAACATTTTCTAATCATTTAATACTTAATCTTTAAAAAACTTATTTCATTTTAAAATTACATATTTATACTAACCACGCTCAGAAGATAAACTTAATTTTCTTTAAATAATAACTTTTGATATCATAATTCAATCTCATTTCATTACAACATCAGAGCATATTTATTTTATTTTTAATATGTGACGTCACAGTTGTCTCTTTTTAGCACTTACTCTAAATTACATTGTGTTATTAAAATTAAAACTTGAAAACTTATACTTTGTTTCAGATATGACGTTACATTGATAAGTTTAAAATTCTTAATGGAAAGTAGTCCTGTGGCGTCACAATTGGTAAAAAAATGAATTGTATAGCCTCGAACCGAAAGAAAGAAAAAGGTTCATTTTGATTACGGATTAATATCTGGAAAATCTACTAAAATATTTATTTTCTTGTAAAGTGTGAAGTTATATTCTTGTGAAGTCTTCTAAGTGTAAAAATTTTTTTACATAATCGTCTGCCTGATATAAGAAGAAAAACAGTATTCCTCTTACGTCACAATTAGTAAAATTGCGGTTTTTAACCTCGAACCGAAAAACAGAATAGGGTCCATTTATTTAATTCATTTTGTTTTATCACGTGAAAATCTTTCAGTTGAAAATTAATTACAGAGGATAAATAATTATTCCGGTTTTTTTATTTTTTGGCAACGAAAAAAGAAAGATGATTAAATATTATGGAAAATTTTTTAATTTATTCTGTATGAAAAATAGTGAAATTTTGAATTATTAAGAAAACTATTTGAATAAAATAAATAAAAATTAGCCTATGTTCATTTCAAGCCAATAATCTATCTATATACAAAAATTCAAAGACATTAATCCATCCGTTTTGAGGCCAAGTTCATTCCAATTTTCGGACACACTTTCACATTTATAATATATATAAGGATATATATATATATATATTCATATATATATATATGTAATAAAATTAAAAAAAATTGCGCCATTTTGCCCTCACTAAGCTATTAATTCTAAATTTGTGGAACATATTTTTAATCTTAGTTTCGTAATGCATTAACATTTTAGCAGCTAGCTCTGTTTCTTATTTTATTTAACTTATTAATAATCTATTGCTTCTTTCTCAAAAAGTGCGGGAAACGATTTCGTAATATTTTTCCTTTTTAGAATATTATCGAGATTTTAATTTTATTTTTTATTAAGATCGTCTGCTCTGTGTTAATGCGCGGATGTTAGCAGGTTAGTCTATTTGCGAGACAGTATGGAGTTCTTACGGGAAGGCCACGCCTCGTATACCAATTAGAGGTGATGATTTCTGACGCGTAGTCTCGAAGTCAATCCTAATTGGATTTTTAATTTACTGACGCAGACTGAGGAAGGGCTAGTTCTTTTCGTGTGAGTGTTGGAGTTTCATTCTAGGCTTTCGGAGCATTCAGAATTCATCTGTCTCTTGAACTGCTAGGATGCCCGTTAAATTTTTTCCGATAAATTGTAAGATGGAATGAGGTAACTTAGGTCACAAAGTTGGAAGCATTCTATGTGTGCCAAGGTAACTGCTAGTAAAACTTCACGTATTTTATGTGGTCCAATAAATATGAATCCAATATCATTGAGTGATTTAATTTTTTACGGGGAAATTCTCAAAGACCGAAAACCATTGCTTGGTAAGTTACACTACGGCTGCTGAACCTGTTGTTGATCTTTTAGATGGAATGCCGCCAAAAATTTTATTTTAATTTTTACGTTACATATGGAAAACCGGTAGGATATGAGAAGTTACAAGAAAAATTACTTCATTACCGAGTTAGAGTTTCTTGCCATCATTGATATTTTACATAAATTTTATCATTATTTTCATGGTGTACAATTTACCATCCATACTGATCATGCATCTCTTGTTTGGTTAAAAAATATCAAACAATTAAGAGGTCAATTATTTAGGTGGTCATTGAAGTTAAGTTTGTTCAATTACAAGATTGAGTACTTAAAGCGATCTACAAATGTCGAAGCAGACATGCTGTCCGGAAACCCTATTTCTCATTTTTGTAAGTCCCTTACTTTTCTTCTTGACGTTAAAGAGATTATCGACATGCAAGAAAGAGAAAATGTGTGTGGTTCAAATTATATTAATGACAATGGACTGATTATAGTTAAAAAGAAAGGTTTTCGTAAAGTGGTAGTTCCCATGTCCTAAAGAAAAAAATTACTTAATGTTGCTCATGAACAGTTTGTTCACCCTGGTGTTCAAAATTTAATTTCTCCTAATTATTATTGGCCAGATATGACACAAGACATTACCAATTTTGTTAAATATTGTGATAGTTGCCAGAAAAACTAAAAACCAAGACAGAAAAAAATTTGGCTTATTACAAGCTATGCCCACTACAGATCAACCTTTTAATTGTCTGTCTGTTGATACTGTAAGAGAGTTCAATGATTATAATTCTACAAAAAATATCTCCATATTATAATAGATCATGCAACAAGATATGTTTGGGCATTTCCTTCCAAAAGTGTCACTACAGAAACTTATACAAATTGTCTAAAACAAATTTTCAATATCAAAATCCCTCAACAATTATTCTGTTTTAATAAAATTTCAAGTGTACAGTCCCCTCAAAAAATATTAAGTGACAGGAATGCTGCTTTTACTTCTTCATGATTCAAAAAATTCCTGTGAAATCATAATATTAAGCAACGTTTGACCACTGCCCATCATCCACAAACGAATGGGAAATGTGAAAGAGTAAATCAGAAAAAAGTAACTAGATTAAAATGTAAAGTAAACTCCACTACCTCTAAAGTTCCCTGGACTAAGCTTTTAACTGAAGAAATTAATGAATATAATAATATACTCCATTCTATTACTAAATTTCCACCAGCTTATTTACTTTTTGGCCAATTACCATATGACCCCCCCCCTTACAACAAGTTTATTATTCCCCTGTTCATGAAGCCCTTAAGATTGTTAAAACAACAACTGATGAATTTCCTTTAAAAAATAAAAAATATTATGATAAAAATTATGTCGAACCGAAATTTAAAATTGGGGATCTAGTTATCTGTGAAGAATTTCAGTACCCTAATAGTAAAAATTTATCACAAGTATTTAGTGGTCCTTATAAAATTCTTAACAAATTATCCGAAGTAAAATTCGAAATTGATAGTCAAAACTAATACAAAAGTTCAGAAATAGCACATGAATCTAAATTAAGGCCTTATTATCCCCCTGATGGATTTAAATTAAGTCATTAGCAACAACCCCCTAATCAAAAATAACAAACTCAAGTAAAAACTGTAGCTTAAACTTAATCTCTAGTTTATTACCATTTATCAAATTTTTTCTTTACTTTCTTAAACAGTAAATTTACAGAATGGCAATGATATCTCTTGACTGCAGAGAGAGTATTACTTGTCTGGAAATTTTTATATTTGTTTGTTTGAGCCGGTGTAAACGGGCAAAGTGAAAATTTCTTATTCTATATTGAATTACTCTAGTTATCACTTAGAATAATATAATAACAATTAAATTTTAAGTCATTTTTTATTTTTATTTTTTTTCAACTGAACCTATTTGTAATATTAAAATTAATCTATCAATCATTAAATTAATTATTTGCTAAGTAACAAAACTTTTATCACTTTATTTTAATTTTTTTTTCTCTCTCTTTGCCTCTGCATTCCAGTCCAAGTACATCTCAATTAGAATTTAATTTTGTTTCTTTTTCTCTTTCCTTCTTGCATCTTGCAATGTTTTATCACATCAAGAAAACATTTATTGCGTAATTATTTGAATAAATCTTGTCTATAAAATTACTATAAAATGTGTTATTATATTGAATTTGAATTATAAAGTATTTTCACACAGATTCCTAAAAATGGAACTATTATGAATGTTCAAGGACTTATTCACATAAAAACTGAACTACTATCATAATATTAGTTGATGAATTTGGACAATTAATAAGGATATAGTTAGACCTCCTTGAAAAAAGGTAATGGGCAATGCAACTCCAAATATGACTATTAGAGAATTTTTAAAACAAACACTCAACACTGATTTCTAGAACTTTGTAGAATTATAAAGCTTTCGATTCACCATTCATTTTTAAAAGCGACATTTTAAAGCGAATAATCTTTTTAATCGTGCATTTTATAGTAAAACTTATGAAGGAAAATAATTCAAAATTTGATATTCAGAAAACTAAAACAGTACAAAATTCTCATGATACATGAATTTCAATAAAACTGTCGTCATTGTAGCTATTTAAGTTCAATTTATAATACATTTCAAACAGAAATACGTTCGGTGATTTTTCTAGATTAGTCTGAATCAATCGAATCCCTCGATTTTCTTGATCGAGATGCTAGTCAAATTTTGCTTGAATTTCTGATTCAAAAAACAAAATGCTTGACAAGTTTTGTATTTGAAGGAGACAATCAACCAGGCTATCTTGCTGTACGCGTTAGTTCAATATATATTTTTTAAGTTATTCTTTGCAATTTTTCGATTTTTAATCATACTAGAAACTATAACAGAACTTATATATATATATATATATATATGTAATAAAACGACGACGATGTTCTATAATAGTGTATAAGCGTGTAGAATACTACTATTCACTAAGACTCAATAGTGGGATGAGCAGTCGTTCTGGTAAGTGGATAAGCCATGGATTTGTTCTCGTAGGAGTTTCTCCAATAACAATGCAAGAAAAATCAGTTTTTTAGTTCTTTATTATTTAGAGCACGAACTTAAGTTACTCCACAGATCACCGTTCCACACATCTATCACTACGGCCTTCGCTCACTAAGCTGCAACATTCTCGGCGTTCTACATTCTCGGAAAAAATGACATGGCTTCCGAGTAGTTTAAAGGGAAGATGCATTCTAACCTCCTAAAAGACCAAATGAAAATGGGACATAGCCACGACAAACTAGCGCCCTCCTACTCCGCGTCAATCATTTTAAAATCCAATTAGGATGAAATGGAGCCTCAAACGGACAAAAATGATCAATTCTAATTGGTCGTAGCAGGCGGTCCTTGGCAAGAACTATATTTTTTCCTCGGAAGAAAAAGCCCTTTAGTAACGCGTAGTAACACCTGATGTTAAAATAAAAAATAAAATTAAAATCCCACACTGTAAAAAATTTTGTGTAAGGTCCCTAAGAAAACATGTGGCAGCTATTCTGCCACAGGTTTTCCCAGGAATTTAATCATAAAAATTCCAGGAAACTTACATAAGCCAGGAAAGTTCAGAAATCTATAATCTGGGATGTTATTCATGAAATCTCAGTTAGGTTTCACAATTTTGAAAAGTCTAAAAACCTTTTATCTGTAACGTTACTCATTTCTTCTGTGTTAGGTTCCACCATTCCGAAACCTACTATCTGAAACATTACTCGTGAAATCTCAGTTAAATTCCACCATTCTGAAAAGCTCTGAAACCTATAATCTGGAATGCTATTCATAAAATCTCAGGCAGATTCCACCTTTCTGAAAAGTTCCGAAATCTTTATTTTGGTATGTTACTCATAAAATCTCAGTTAGGTTCCGCTATTCCGAAACCTATCATCTGGAATACTACTCATGAAATCTCAATTATGTTCCTTCACTCTGAAAAACTCTGAAATCTATAGCCTGATATGTTACACATAAAATCTCAGTTAAGTTTCTTCATTGTGAAAAGATCTGAAACATTTCACGGAATACGGTAATGTTCCTGGGTAAGCCAGTGGCAGCAATTCTGCCACAGGTTTTCACAGGAATTTTACCAAAAATTTGTCTGGAAAATTATAAAAATCTGAAAAGTCCAGAAATCTATAATCAAGTATGTTAAAGCTATCTTTCAATCAGAAGTTACTTCTAATCTTCAGCATATTATTCAAAGAGTTTTAAGATGCCCCACAGTTATCATAATATCTCATCAGAATTCATATTTTCTAGTTATTTCTTTCGCATTAGAATCGTCTGTAATTCGTTGACTTTTCTTTTGTCTTTCTCATAACAGAAATAAATTGGTTAAAATATTGATGCAAGGATAAATTATGATAAATACACACTCAGAAACAAAAGAAATATCCAAATGAGTGCATTGTCCTGGGATCTACAAAAAGACATAGTTAAGCTTTTCTACTTTTATATCAAGCTCAACATATTAATTTGAAGGTGTAAATAAATTAAGAGATGAGGTAAAAAGCATATTTTTGGCAAAATCTCATACATAGCAGTTTTTTAATAAACTTAGATAATTTTACCACATTATTTAATAATTTAAACTGATGAGCAATTCGTGACATTTTGCATAACATGGTAGATTTAATCTCTGTCAAAGCATTCTTAATTTTTTTTTTACAATATCTGAATATCCGCTCTTTTTGGGGAAATATGTGTCTATTCGAAGCTTTCGCCTCCCCCCACTATGTTTATTTTACTTGGATTAATTTTCTTTAATAATTCTATTCCTTAAATAATATGTATAATACCACAGTAATAAATGAAAAAACGGTTTTTGATGCATGTTTTATACAGGGCATAATTCTTTTAAAATTTTACTCCAAAACGTTAAAGTTTAATAACAAAAATTTTCAAAGCAAGTTCAAATACGCAAAAATGTCTGAAAGAGATTTTTTTAAATTTATAGTAAAAAATAACTTATAAATTGTAATTTAAGCATTAGCATATATAAAAGCATTCATCTATGTGGTTTATGCACAAAATTCAAATTCAGAGTCAAGAGATACAATAAAATCTATATTTAGCTGCCGAATGAAGATAATATTTTTTAAAAATTGAAAATCTTAATACAGTGTACTCTTGATACTTCAAATGAAGTACATTTTTCTCTTTGATATTATAAATTCCTCTAAATGACTTATCAGAACAATTGGCTATTAAAAAATATTTTTTAGAATCCCTTCGACTTAAGATACCGCAAGAATACTGTAATTTAAAAAATAATCTAATTAAAAATAAAATTCACAGAACTTTTATTATAAGCACAGAGTTTTATTCATATTATGGCTAAAATTAAATTCTAGAATTAAAACCTAGAATAATTACAAATTTGGAATTTAATCACAATTTGCTTAATTTTTCACATAAAGTAACTAACTACCTTTCGGGAAACTACCCCAACTTTAACAACTTTCAACTTCAACAGTTTTAGTTCAATCAAAATGCGAGTCCCAGTGCCTTTGAAACGATATTTTATGCTACAAAACTTATATAAAGAGACTGTCGAAAATGCACTCTGTTCAAATTCGACATCTTCAATTAAAATTTCATTTTCTCCTTGCTTTCGTTCAGCTGCAGAGGGATTGTCTATGAATTTGCAGATCTTCAAAGCTAAATAATTCAGTAACTCACATTTTTCTGTCCATTGGAAGAAATCTTCAGTTAAAGCTTTAGTTAAAGTAGAAGAAAAATGTTCTGAAAAAAATCTGAAAATCCTTGCGCGTTGGGTGCTTTAATATACAAGTGACTGCTAATATTTAAATTTAATTCTGCTGTTCCAAGGTCTTCATTTTTTTCCGTTAATGAATTATCATTATCTTCAAATTTGATTGTTATCCAAGGTAGCTACAAAGAAACAAAAAGCATATTATGGATTTTATTTTTTATGCATAAATTATTGAATGCAATAGTGTTTATTCAGTTTCTGGAAAAATCAAAATGTTTATTGGAGAAGTTATTCATATTTACACTTTGTATTATGCAATAGTTTGATAATATAGAATGCTTGAATATATGTCCTAAAAAGACTGTAATAACAATACGTAAAGTACTGCAACTATTTTTGTATACTCCCAGAATGTTTTGCAAAAAATGAAAAAAGTTACAAAATAATCAATATATACATTTTAAACAGGGAGTTTTTGCAAGTGCACTGTTGTCATGTTGCGAATGAACAAAAATGAATATCCATGAGATGTACAGAGTTTTGTTCCATTTTGAAAAACGGATTGTAATATTTTGGATTTCAAGTGAAAAATTTGAATTTATTAGATAACAAAGGGTTTATACATCGTTGAAAATTTTTTCTCTCAATTATGTATTGATTTTGTGAAATCTCCATTCAGTAGACTAACTGTAGTTTGTGAATCTTCAGGAAAATTTTCCACAAGGAATCTATATCTCCCCCCCTTTTTTTCTCATCATCTTTTTATCAGTCCCCGTTTTGTGGGTATGATTTTTTTTACGCGCAGATCAGGTTAGGAGTTCGCAAAATATACATTCGTTATTCAATACAAATGACTCGTTCTTAAAATCCTAAAATGATCAACCGTTTATGACTGTTTAAGATGTTTATTTTTCTCAATTACTTCAAAGCCCCCTCCCCCCTACGTCGCAGGGTTTTGCGGATCTCAGTTTTGCCGTTGTCCTCGATATTGATATACAATATGAGTTCATTTACGCTTTTACACATTTTTTGGATAGCTCCTTGCAATATAGTGTAAAATTAGCAATTTCCATCGTCGAGTAACACTAAAAAACGATTAACTTTACCGTAATCAGTCGGAAACTTGATGAGTGCTACTCGCCAAGCATGATGGTTGTAAGATATATCGATACCAGGGATAAAATGGGAAAAAAATCGTTTATAATTTTCGCAATTTGTATACAAATTGACGATTATCTCAAACACTAGAAAAGAAAGTAGATAACTCTTTTTTTGGTTTAAAGTTTCTTAATCGCTATAGGTCGGAAGGCATAGTTAATTGCCAAGAGATCTTTTTTTCATCCGAGGTAATTACGCATGCTACTATACACTATGAAATATTTAAAACAGGGAACGTAGTTTATCTTGAAATAAAAAAAAGTTTCCCGAAGTCTCTAATTTTAATGTTTAATTCTGAAATTCCTTAAAATCTCTTCCTCCGACTTACTATACAATATAATTAATTGCATTTATGACAAAATTGATATGACGCAATTCCAAGTAAATATTACTTTTATTATACTTAATCCAGGAATCTCATTCCTTTGCAAATTAAAGTGTGCCTATTGACAAAATCTGCTGAAAAACTGCTAAACCCGAAATTTTGATGAATCTGCATTATACAAGACCAATGTTCCTGCGCAAACTCGCTTAAATTTATTAAAGAAAGTCCACTTACTTCGTGAAGCTGATTATTTCGGTATTGGTTGGTTCTAAATCAAATATAAAGTGACCGGTAACCCCCCCCCCCCCTCTTAAACAAAAACTTTTGCTTAGAAATATACGTTTTCTTTGAAGTTTGGGTATCAGTTTATTAGAAAATTAGGCAAGTGTAATCAACTCAACAATGTTAGGTCATGTATAGGTCAAGTGTAAAAGGACTCCCCCCCCCTCTCTCCAACTAATTCAGCTTTACCTAGATTTTCCTTGTCGAGAACCAATTAGTTTCAAATTTACGTCTCCTTTTATTAGAAAGATAAATTACTCCTTTAACACGTTGCATTTCACGCCAGTCACAGATGACTGACACTGAAATTTCCGTTTTCTTAATGATATCATTTAATAAAATAAAATGAAAATTTTAAATAAATTTTCAGCAATTTCTTAAAACAATATAATATTTAGTTTTCTATTATAATTTTATGTTGTCGGCCACCGGCGACGACGCGGCTAAAATGGAAATTTCGATGTCTGTCATCGGTGAATGACATGGCACTTAACACCTTAATGCAAGGATTTTTAGGTTAAGTATTTTTTTTTTTTGGGGGGGGGGGCGGGGAATCCACCACTTTCATTTTGTTTATTTTAAATTGCATTATCCCTGCATAAAATTATCCAAATAGCTTCAAATTTTGGATACATATTTAATAGAAAAATGGATTAATCTCACAGATACTCAATTATATTTTTTAACTATCATAATAATTGCAGCAAACTTTAAACTACCCCCATACCCCCCCCCTCTCACTTCAAACACTTATAAAATTTATCCGATGTTTTATAAAAGTAGTATTGTGAAATTTTCAAAATGCATTTGTTAACCCTGTCAAAATAAAGATGTTAAAAAATTTGTCTGATTCAAAGTATACTGTGTAATACTGAATTACAGTTGGCAAAAAAAGTATTTGTACACTCTAAAATTTTTAATTTTTTACTAAATAAAAACAGGTTTTTTTTCAAAAATAGTTTTAATACAGTCTGTTTACCGTGCGTTTTAAATTACACAACAGAAAATTTCGATAAAGATGTAAAATAACTTTCTAATGGGAAAAGTTTAAAAATTTCTTGCAAAAAAAGTATTTGTACATTTCTCCATCCTGATATGTACTGTGTTTTATAGTGTTTATGGTTCAAAGGACTACTTTTACAGAAGCTGTTAATAATTTTTAAGTTCATATTATATTTGTCTGACATTTAATTTAATTTGCTCTTGAAGTAATTGAATATAGAACCTAATACTAGAGAGGCACCTCTAGATATATGAAATCCTATGATTGAGCATAATAAAAATTTAAATACGCAACAAGAATTTGTAAAAGCTATTAAATTACCATTTACAACTATTGGATGTATAGTGAGAAACTATGAATAAATTAAAAGAATCGAAATTCAATGAAAACCAGGACTTCTTAGCAAACTAACAATGAGGGAAAAAGTGAGTGTTGTTAAAAAAGCTTTAAAAATTCCTGTGCGTTCGGTTCAAAAATTTGCTGGAGACCTTGCGACATCTTCTCGCATCAGAGTAATACCTCAAACAATAAAAAATATTCTTCTCAATGCAGATTTAAAAGGAAGAACCTCAAGGGAAAATCCATTCATCAACGAAACAAATAGGCGAAAACGCATAGTATTCGCTTTCGCATACAGAAGTAAATCATTGGATTTTTGGAAAACAGTAATTTTTTCTGATGAGGAAAAATTCGGAATTTTCTTACCATCAAGCATTCGAAAAAATTGGCGTAAAAATAAAACTGTTCTAGATCCAAAACGTATACCTCAAACTATCAAGCATGTTGGGGGGAATATTATACTTTTGGGGTGTATAGCTTCTAATGGAGCAGGACATTTAAAATTTTTTGACAATGGAAGGACAGGTTTAACATACAGTGATGTGTCGCGCCATAATTTATTAAACTGTGCCAAGAAATTATGCATAGAGGAAGCTTTTCACTTTCTGCAGGATAATGACCAAAGCATACTGCTGTGATCACCAGCACATGCTTACGACAATACTCGAAGACGACTGGTAATTCCTCTAAAATCTCTAGACTTGAATCCAGTAGAAAATTTGCAGATGCTATTGGATGCAAAAATCCGAAAAAAAAATATGTATTAGTAAAAAACAGTTTTAAAGAAGCTCTTATTGTGTCATGGAATAACATTAACCAGACCACTACAAAAAAGTTGGTGGAATCTATGTCATACGATCTAGAAGTAGTCATAAACGCTAAATGAATTCGCACAAAATATTAATTTGTATCATTTTACTAAATTTTCCTTAATTATATTACATTAAGATAGTGTACAAATACTTTTTTTGCATTATAATTTTGTATATTTGTTTATTATAATGTAAAAAATCGATTCGTTTAATTTTGTTTCTGCTTCTATAATATTATAATGCATTAAATTAATGTATTACAGTATTTTTTGCTTAAATCTTTTGTTTAATTTCATTATAATTTAAAAAAATGAAGTGTACAAATACTTTTTTTGCCAACTGTAGTTCAACAAATCACAACAATAGATGTAATAAGATTTAAATTCAAAGTGATACTTTACGTTTTAAATATGAAAGTAAGCACACACATGTTAAGTACGAAATTATTTTTCACGTTTCTTCTCAATTCTTTTGGTAATAAATAATTCGGTATGCTTTTTTAAAATTTAATTTTGAAAGCCTTTTTGGGAGCATATTTCTAGAATTCCTGTTTCTAATATACTAGTTAATGTGCATTTAAGTTTGTTGAATTATATAACATAAATATTGTGTTCTTTTAAATCACATCACAGAAATCCTCGATGTTACTTCATCCCTTGTTAATGTGGTTTCGAATACTTTTCCAATTCTTTATGCAGCTTTATGTTAATTTGATAAATTATAATATTGAAAATTATTTTGTAAGCGAGATTTAGAAGCCTCCATTTGCGTGGATTTTAATTGGGCTTTGGAGGGCTTGCTAACGCGGATATCCGAGCTCTTGTTTTTCAGTATGGTCATAATGCATATTTTAAGTTTGATTACATAATATATATTTAAATTTGGAAATTAAGTTTGAGAAATTCTCGATGTTACGCCACCTTTTAACGGGGATTCAGAGCAGTTTTTTTAATGTAGCTTTTATTTAATAAATTTTAACTTTAATATTATTTTCTTAGACTTTTTGATGGATGTTTAAATAGACAGAATTTAATTTGGGGTTTGCCGATTCCCCCCCCCCTTTCCTTACACACAGCCACGTTAATGCGGATTTCCGAGCTCATTTTAAATATTGTAAATTTGACTACGGTTATTTCTTGGTTACATATTTTTCTGTTATATACAATTTCAGCTTTCATTTGAGTGTATTCCTATCAAATGGAAATTTAAAAATATTTGTAAGCTACAATGCTGATAGTTAGAAATATACGAAAACTTCATATGATTTTGTATGAAGTGTTCGTAACTTTGTTAATTGTAAATAATTAAAAATCTGCGCACTGGCCAGTAGCCAATGTTAATTTTTATCTATATTTTTTACAAGCATAGAAATGAAAGATATAATAAAGACACATGCACATAAATTATTCCAAATATTCAGAATTTTTTAGAAGAAAGTAACATTCAAAAAGTATGCCTAACAAATGTTAAAAAATTCAGCAGTTAAAGTATTGACTTCATTAAAATCTGAGAAAAATCCAGCAATTCTTAATTTATGTAATTTTTTTTTTCTTAAATTAAGATTATAAATTGATACTATAATTTTTTTTAGTTTCCACTTAATCCGTCATTTAACTTTCGCAAAGTTTTTAGTTTATAAATTGACAGAAAATGCAATAAATGTAATGATTTGATAATGTGTATAGAATTTTTATAGTCTGCTTATGCATATAAGTTAAATTGCACATGTAATGAAATGTAAAATAGCCTTCAATTTTTTCGTCAATTTAAAAATCAAACAAATTACCGTATCATTCATTACTAAAAGATAGATAACACTCCCAATAGGTGTATTCAAAAGCAGTAAATCATCATCATTTACTTCTATTCCATCATCGAAGTAAGCTTTGACTCGAGCAAAAGAAATTTTCAGTTTCTGATCCTTGATAATTTAGAAGCAATAAAACTGGATTAATTTGTATTTTATTGCAAACATTTTTTAAAAATAACTTTCTTTAAATGTAAATGTCTTGCTGTAAAACTCTACAAAAAAACTCTGCAGATTGCAAAATACATGTAGTAGCACACTGTCTCATGCATAAAAGATATGCAAAAGATATCTAGCAAGGCTTGGATATTCAGCTAACAAGTGCATGTTTGGAAGTTGCACCAATATACAAGTTACTCCAAGTACTCGGCAATATATTCTTTTACTTAAACAAAGAATTGAACATTTCCTGTACTTAAATATAAGTATATTGAAACAAATAGTCATTTAAATAAACGTAGTTTTATTTTTTATCTTTTCTCTAATATAAAAGTAAAAAATATCGATTATGAGTAAAAAATGAAAACAGAATTCAAATATAAGGATTTAAAAAAGTGCTCGCTAAAGTTACGCTTAAATAATGGCATAACTCAATTTCTTTCTATTTTAATCGGAGACTGCATTTAAGCTACCGATTTGTATAATGTTGGTAAAATTAACTTAACCACATTAAAATAAATATTTAACACAAGATTTTCAATCAACACAAAATCTTCCAGAGTTTCTATCTTAAAATTATTGTAATTTCATTAATCATGTGGTTATATTTTGTTAATAAAATATACACTGAGTTTCTTTGATTAAAAAATTTAAAAAGAAGTATATTGTTCGATTTTGATAATCTTAAATACATACATAAGTGCTAAGTTAAAGAAAAATTTTAAATGGAGGATTATGTGATTTACGACAGCTTAATTAAACATAAAATTTGCTTTAATTATTTTAATACAATGTATCAAGAATACCATACAAACTTACCTGGTAGTTGTTTAAATTCTTATCCACGAACTGGGCGCTATTTTTAATAGTTTGTTGGTCAGTTAAATGAAACAGACATAGTTTATTTACGTTAATAAGATTATTTTATCTTCAAAGTTAAAAATTCGAGAGGCAATTTAGTGAAATTTGATAAATTTACGAAACATGGGGGCGCTATAAAATAAATGATGTATATTTGATCGAAAATCTCTAAGAAAATGTTATCAATGCAGAAAAATGCTTAGTCTTTCGTTATAGATCGAATTCCTTATTATATAGCATTTGGGGTTTCTGCATTAAAATTTTAAGTAAAAGAACATTACCTACTTAGGAGTCACATTTAGGCACACTGACCTTACCACAAAATTAGTAATATTTTCAAGTAAGTGCCTTAAAATTGTGCCTTTTCATCTTTTACATACATATATAGCTTACAGATACTAAAGAAGAGAGGGGGGGGATGACAAAATTTAAACATTTCTCTATTGATATTTCTTTAATTTCATGTTATAGACTGAATATTTTGAAAAATAAAATAGTTCGTCAGAGCTTCTCCCTTTTACCCTTCAAGCGTTGTCTTTGTTTATAATATTTTTATGCTAGATTTATTGTTTTAGGAAACAGTCGAACCCATTTAAGACGTGATACCGATTAATACCCGAATTTACTCCAGTTCCAACATCACCAGAACATCGCTCTTATAACAAATGTAAAAATTTTCATACCTTGGAAGAAAAAGATCTCGCTTAATACGCGAATTCATATACCTAGATATTAAGTTTTTAATGTGAACATCAAACTAATTCCGAATAGTAATAATCGCTTTATTTAATGACAGAAAGATTACTATTCGAAAATAGTGATAGACATTGGAAAAAGAAATTCTCTAGATTGGCATAGCTGATTAAATATTGTGATTATTATGTAAAATGTAAAAATTTTCATACCTTGGAAGAAAAAGATCTCGCTTAATACGCGAATTCATATACCTAGATATTAAGTTTTTAATGTGAACATCAAACTAATTCCGAATAGTAATAATCGCTTTATTTAATGACAGAAAGATTACTATTCGAAAATAGTGATAGACATTGGAAAAAGAAATTCTCTAGATTGGCATAGCTGATTAAATATTGTGATTATTACTAATCGGAAATAGTAGGTATTTGGATAAAAAGTCGCAGTACTAAAATCAAGAATTCCTTCAAACAATCACTGATAAATAAATTTCGCAAAACGATCATTGGTCAGATTTGGAAAAATAGGTTTGAAAATGTACAATAAGACGGACATAAACACTTTTATACCAAAGTTAGTTGCTCTAGATCCCATATTTTTTTTTTTTCATCTGAGGTAACAAAATGACCCACACGCAAAAAGAGGTTCATATGGATAATCAAGATCAAGAAGTGTCATCAGAGTCTAAACTGGGAAAAAAGATATTCGAGATGCACAATTAAATGCGTAGTAAAAGCTTCGGTAAAAATTAATGACTCTAGTTTCATACTCGATTCATAACTAAGCGATCAAAATGATGCACACACAAAAAATTGATTTTTACATGCAAAATATAGCTCAGGAACTGTACAGGGCAGAGATTTGAATAAGAGTTTTGAGATATAGAATTAGTAGGGTGTATGCACCTTTGTGCTATTTTTTATAGCGCAAGATCCCGCAGTCTTTTCACAACTGGGATAATAAAATGGCATACAACGCAATAACGATTTTTCTGTAATTGATTTTTCTGACCAACCATAAAATAAGGAATGTTACACACAAAACATATATAAATTTGCACAGATTATCAATAACTTCTATTTTACAATAAATCTGAAAAGTTACACTAAAGTTCACAAAAAGTATGCCTACTAAAACTAAGGAATGTTACACAGAAAATATTCGGAACGTTTCACAGTTGATCAGTAATTTCCACTTTCTCAACTATTCCAAAACGTTACACAACATTGTGGAAGGTATTACACCGGATTTCTCGGTATTCTTGTATCAGAAGAAATAAACCGAGAAAACCCAGGAATGTTACACAGTAAAAGTCAAGAACATTGTGCAGATTTTTTACAGTGCAGGAATATTCCAGAAAGTGAAAAGCTTACGAAATACCTCCCGCCTTTTTGAGAAGCAAGAAATAATTTATTAATAACTAAAGTAAGAAAAAGAATTTTAGCTGTTACAAGTTACGAAACTAAGATTGAAATATGTTCCACAAATTTAGAATTGAAGCTAAAAGAGAACAAAAATGGCGCAATTTTTTTTTATTTTTTTACAAATCCCCCCTCCCAGAAAGACTGGTGAAAAAGTAGGTCTGAGGCCTCCAATTTCACAGAAAGGGAGATGATGCAGACTTAGCTCACGAAGTTGTTGATATAAGTAATAATAATTAGATACTAAATAAAAAAAATTAAATTAATTTCTCTTTTTATATAAATATAGAATTCAAATATAAGAACACTAAGGTGATGCGTGGAATAACTTTAAATACAATAAAATAGGCATCAGTACAAATACAAGATATAATCTTGTTTAAAGTACACATCATAAAGTAATTTGAAAATATAAGCAATTACCCATAGTAATAACATAAAAATGAAACATAAAAATGAAAAACAATAACGTCGAATTCTTTTTAACAATGTCAAATCTAGAAATGAAGGAATTCAATAGAACTTTCTTGATATCAATGTTGAAAGTTTGTTTCAAAAATCCATTTAAGAGTCATATTTGGAGTGTTCATGATCTCTTTTCAAGGAAGTCTAATTATATCTTATTAATTGTCCAAGAGTCATATTTGGAGTGGTATAGTCCATTGCCTCTTTTCAAAGAGGTCTAATTGTAGCGTTATTAATTGTCCAAATTCAATATATTAAGACATTTTATAATATAGTAATAATAAATTTTAACAATGTAAATAATAAACAATATAAGTAAGAAACATAATAAGGAAAAATATCAATAATAATAAATATCATAAGTATAAGTAATTCTCATAATGGGTATAAGTAAATCTCTTAATAAGTAATAATAAATATCACAAAAGACATTCTTTAAATACTTAATCTCGTTTATCTCATCTCAGGCATTTGGGATGAAATATAGAGAGAAGTGAAATAGAATAAAAAATAAAATCAATTATGAAATCATTTACTTAATCTGGTAATTCGAGTACAGGATTAAGTAGGAATATGTACAAAAAAAATTTAAAATATAATATGATAAATTAAAATAAAATAAAGATAAATAAAAATTTTGTTCATGTTTGAGAATGCACGTGACCTTTAAACTACTAAGATTCTTAAAAAGAAATATTAATAAATGATAAAAATAAAAAACAAGATCTATTCATGTCAAATAAATTACGCAATAAATATTCTCTCGGCGTGATAAAACATTGCAAGATGCAAGAAGGAAGAGAAAAAGAAACAAAATTATATTATAATTGACATGCACTTGGACTGGAATGCAGAAGCAAAGAAAAAGAGAAAGAAAAAAAAATTAAAATAAAGTGATAAAAATTTTGTTACTTGGTAAATAATTAATTTAATAATTGATAGCTTAAATTTAATATTACAAATAGGTTCAGTTGAAAAATATATGTATATTTTTAAATATTTATTTGTTATTATATTATTCTATGTAGGGTAATTCAGTACAGAATAAGAAATTTCCACTTTGTTTGTCTACGCCGGCATAAACAAACAAATATAAAAATTTCCAGACAAGTGACACTCTCGCTGCAGTCAAGAGATATCATTGCCATTCTGTAAGAATTACAAGATATTATGTGAATTAAAATATGGAAAGAAATTTACTGTTTAAGAGAAAAAAAATTATAAAATGATAAACTAGTGATATAGTCTAAGCTACAGTTTTTACTTGAGTTTGTTGTTGTTGATTAGGGGGTTGTTGCTCATGACTTAATTTAAATTTATCAGGGGAATAATAAGGCCTTAATTTAGATACATGTACTATTTCTGAACTTTTGAACTGGTTTTGCCTATCAATTTCAAAATTTACTTCGGATAATTTGTTAAGAATTTTATAAGCGCCACTAAATACTTGTGATAACTTTCTAGTATTAGGGTACTGAAATTCTTCATAGATAACTAGATCTCCTATTTTAAATTTTGGTTCGATATAATCTTTATCATAATATCTTTTATTTTTTAAATGAAATTCATCAGTTCTTGCTTTAGCAATTTTAAGTGCTTCATGAACAGGGGGATAATAATTTTGTTGTAAGGGGGAGTCATAGGATAATTGGCCAAAAAGCAAGTAAGCAGGTGGAAATTTAGTCATAGAATGGGGTGTATTATTATATTCATTCATTACCTCAGTTAAAAGCTTAGTCCAGGGAATTTTAGAGGTAGTGGAGTTTACTTTACATTTTAATCTAGTTACTATTGTCTGATTTACTCTTTCACATTTCCCATTCGTTTGTGGATGGTGGGCAGTGGTCAAACGTTGTTTAATATTATGATTTCGCAGGAATTTTTTGAATCTTGAAGAAGTAAAAGCAGCATTCCTGTCACTTAGTATTTTTTCAGGGGACTGTACACTTGAAATCTTACTAAAACAGAATAATTGTTGAGGGATTTTGATATTGAAGATATGTTTCAGACAATTTGTATAAGTTTCTGTAGTGACACTTTTGGAAAGAAATGCCCAAACATATCTTTTGGCATGGTCTATTATAATATGGAGATATTTTTTTGTAGAATTATAATAATTGAACCCTCCTACAGTATCAACAGACAGACAGTCAAAAGGTTGATATGTAGTGGGCATAGCTTGTAATAAGCCAAAATTTTCTGTCTAGGTTTTTTATTTTTCTGGCAAATATCAGAGTATTTAACAAAGTTAGTAATGTCTTGGGTCATATCTGGCCAATAATAGTTAGGAGAAATTAAATTTTGCATTTTTTGAACACCAGGGTGACCAAACTGTTCATGAGCAACACTACGCAATTTTTTTCTTACGGACATGGGAACTACCACTTTACGAAAACCTTTTCTTTTAACTATAATCAGTCCATTGTCATTAATATAATTTGATCCACACACATTTTCTTTTTCTTGCATCTCAATAAACTCTTTAACGTCAAGAAGAAAAGTAAGGGGTTTACAAAAATGAGTACTTAAAGGGATCTACAAATGTCGAAGTCGACATGTTGTCCCGAAACCCTATTTCCTATTTGCCCAGTGCCAAAATTTTTTTTAAAATATTGATGTGGAATGGAGATATCTTTATAAATTTCTTCCATAAGATTAGCAAGCAGATCTTTTTAGTTGACTGAAGTAGCCTCTTAATTTAAGGTCTGAGATTTTCAAAAGTTTGGCAATTACTCATTTATATAATGTTTCTCAGTTTTTTGTTATTGTGTGTAATGATCTGTTATCGAAACATTTTTTTAAATTTATTAAAACTTTCCAAGACTGTTTTATTTATATTGCGATTGGTTGCCATTGGCTTGTGAAACATGTATTATAATATGTGGATTTTAGAGTTTTGTAAAAGTATGAGAAAATAAAATAAAAAGTAACTTGTTCTGAAAAAAAAAATGAGAAATAGGGTTTCGGGACAACATGTCGGCTTCGACATTTGTAGATCCCTTTAAGTACTCTATTTTGTAATCGAACATACTTAACTTCAATGACCACCTAAAAAAGAAGGAATATTCCAGAAAGTAAAAAGCTTATGAAATACCTCCCTCCTTTTTGAGAAGCAAGAAATAATTTATTAATAACTAAAGTAAGAAAAAGAATTTTAGCTGTTACAAGTTACGAAACTAAGATTGAAATATGTTCCACAAATTTAGAATTGAAGCTAAGAGAGAACAAAAATGGCGCAATTTTTTTTTATTTTATTACATATATATATATGTATACATATATTAACATTAAGTTTTTAAAGAGTTTTCCGGAAATTGATTATTTTTAAGCTATTGCATAGCTTTTATCGCGGGCTTTGAGCGCGGCGACCGAATCTAGAAATTCCGTGACGAGAAAAAACCTAAAACTCTGGCTAACGTCGTTTCAGTTCGGCAGACTTCGGCACTTCGGCAGACTTCTCATTTATTAAATAAAAGAAAAAAAATGTTTTCTTATCGGTCAGCACGTTCAAAAAGTATAACTTGAATAAATATAAAAAAAAGAAAAAACTTGAATTAATATCAAAGAAAAAAACTGCATAAATAAAAAATAAATAAATAATTATTACTGCATAAGTTGTTAATACCTTTAATGTATACCTTTACCGCGGCAGTCTCCGAGTGCCATACGAATTTTTTTATTTATAGATGAACCACTAATGCAAGCGTTTTTATAATCAATAATCAAATGTTGTTAAAATATGTAATTAATGAGACAGTAGTCTGCTACATTATGCTTTGTACATCTATCATTTATGTACTATCTAGATTTTACTTTTCTACATTTTTACACTTAATTCTTAATATACAGAGTGACGCACAAATACTGTGACACAAATACAAAACCATAATTTATAACAGAAGGAACAAACAACTTCATAACAGAAGAAAATTGTGTTTGGGAAACAATCAAGATCATTCGTAATAGCTGCCTGCCGTGTCGATTCAAGAGTCTAAGCCTGCCATAGTCAACCATTTTTTCTCGCAGGCTGCAAACATTTGTTTCCGACTTTAGGCGTGCCGCAGTAAAATTAACAAACGGTTTTAAAAGTACTAATTGAAACCACATATATAATCTAATAATGCGATATAACAAATTAATATTATCATTAGGGTTAAACGTTTGTTGCGGCAAATATATCACCAAAAGTTTAGTACCATAATTTCAAAATTATTAATTTTGTAGTAGATTTCTGTTGCAAATGCTGTAGAAATATGCCACAAAGTTTCTTATTTTGAATAATTACTATAAAATGCTTTCGATGCCAATTTTTTCAACCCTAACAAGTAGCATTAGCTGTACAATAGATATAAAATGTAAAATTATAACTATGAAGAATTCTAAAGGAAATTTTCTCTAATAAATCCATGTTTTTCTGAATAATATATGCATATATGTATATTATATATATTTATGTATAATAGAAATAAATTTATTTTTATTTTCATCATATATAATAGATATTAATAATGAAAAATTATTTTGAAATGAAGTTTGATTAATATTGAAGACTGGTAAATATGTTCATCAGTGTAGAACGAATAGGACTACATGCAAAAAGAACTTTTGATTGAGGAAACGGTTTTAATGCAATTTTCAGTTTTCAATTTTAACGCAAATTTGTCCTATTATATATAATTATCTTCTCATGAAAGTATATAAAACAAAGAAGCAGAACATAAATACCTTTTCTCCGCATCTCAATTAATTATATAATTGATTATGTGCTTTGGGTGCACATAAAATTCCGTCGGGCTACATGCGACCCGCGGTCAGTTTGAGCATGCATGGTCTGGCCACTTCTGGAAATTCTTCAAGATGACCGTGACAGAGTATTTCTGACGTGATTTTAAGGCAGGCTATTTTCAGAGCGCATTTAGGAGAATCCAGCGACTTGTGCTTACTTGTATTGCATTTTTTCTCGAGGATCCATTGAACCACGAAATTTGTTGTAGGGAGGTTGGAGGACGGGTGTTGGAGGAACGCGAGATAAACATTTGTACACCATATTTTCATACAAAACCATATTACCTGCAAAACCATTCTTTCATCCAAATTAATATCAGGGAAAAGAATAATTAGTAAGAAAACAGTGCGATAAACATTTTAAAACAATAGTAAAACTTAAAAATGTGAATAAACATTAAACTAAATTGGTATTTTTATCCAGTCACAATACTTTCGTATCTTTCTGCAATCTGTACAAAAAGAAAAATAAATTTGATCAGTATGCAATTATTACAAAGCCTAAAATTACTTTACAAGAATATATTAGCTGACAATAAAAAAAAGGATATCACAAGCATAGTATACGTTACAATACTTCAGTTGATTGGTTGGAAATATTTATTCTGACACACTAAATCTGTATTTTTGATTGTTAACGTCTTGTCTGCTCCTGTATTTTTGTAAAGTATAATATTATTTCTGTGAGTATATTGTCTTTAGCATTTTATTATTTTATTATTTTTTAATTACCGTTTGTTATTACTCTGCTGTTTCCTTGTCATTTTTGCAAGTCTGTTTCTAGTTTTCTCTTTATCAGCCAAAAAATCATGTTCAAGTATTTTTACCATAACTCGAAAAAACGACAACGCTAGATGAGGAAAAACTAACACCATATTTTTTTTAGAATTAGCTAAGTAACAGTTTAAATAAAACATTCTCCTTTTTGCAAAATTAAAATACAACTATTTTCTTTGCCAACATTTCAAGACTGGCTAGATTTAAGCCAATACAAAAGCAATGCAAAATAATATCAACAATGCACGCAAGATTGTTTGTCTAATTTTAGAATATAGATAGCAAAAATACATTAAGTGGAATTTACATAATTGAATTAATAAAAGAACAAATAATCATGAACCAATAAAATCACAGTAACACTCATATTTTTACGAATGGAAAATTTTCACATGTCTAGTTCTAGTTTTGGAGTTATTTCATATTTCCTCAAAAAAATTTTAAACTATAAATATTGCCAACGTTTAATTAAACTAATTCAGACTTGAAAATTCTATTTTAACCTCTTCAGACCTGAGCATAAAGTAAGTCTACAAATATATATTTATTGCTTTTGCATAATCGAAATGACACCATAGATGACAGAAAAATTCATTTTTATGAAATCAAAATTTAGGGGACTGGTAATGTGGGTTTACAAATATGGATATAAAAGTACTAATCCCCATAAAGCATCAGTTTAATTATCAGTAATATAAATTTGCGCAATAACAAAATTAAGGTCTTTAAACTAGTAAATGATGAGCAAATTCTCAATTTTTTTTATTCTAAAGCATTTAAGTTAAATTTTCATGAAAATGTCTTACTTTCTTGGCCACAATGTCTTGAAGATATTCTCGAAACTCGGATAAAAATAATATTTATTTTATGAGATAATATTCACCATTGCTGACATTTATTGGTTTTGTTTTAAAGCAAAGTATATTCCGCTGTATAGAAGTAAAGAAAAATGCAAAAAATTCGAACAGTTTAGTTTTTATGAGAAAAAGAATGGAGGTACACATTTGTGTGCCTCTGGTCTGAAGAGGTTATGCCAAATATATATTTAGTAATCCTCATTAAAATGTTTACAACACTACTAAAAATTTTATAACTATTTTAGAATTACTATATAATATTTTTACTCTGAATAGCAAATCAGATTTACAATTTTAATGTAGTTTCAATTGCAAAACATCATTTTACTATCATTCAATAGCTAAATTTTACTTTAAACTTATTTTGTTTCAAAAATTATTAATGAATATTTTATACTTGTTTAATGGAAAAGCAAAGTTATTAAAAATATTTCACGATGAAAATTTTACGTTCTTTTTTTAAATTCTAGACAGACATATTTGCCGGGATATGAAATAAGATTAATAAATTAACAACATGTAGCACTTAGAATAAATATAATATATAAATTTTACATATTTAATCACCATTTTTAATATTTTAGAACATATATTTAATAAATGAAAGAGCTGTGTTAATATAGCTGCAAAGGAAATAAATTCTTTCATTCATGTATGCACCATATTATTTGTCAGGCCACAAGTACTGAAATCAAACTTTTAAAATAATATTAGATTATTTCAAAAATTATGTATTTTTTTTCAAAAACAGGAAAAGTTGGTTACCTGGTTTAACGGTGATTAAATTAAAAAAGAACTAACATAAATTTAAAACTCGAAAAAAATATTTTTCGTAATTTAATACGTTTTTTGAAAGATTTTATGTGTAGAACAGCAAAGCCCGATTCATTAAAAGTAAAAAAAAATGTATTTTATAATTTAATGTAAACTTTTCAATTTTAGCCTAAAAAAGAAACATTTGTAATGCTTTAAATCATTTAAATTTTACTCTTACATAAGACTTTATACATGCAAAACGCAGAATGTCTGTACATTTTTTAAAGTTTTTGATTAAACAAAAAAAACACTTATTAAAATTCATATAAAGCATAAATAAAATGTACTAAAATTACTTTTAAGAGTAAAAATAGAATATAAATATATTTAAAATACACTAAAAGGCAGTGAAAATACTTTAAAAGTGAAATTAAACCTCAAGAACTTTTCGAGTAAGTGTTGGGGGAGGAACTGTGATTTAATCTACATAATATTTAAAAAGGGTAAGTCCAAAGTTAATAGATTTATTACTTACAAACATTGATTTAGTCAATTCGTCAATAGATCATGCAGTATACATTATACATTTCAAAAAATATAATAAAACACACATTTTTTAAAGATTTTTTTGTGTAAGCAAGACAATGAGGAAGTTATGAAATATAATAAAATACCAAAATTCTTTATTATTAATTTAAATGCACCGTTGGTAATGTCTTATCAACGACTTATCTCCGTTAACGAATTTGATTGTGAAATGAGTACAATTCGAATATAAAGCCATTTATAAATCTGTTTGGACCAGCATAGTAAAAAGTGTACTATTTCAGTTTGTCCCATTATTTTGTGATTTTGATATTGACATGAATGGCTAGCAATGACTTCAAATTCAAGAATAAAGTACTTTTAATAATGGAAGTAAGTGAAAAGCAAGTGAACAACTCTTACGAGAACGCTACAACTCGCGCAATATAATTTATATAAAGAAAATCTGCAAAAAGACGAAGGTATCTAAATATTGTTTCGTATTATAAGCACCGTAGGAATTATGGCCTTCGATGTTTATAATTTTAGCTCACAAATCACTTTATATGTTTTATTTTACCTCATAAATCACATTATATGTTCACTTTAAATGTTTTATTTTAGCTAATAAATCACTTTATATGTTCACTTTGTATGTTTTATTTTAGCTTATAAATCACATTATATGCTCACTTTAAATGTTTTATTTTAGCTAATAAATCACTTTATATGTTCACTTTATATGTTTTATTTTAGCTCATAAATCACATTATATGTTCACTTTAAATGTTTTATTTTAGCTAATAAATCACTTTATATGTTCACTTTGTATGTTTTATTTTAGCTCATAAATCACATTATATGCTCACTTTAAATGTTTTATTTTAGCTAATAAATCACTTTATATGTTCACTTTATATGTTTTATTTTAGCTCATAAATCACATTATATGTTCACTTTAAATATTTTATTTTAGCTAATAAATTACTTTATATGTTCACTTTATATGTTTTATTTTAACTCATAAATCTCTTTATATGTGTTTTCCACTAAGATGTTATTTGGCAGACCGATTGCGTTTTAATATCTGAATCAACTCTTAACTAATTCTGGAATTTTAGTCATGAACACCCAATGAGGTGATTATATGTGCTGTTGCCTCCCAGTCTACCAGTCTTTATTACATAATACGTGCACCTTCATTTATATTTCACAGATTCAACGTTATACCAGCTCCTTTCCACACTTCAGCTAACATGTCCCGGGTAATGAAAGAAATAGCCTCTCCAGTTCTGTGTTGCAACTGTAACTGTGGCACATCATTAGGTAGCAGCGGAACGTAGACATGGTCTTTTACAAAGCAGAAAATGACAATTTCAGAATTTTATCCGATTGCATACACTTTTAAAATTTCAGCCTAGAAATAACGCTTTATATTCAGAAATCGCGATTTTGCGTATGTGGAACTGCGGGACAGAGAATTATTAAGCAATACTTGCACATTAGTTTATATAAAATTGTCTAAGTTAATATTTATTTGTGATTTTGAACCAGCATCCTGTGACATTCACATATAATACTATAAAAATTTATTACTATGAAATAATTTTATGAATATCCTACATATAAGACAATAATGTAAAGTCTCCTTTTATAATGGACCTTATTAATTTGGCGATATTTCAGTCAGCAACTCCAATCTTCGCTGCAATTTATTAGCAGCAATTGCAGCTGTGCGTTTAAGCATTACAATATTGAGATATACATCTCACTAGAATAACATACAATAGATTGCCAAATATATTTTCCGCAATTCAACATGTTCTTTGAAGTAATGTGACGGTATCATACTGGAAATATGACGCACATTTCCGCTATTTTTGTTTTGTATATTAATATAATACGGATCGCTCTTCTATATCCCAAAACATTCGGACATCTTTGTGTTGCTTGCACTATGGCGACTATCAAATGTAGAAGAGTTCTGAAGCTTGGAGACCATATTCATATACGAACAACATTTATTAACATGACACAATAACATATGGACACATTAACACAGAAGTTGAATACATTTACATGAATCTTATTATTATTGTTCCACAAGAACAATACTTCTTCGCGACACACGAAGAGAGCTTTTTGACTTCCTCCCATCACACCTCGGCCACGACTGCCCGAACGCAGTTCTCTTTTTCGTCGAGGGCGTGCCACTTGGCAAGAGTCTATCTCTTATTTGGCGACGCCAACCATTGTTTTAAAAAAAAGGTCAAAGTTTGAATTGTGGAACCTTACATGTCCCTCCGTAAAGAGCACATAGTTCTCCTTAGAGACTATGTTGCTAAGGAACGTTTTTAGCATATTCCACGAAGCATATTTCACACAACTGTAAGTAAATTTTTTTTTAGTTAATTTTCAAAAACCATAGAGTAATTTTTTTTTTAGCATATTTCACAAACGTAAAAGAAGAACTCGTTCGCTAGCCCAACATTTAATACTTAAATGAACCAATATAAATATATGTATATACAATAATATTAATACTAATAAGTAGATACAATATGAAATGTTCAACATGAAATATCATAATAAATAATAATGCATTATTTACACAATTACTTTATATGTTTCCCTAGGGGAACCTGGAAAGTGCATCAGCATTACCATTTTTGCTTCCTTTCCTATAAGTAATTTTCAGGTTGTATCTTTGGAGTGCTAAAGCCCACCGTGCTAGTTTGGCACCATGTGGCAAGCCCTGGGTAAGGTAAGAAAGAGGATTATGATCTGAAATCACTTCAACTTGCGATCCGAAGATCCAAGTATCAAATTTCTGAAGCGCAGCTAAAACGCTGTAAGCCTCTCTTTCTATAGTAGACCACCTGGTCTGGCATGGGGTAAGCTTTTTGCTGTAAAAAGCTATAGGATGCTCCTTCCCATTCTCATCTAACTGTGATAAACACGCTCCAACGACCGTAGCGGAAGCATCGGTATAAAGCTGAAAGGGTTTTTCAAATTGTGGAGTATATAAAGATGGCATTTTAACTAACTGTTCCTTTAGTTTTTGGAAGGCTTCTTCTTCCAACTTTCCCCAGGGGATATCTTTGGGAACTCTCTTTTTCGTCAGATTAGTCAAAGGTAATACAATACTTGCAAAATTCGGAATGTAGTCTCTATAATAACTTGCTATCCCCAAAACCGTTCGCAATTCTTTCTTGTTAGTAGGTGCCGCTAATTTCTTCATAGCTTCCACCTTTTCAGGGTCCGGGGCATGTCTTCCTGACCCAACTATATGCCCTAAAAATTTTACTTCTTTCTTTCCAAAATCGCATTTTTCTAAATTAACAGTAAGACCTACTTCACGAAGAGTTTGTAAAACTGCACTAATATGTTTCAAATGGTCTGCCCATGTTTTTGAGAAAATTGCAACATCATCAATGTAGGACCGTCAATAATCTTTATGCTGAATCAAAACTTTATTCATTGACTTTTGAAAGGTGCTGCCAGCATTCTTCAGGCCGAATGGCATGACTCTCCATTGGTAATGGCTAGAGTGAGTTACGAAGGCAGTATAATGTTTGTACTCTTCTTTCATGGGAATCTGCCAATATCCCTTAGTAAGGTCAAGCACGGTGATTATTTGTGCTTTCCCTATTTCATACAGCAATTCATTAGCATGTTTCATGGGGTAAGCATTTGGAATAGTAAAACTGTTTAGTAGTCTGAAGTCAACACACAACCGCACGCTGCCATCCTTTTTAGCAAAGCACACTAACGGGTGGGCCCATTCACTATCGCTTTGTTCAATGAGTCCAGGTTCTAGTAGCTCTCGAATTTGACGATCTACTTCATTTTGGAGGGCTATAGGAATTCGATACGGTCGAAGTCTTTTCGGTGAACAATCAGGTGTAACCTTAATCACATGCCCTTCGACTTTCGCCATTCCAGGTTTAGTATTGAATATGTCATGGTATTTACAAAGTAAGTCGCTTAGATCATGCCGTTGCTTAGCATCTAATGGGCTGGTCATATCCCGGACATGTTGCTCTACTTTACTTTTATTGAGAGTCATTTTCTCGGTTGGAGCAGAACGTAATTGTCCAAAATCTTTATCCTGTTCAAAAACAAGATCTATGTGTTGGACACGAGCCACATATGGTCGAATTTTATTGAAATGTAGTTCTTTTCTTGTACCATCATCAAATTCAACAATGGCTGAATGTGGCCTGCTCAATTGAACCACAGTCGCCGGTCCTGACCAAGTTTTCAATAACTTATGAGATGATGTTGGCAGTAGGATCAGAACCCTGTCACCTACTTGAAAAGTTTTTTCTCGAGCTCTCAAGTTATACCTTTGGGCATAACTTTGTTGATTTTGTTGAGCATTCTCGTTTGCAATTCTATGAGCGTTTTCTATATTCTCTCTTAACTCTTCTAAATATTTTTCGACAGACCTAGAAGCCGTTGTAGGTATCACTTTCTCACCTGTCCAAATTTCTTTAAGTAATGCGGTCGGTCCCTTAGGAATTCGTCCATACACTAATTAGTAAGGAGACACACCAGTCGTGCAGTGAGGAACTTCTCTATACGCAAATAAGAGATGCGGAATGTGGATATCCCATTGATTTCCATATTCCTGAACATTTTTGTTCAGCATATTTTTTAAAGTTCTGTTCCATCTCTCCACAGCACCCATGCTCTCGGGATGACCCGGCGTTGAAAATCTTGGTGATAATCCTATTAAATTTATAAAAGCCTCGGTCAGTTCTGAGGTAAAATTTGGACCTTGATCTGTACATATCATTCTAGGGAAACCAGTGCGGCTGAAAATTTGCATCAATGCATTGCACGTAGTTTTAGCGTTTATATTTCTACTCGGTATTGCTTCTGCCCATCTGGTACATAAATCAATCGCGCAAATGATATACTTGTGTCCTCTTCTGGAAGGAGGTTCTAAGGGGCCAATGCAATGTACGCTCCAAACTTCAAAGGGATATTCTGGCCAGGTAATTGGTTGGATCGGAATTCTATCTCGGTAAGTTTCAGTTCTTCTAACTTGACAAGTTTTGCAACTTTCACAAAATTTCCTGACATCATTTTTGATAGTCGGCCAAAAGAATGAGTACTTTATTCGCTCTTTCGTTTTCTTTTCACCCAGGTGTCCAGCCAGGGAAATTTCATGGGCAACTTTCAATACGAAATCTCGCTTGTTGTAGGGTAACACCACTTGCTTTATTTTTTCGCCACACACCCATTCAGAGTGTAACAACAGTCTATCCTCTAACTCAAATCCATTTCTTTGTTCTTCTGCAAGCTTCCAAATATTTGTTAAGGATTCATCTTCCCGCTGTAGCTTTATAAACTCTGATCTACTTTCTTTACAACCCTCTTCTTCACTGGAGATAGCAGGACTTTCTATCTGAAGTGCTTCTTCTTCTTCATCACTCTTTACAATTTCATTCAGGCTGTAGCTTGGTTTCTGTTCATCTTCTTGCACAGGAGGGAAAGTCACGGGTTGACGTTCTTGAATTCCATCATTTAGTGAGTCAAACGCTGTAGAACATATCAGCATATCGCTTACCAATTTTTTGGATACCGCACATACGGCAGGGACTTCACAATGTCGCGAGTCATTTATTTTCATTTTAAAAACTACTAACGGGGCTGTTTCAGTTGATCCAAATGCACATACTAGTTTTACAGTTCCTTCACCATCGCCTTCTTTAATAGGAACTAGGTCGTGTCTTATGACTGAAATTTGAGCCCCTGTGTCTAAAATGCCGTTAAGTATCGTAGAACCACATTTCAATTCTATTTCCTTCAATTCATCACACTTCACAGAATTTGCCTTGAGAGGGAATGACATAGGCACGGTAATTCGAGCAGTCAATACCTCTTTATTCTCTATGACTTTTTCTGTAGTGACCGAATTGCTACGAACATTTTCGATTTTGCCCCGATTTCCTTGGCTATTATTCTTAGGACAAGCTCGTGCAAAATGCGTTGGATCACCACATACGAAGCATGTGACTTTAGATAGTCTAGGACCCCTGTCCCTTTGATACCCTCCTTGGTATTTTGTTCTGTCAACTTGCTTGTCATTTCCGCCATATTTGGTTACACTTGCTAAATGATTATTTTTGTTGCCTTCGAACCTTTCCTTGAATTTACACTTATTTTTCTCTTCTGATTGCCATCGGGGAACATCCCTTGGCTTTTTGTGCACTGGATTATTCTTCAAACCGTCCTTCAAACTTTCGTATTCATCAACCTTTTCTGCGACTTCCAAAGGATCGATTATTTTATTCCATTGGTCCAAGAAATGTTCTTTTATGTCGTTTGGTACTCTGCGTTTAAGTTGGTCCGCAACCAGTAGCTTCTTTAATTGGTTGAAATCCTCGACTTTTAATTCATTTATCCATTCGTTAAAATAACTATTCAATGCATGACAGTAACTCCTCCAAGATTCTTCTGGCCCCTTTTGATGTCTGAAAAATAGCTGTCTCAATTTTTCAGGATTCAGTTTGTAGCATTTTGTTGTTGTTGTATTGACCAAAATATTGGCCCGGTGAGCAGCTTTATATTTCTATATAGCTGTCTTACTCCGCTAAGCTGCTTAAAATACCAAAGTCCCTAAAATCAATTAATTGCCATACAGATGCCTATACAGAAAGTAATTATAGCAGCCGATTTACGATGTATATTTTTTAGTTTGTAGCATTTAAGCAATATTTCTTTTATGAAATCATAATCATTGGCTTTCTCAGGAGGCTCCCGGGCTATATTGTTAGCTATCTCGGTTGGTAAAAGCCCTAATAAATATGCCACCCATTCGGTTTTTGGTACACATGCCATTGCCGCCCGACGTTCAAAGTTTACCAAATACAATTGCATTTCGTCTACCTTTTCATCGTACTTTGGGGTTATCTGCATCAGCTTTACTTTAGACCTTGTTTCATTCGAATTTCCCACTACTTCACCCAAATGTACGTTATTCCCCAATAATTCCAAGCGTTTTAACTCAATCTCATGGGCTCGCTCCTCTGTTCGGATTCGATCTTCTCTTTCTTTTTCCCAAATTCGTTCTTCATCTTCTTTTTTCTCACGTCGAAGTCTGTCTTCTATTATTCTGCTCAAAGAAACTTTGGCTTCATCTTCAATGAAATTCCCACTGTCAACGATTAGCTTTGTAATTTCAGCCCTCGTTAGATCTGAGTTAACTTTTAACCCCAGTTCGGTGGCCAGTTCGACCAGATCCTTTTTGCGACCCTTACCCAAGAAAGATGATGCCATGGTAACCCGGAAAAAGAAACGAAATCCCAGTAATTGTAACAATCAGTAACAGTGTAATAACCCCCAAGAGTTATTCAGTCCCTTCAGGAAACATATTTACAACCATGACAATATAACATATCGCTCAAATAATAATTTATTTCATTTATTTACTTCTACTCAAAAAAAAAAAAAAAAAAAAAAAAAAAAAAAACGCAGCATAAGTAACCAAAATTTAATACTTTATCAAAAAAAATTTTTTTTAAATAAAATAGTTCTAGAAACCATATACATCAATAGTATATCACAACACAATAGTATATTCAATAATCACTTGTTCGATTTCGTTTTCATCACTCAACATAATAAAACAATTCTACAATATCTAAGTGTACCAATATTTTCTCAAAACAATTAATTTCATTAACTAATTACCCTTAATGAACATTTAATAGTGTTCACAATGCCCCCCAAAAAAATCGCAACCCTTAAGAACATTCAATGTTGTAATAACGCTACACTCGTATCACTTATTTCACAACAACATAAAAAAAAACCAACCGAAAAAAAATAATATATATGTATATTTTGATTGTTTTCTTAAAATACCATCAATATATTTTTTTTTCTTTAACCTTTTCTTTTCACCCTGTATACAGAAACGAAATTACAAATAAAAAAAATTCTTTACTACCAAGAGTATAATTTTTTGGCAACCATTCAAAATTCATAAATAAATTTTCCTTTATTCATTTCTTATAACACTCTATATACGTTTATATTATTGAAATCATAACGTCGGTTGCACTACAAGAGAGAAAGAAAAAAAAATATTTCATAAAAGAATTCTTTCATAACACTAGTTTCGATTTACCGAACTTAGACAGTGAATGCAAAAATGATAATAAAAATATGTACATATATATATATATTATCCAATCTATAGCAATAACAATTGAACACAACCAATTTCTATTACTTCTTACCTCTAGGTTTATAATCCACTAGGCTGCGCCAATACGGATCGCTCTTCTATATCCCAAAACATTCGGACATCTTTGTGTTGCTTGCACTATGGCGACTATCAAATGTAGAAGAGTTCTGAAGCTTGGAGACCATATTCATATACGAACAAAATTTATTAACATGACACAATAACATACGGACACATTAACACAGAAGTTGAATACATTTACATGAATCTTATTATTATTGTTCCACAAGAACAATACTTCTTCACGACACACGAAGAGAGCTTTTTGACTTCCTCCCATCACACCTCGGCCACGACTGCCCGAACGCAGTTCTCTTTTTCGTCGAGGGCGTGCTACTTGGCAAGAGTCTATCTCTTATTTGGCGACGCCAACCATTGTTTAAAAAAAAAGGTCAAAGTTTGAATTGTGGAACCTTACAAATATATGTGTATTTCTAAAAAAATATAGCAAGACATTACCAATGGTCATTTAAATTAATAATGAGGAATCTTGGTCTTTTATTATATTTAATAACTTCTTCATTGTCTTGCTTACACAAAAAAAATCTTTAAAAAATGTGTGTTTTATTACATATTTTTTGAAATGTATAATGTATACAGCATGATCTATTGACAGTTTGACTGGATCAATGTTTGTAAATAAAAAATCTATGAATCTAATCTATCTTACCCTTTTTAAATATTATGTACATTTAATCACAGTTCCTCTCCCAAAACTTGCTCGAAAATTTCTTGGGGTTTAATTTCATTTTTAAAGTATTCTCACTGCATTTTAATATATTTTAAATATATTTATATCCTATTTTTACTCTTAAAAGTAATTTTAGTACATTTTATCTATGCTTTATATAAATTATAATAAGTTTTTCTTTAATCTAAAACTTTTAACAAATATACAGACAATCTGCGTTTTGAATATATAAAGTTTTATGTAAGGGTAAAATTTAAATGATTTAAAGCCTTAAAAATTTTTAGAATTTTTTACATAAAAGTCCTTCCGGCAATGCCGGGAGGAAGAGGTAGCTTTCATATACTTATATATATATTTATTTATTTTAAAGCAAGTTACATTGTTCAAAGATACTAAGCTCAAATTAGTGGAAATAATCTTATAAAATTAGTGATTTTATAAGATTGAATACTAGTTTTTGTCCAGACTGAATATTAACAGGAATTTTTAGAAATAAATCATCTTTTATTCAACCTGGTTTTATTTTAAGTGATTTAGAGGGTCACCGAATTCCACGATATCATAAAGTGTATGCCATTTTAAAGCAACATTGTGGATCGTTCCGATCAGATCTTTTCAAAATGTCAGCCATAAGCAAAATTCAAAGTGCTATAACTCAATCATTTTTTAAGATATAGATAAAATAAAAAGTGTTCTGGAATCGTTGTTTTAAGTTCTAACACGTAAAAGAAAAATATTTTTCAAATTTTATTTTTTTCGCATTGAATTTTAAATTTTAAATTTTTTAAAAAAATTAAAATGGCCACCATTTTGAAACAAAATGGTGAATGATGCTGGCCAGCAAACTCGGTCGAGACATTTGTATGTACTATGTACATACCAAGTTTCATTGAAATCGGTTCATAAATACGCGTGTTATCACGTGACAAATATCAGATCGTTTCAAAATGACAGCCATAAGAAAAATTCAAAGTGCTATACCTCAATAATTTTGTAAGATATAGACAAAATAAAAAGGGTTCTGGAATTGTTGTTTTAAGTTCTAACACGTAAAAGAAAAATATTTTTCAAATTTTGATTTTTTCGCATTTAATTTTAAATTTTAATTAAAAAAAATTAAAATGGCCACCATTTTGAAACAAAATGGCGGATGATGCAAGCCACCGAACTCGCTCGAGACATTTGTATGTACTATGTAAATACCAAGTTTCATTGAAATCGGTTCATAAATACGCGTGTTATCACGTGACAAAAATCAGATCGTTTCAAAATGTCAGCCATAAGAAAAATTCAAAGTGCTATAACTCAATCATTTTTTACGATATATGCAAAATAAAAAGTGTTCTGGAATCTTTGTTTTAAGTTCTAACACGTAAAAGACAAATATTTTTGAACTTTTAATTTTTTCGCATTTAATTTTAAATTTTAAATTTTTTAAAACATTTAAAATGGCCGCCATATTGAAACAAAATGGCGAATGATGCTGACCAACGAACTCGGTCGAGACAATTATATGTACTATGTACATACCAAGTTTCATTTAAATCGGTTCATAAATACGTTAGTTATCGCATGACAAAAATCAGATATATATATATATATATATATATGTCAACATTTGAAAGGAGGGTGGTTTTGGGGTCTGGGGGTCATGATCGGTGAAAATATACCAAAATTTTACGGAAGTGCTTTCCTCCGGACGGCTGCAATAGGTAGCTTTTTACTTTTTGTAATGAAAGCTACCTAAAACTTAAAAATGTAATTGATGATAAAATGAAAGAGAAACTCAAACAGTTTTATCTACAAGCTTACAAATATTCAATGTGATTAACTTTCGTCACACGGCACACATCATGTCGATAGCTGAGTCCTTCACAAACTTTGATCAGTGTTTGTTGGATTATTGATGCAACAGCTGCAATGGTGTGCTGGTTATGGAGGCACATATACACGATCCTTTATGAACACTCACAGGTAGAAATCACATGGCGTCAGATCGAGTGAGCGTCTGAACAGAATTGCTTTTCTAATCAACGCTTGGGAGAACTGAGGTATCAGTTTGATGTGTATCAAGTGTCACGAAATGTTCTCACATTGAACACTTGAAGGTACAATTGTTTGAGTTTCTCTTTCATTTTTTTATTCATTATAATTTTCAATTTTATGTAATAAATATTACTAAACGCTAAAACCCCGGTATTCATTTAACACTTTACGGCGCAGTGAGTCCAATCCGGGTACACCTAATTTTAATTCCAAACTTGCAATCAGCACCAAGAATATTTTAAAGAAATTGCGCTTTGTCAATGAAAGGGTGAAATTAGGAATCCATAATTTCTTGAAAAGTTGTTTTTAAATTCCGGTGTCAAACAATAATTTCTTATTATATGAGCAGAATTTGCCTGCGCCGGAAAGTGTTAAAAGCATCCCGTATTTTACTGACCGATGTTTAAAATTGTATATAGGGGGAACTGGGGTACATTGATACAGTTTTTTTTAAAGATTTTTTTTGGTGTCAAGAAAGTAGAAAATTCAAATTTTTTTTCCATGAGATGACAGCAAAACTTGTGTAGTATGTTATAAAAATGTACAATCATTATTTTATGTAGTATTTTTGCATGTAATTTTAAAAAAATCAAAAAAAGTCATTTGTATCAATGTGCCCCATCCCCGGGGCAGATTGATACGTTTAAGAAAAATGACGACAAAATAATACCAATGCATATTTTTCATAAAAAATGAGTTAGAAAACCACTTTATATTTATTTATAAAAATTCAAATCACCCACAATTTATTTTTAAGCAATATTAAAGCAATCAAAATTAAATATATTATGACTTGATGTTCTGTCTGTTTCTTGTCTGATTGTTGGCTGTGGTAACTTTGTCATATATTGTACTTCAACCCCGCATTATCTTCTTTCTTATGAAAGATGAAAAAATTACCAGTTTTTCTGTTTATAAATAGGTTCATAAACAGAAAATGAAGGATAATTATATTAAAAATTCTGTTTATAATATAAGTATCATTTTCTGTTATGCAGTTTGTTTCTCTTACTTAACATTACTCATGTCGAAAATACTTTTTTCTCTGGAGAATCGATATAAATTCGAGATTTGCCAGAATGCCGTCCTTTTCTTTTATTAATTCTACTAGCACTAGATGCTGGGTAAGTTCCTACGTCTTCTGTTTTCAAAAATACTATAAAATGCTCTAATATAAAGAAATTAGAGCTATTTCACTTCAATAAAAACTAATATTAGAAATTTTTCGTGAAAAAAAGGTTGGATTAAGGAGTGTATGGTAAAAAAAATAATAAAAGATAATGAAAATATGAACTATTAAAGGATTTAGGCTGTATCAATGTGCCCCGTCAAAAACTGTATCAATGTGCCCCATACAGCGATTTTGAATAAAATGAGTCTCAAATCCAACACTTCACAATATATCTAACAATAAATAATAATGAACTGATAAAGAGTAGCAGTACTTACCAGGGAGAATATTCATTTTGGTTGAAAATACTGGAACAGTTGTATAATAGAATTTTAATTGTACAACTCAAATTTACTTTTGAACAACAAAAACAATAAATCACCCGTCCCATTTCATCAAACTGCTGAATCATTCCAAGATTTTCTGTATGTAGTTGAATACACTAGCATCACCTTTTGGAGCTGTTGTGAAACTTCCTGTAATGACCCTGTGAGCGGTAGAGGGGGTGTATCAATGTACCCCAGTTCCCCCTATATGACAAATATATTGCGTCCTTTTTTTTTATACTGCTACAGATCATAATTTAATTAATAAAAATAATTCCATCCAATAAAAATTGTTTTTTCATATAAGCATTACTATATAAACAATCATTTCTACACTCTATTTCTTAATTTAGTTCAAATATTTCATCTACTTTACCAATGAATTAACTGAGATCAGGACTAGATTACCTTCTATATGAATCTTGTTGTAATTTAAGATAATCAACACAAGAGGAGATTTCATAAGGGTCATTACTAAGAGATGACACAAGTTAAGTTAAGAAATTACAGAAATAAGAAAGATTACCAAGATAAATTAATATGAATTAAAAAATATATATATACATTCATTAAGTCTCTATAAATATTAATGATTGCCAGTAAATAATAATGATAACACAACAAAATTCTCAATCTGTCTAGATCTCAGACGTAGCATAAATGGATCTGTAGCAGTGAACCCAATTTTTACCAATGTTGCATTATGGGATATCAAACTCGAATAGATAATTTCAAAGCTCAAGATCTTTATTAAAATTTCAAAAGATAGAAGAAAGACACTGGAATCTCCCATCTATTTGTGGGGAGCAAAAAAAGAAAATTTTTTTTAAAAGCAATAAGATTTCTACAATATAAACACAAGCATCCCATAATACAACAATGATATTGTGGCCAGAAAAAGTATAGTGTTAGTACATCTATTTTAATCTCTCCATTTTCTTTCATTCGTAAGATAAATTAATTTGTTTTAAATCATGTGAACTTCTCAACAGTTTTGCTTTAAGAATTTCTACTACTTAGTTAAATATCTTTACTCAACTTTAAGATAAAAGTATGTTAATTAATCAATGCATATATGACTTCCAGTCTGTTAAGTTACTTTAAATTCTGAATAAAAAAGGTAAGGGTTGAAATTATTTTGCTTTTAAACATTCAGAGAAACTACTTTAATTTCACGATATTATAGATTTTAGTATAGTTATTTTGTCACTACTGAGATTAAAATTCAAATAAACAAATATCAAGGCAGGATAAAAAAAAAACCAAAGAACTATATTTGAGTATATCCTAGTTTAATATACATTTTTTTCTTTTAATTTAAAACTGAATGATTACTTTGCATTAAAATAGATTAAACTTCCTTTTTTTTTATAATTAAAATAAAGGATATATCAAATGGTATTTAAATCATCATCATAAAAAATCACCAATCTTGAAATTCTATTAAATACACTCATTTTTATTTAATTCAACATAAAATAAAGAATACTGCCCAGTTAAACTGAAGGCATTGAGCTCACAGGCTACAAATACTAATTGCACATTAAAGCTTTATATTTTCAAGGGTTAATTCCGTTCGAAAAAAAAATTAAGAAGGGGAAATAGCTCTCCCCTTTTCTCTTTTTTTATACTTAATCATTGAACCTCCTATACTCTCAAAGACATGCTTTATCATATAAAAAATCTATATCCAAAATTCAGAGCAAATTAGATAATTCTTAATAAAAACCCATTTAGCATTTATATAATTTAAAAAGAGTTATCCCCCTCTTTTATACTTAACCATTTCCAAAACTATTCAGAGATTTGAACGAAATGTGAAAATTCTGCTTGAAAAACCCATTTATATAAATTAAGGGGGGGGACATTAGAACCCCTGTTCCCCTTATTTATACTTATTCAATGAACACCTAATAACAGTCACGGAATCGCCTCATCAGAATGATCCTAATCTAAATTTTGAACGAAAATTAATTCTGCATGAAAATCCCATTTATATCAACTAACGGGGGGGGGGAGGGGCATTAGAGCCCCTGTTCCCCCTATTTATACTTATTCAATGAACACCTAATAACAGTCACGGAATCGCCTCATCAGAATGATCCTAATCTAAATTTTGAACGAAAACTTAATTCTGCATGAAAATCCCATTTATATCAACTAACGGGGGGGGGGCATTAGAACCCCTGTTCCCCCTATTTATACTTATTCAATGAACACCTAATAACAGTCACGGAATCGCCTCATCAGAATGATCCTAATCTAAATTTTGAACGAAAACTTAATTCTGCATGAAAATCCCATTTATATCAACTAACGGGGGGGGGGCATTAGAACCCCTGTTCCCCCTATTTATACTTATTCAATGAACACCTAATAACAGTCACGGAATCGCCTCATCAGAATGATCCTAATCTAAATTTTGAACGAAAACTTAATTCTGCATGAAAATCCCATTTATATCAACTAACGGGGGGGGGCATTAGAACCCCTGTTCCCCCTATTTATACTTATTCAATGAACAACTAATAACAGTCACTGAATCGCCTCATCAGAATGATCCTAATCTAAATTTTGAACGAAAACTTAATTCTGCATGAAAATCCCATTTATATCAACTAACGGGGGGGGGGGCATTAGAACCCCTGTTCCCCCTATTTATACTTATTCAATGAACACCTAATAACAGTCACGGAATCGCCTCATCAGAATGATCCTAATCTAAATTTTGAAAACTTAATTCTGCATGAAAATCCCATTTATATCATTTAACGGGAGGGGGCATTAGAACCTCTGTTCCCCCTATTTATACTTAATCAATGAACACCTAATAACAGTCACGGAATCGCCTCATCAGAATGATCCTAATCTAAATTTTGAAAACTTAATTCTGCATGAAAATCCCATCTATATCAACTAACGGGGGGCTCATGCCCCCCGTTCCCCCTCTTATACATATCGAATGAACTCCAAAAACTAATCAGGGATGCGCCTTGTCAGGATATACCTACATACAAAATTTCAAGTGGATCGGATATTTTTATCATGAGTTATCGCGTTACGTACGAACATACATACAGAACGGACGGGCACATAAGCTCTCAGGCTATGATAGCCTGTGAGCTAAAAACATCAGAATTCACTAACATGAATTTGTTGCAAATACTGAGAAATATCATCCCACAATAAAAATATTTAATTAGATAAAAAAAATAGTTTAAGAGCAAATACAATATAAGTTTCTTACCTACAGCTTATTCTATCTATCTCTCATTTAGAGATATTTTTATTTTTAGGATTAACTTGGCTCAAAATCTTCCCTGCATCAGAATATATTTCACTATTTAATGACGTATCTTTTACACAAATTAGACTTGGAGTTCTATTCGGATATAGTCTCTACGCTGGCTTCCTTTCATTTGAAACTGTAAACAGGGCTATGATAGCTTCATGAAGGTCTGCGACATAATCGGTTAGCGTCCCACAGTGACACAAATCATGAGAATTTCACCATACTAAAGCCGAGATTTCGTGCCTTTGGGTTTCGACATTTAACCCGGAGAGGCATTTGGAACGAAAATTAGTCTTGGATAAACATCGACACAAGCTATCAGCCATTAGTCGCCGAGGACAATCTACTATGCAGCGCTCGGGATAAGTTTCTTCTAAACGGGTATCAAAACAACTTTCTGGACTGCTGGAGCTTAGGAATTCAATCGAAAATCTCGCATACTCAGCCGCAACATGTAGTGTACTGCAATCTCAAGCGAGGGGCTCCGACCTTTTTTTATCTAGACAAAACGTTTTGAGTGGAACATTCTTCTTCAGCAAACTCTCAGCTATCTCGGCAGACCACACTTTTCGACCAACTCTTAGCGTATTTTATTTTCAGACTCACTAGAATATCGTAGAATTCTTTAGGCCTCCCCTCTCCCAGAATAAAACAGGGGAGGGGGGGGGGACAGGACTTTCACACCTCTTCAACCAGATGCTCTCCGTTCGACTGCCATCACCAGGACTGACTTTTTTCTAAAAACCAATTGCGCGTAAGCCTCTAACATACGGGGGTATTTTTCTGAGAACACGGACGCAACCCCCATTTCCCCAACCAAAAGGGTGACTTCTCGTTGGTCAGCGCGCAAGTACCATATCCAATGTCCATATAAGGAAATGTTTCTATCTCTCAATCACGTGACTTACATGAGGTCCTGCACAAGCAGGTGTTTTTTTCAACTCCCGTTCCCATGAAATCTACAGCTGGGATTCCAAGTATTGCACATCATGGAAGTAACAGGCATGGGGATATTTTTGGGCGAAAATGTATCTCTCTCTCTCTCTGAAATGACACTATACAATTTTTTATGGGTCATAAAAAAATGGTGTACTTTTAGCAATTTACACAGGGCTTAGAAAACTGTGTGTGTGGCCAATTATATAAGGTACGCTAATTATTGTCCGAAAACTCATAGCATGGGAAGCACACACATCTTTAAACTTAACAAAAGGGCTTTTAGCAATTATCGCATTTCTCTGCCGAGCAGGGATTTTATGCGAGTTTTAAGGGGAGGGGGTGTGTTTTTCTATCTAACATTCACAAACGCTTGTGAAAGCGTGGGAACGGAAAAGGAATCACAAAAGTATTAAGGGGCTGTGCGTATATAAAAAAAGGAAAGAGGGGTTTTGAATTTTGAATAATTAAAATTTTAAAGAAGGTCAGTAATCAATTAAAAAAAACTGTAACAAATAAAAATAATCTTAAAACTTCATCTTTATAACAACATCCTAATTCTTAATGTAAACATTTATATAACAATTTTCTAAAATATTTACAAATGCGTGCTGACGGTAAAAATATATTTTCACATGAAACAATGACAAATTAGAAAAAAAGAGAGAAAATTTCAAAGGAGTGCTTTTCTTAGACATAAAATAAACATTAAATTAAAAAAAAATTATTGGAACATTCCTTATAACATTTAAACGTATGAAATAATTTTAAAATCTTTTGAATAACATTTGCAGCTTTAAATAATAAAACCAATATTTGCTAATACCAGAACATATTATTTACCCTCTTTTCTGTAAAAATAGAAAAAAAAATATGTATATAAATGCACTTTGAATTATTCATGTATGTATCTTTTTTTTTATCACACGTAAATATTATAATTCTTTTTAAATAAATGTTTAATCATTACCTAGAAGAAAGAATTATGTGCAGTCAGCGGATTTATTTTCACTGAAATATTAATATAGTATTAATTGCATATGCATAACACAATATATGGAATTTATTGTAGTTTTTCAAATTAGTTTTTGTTTTTATGATTATATTACTTCTTTCATATAATAATTGAAGAAACAGATTACCCAAGAGAGATTATTTGTAATGAGGATTTTACATCTTTGCATAATAATAATAAACAAATCACATTTCTCATCGCTATATTTGTTAAATATTATTAATGAAATGCTACCTCTATTTAAAATATTAAAATACTTTTAGCTTTTATGAAAATAGAAAAATGCTGTTAAATACCACAAAACCATCAAATTTAAAATCTTTAATTCTTTTTATAAGGGTAAAATAAACAAGGATTTTTATTTATTTTTTTTTCAAATATGCAGCATATCATTTATTTGAAATACTTTAAAGTGATTTATAATTGGGAAATACGTTTGAAAAACTTCAAGTTAAAGTAGTATTAAGATAAATATTATATGCCGATGAATGTTGAAAATTTTCGAAATACGGTTATTTTAAATCGAAGTATTGGGAAGATGAATTTGTTTATGTATAGAAATTAAATTCATGGGTTGTCAATAAAGATTTTAAAAAAAATCTAGATTTTCTTTTACGTATTAACTTTAAGTTAGCAAATTTTTGAATCATTAGCAAAATGGCAAATTGTTAACAAATTTTACAATCATTGATTTGCGTATATTTATTTGTGGTAACTTGGTTATGGTGTTGTATAAGCGTGATGAAGCCCAGTGGCATAGTGGTCAGAGCATCTGACTGTGACGCTGCATATCGTGAGTTCAATTCTCTACTGGGCACAGAGCACTCAGTCCTTCGAGGTCAATAAAATGATTATCAAACTTGCTTGGAAAAAAATACAGAGGTCTCCTCTTAGACTAAACACCTGGTCGGAATATACGCTGCATAACCCGTCGGTGCCCATCGTCTAGTAAACAGGTATGTGCACTGCCTTCGCTGATCCTCCATCGACTGTAATGCCACAGAGGTTTTTTTTTTTAACTTTTTGGAAAAATAGTTGTTTTTCTCGATAGAGAATTAGGAAATCTGGAGTAGGGAAGACCAGGATACAATGGACCACTTTTTTAACTTTAAAATATTAAACATATATTCAACTCTTAAAATATTCATTTGAAAAAAATCACATGCTTGCACGTTATCTATACATTAATGTTTAGATTACATATACTCAAAAATAACAATTATGTGTCCTTATTTAATATATATTTTTAAATAGCAAGTGATAAAATCGACCATTGTACCCCATGGCCGGGGTACAATGCCCACTGCTTTTGGTTCTATGGACCACATGTAATTCTGAAAAAATATATAAGTATAGTATATTTTTTAATAATAAGAAGCATATAATATATCATAATTTGTTTATTCATGTCTTAAACTTATAGATATAATGTAAGTTTAACGATTATTAAAGATAGAAATGATACATCAAAACATATTTCTGTCACGGAAAACCTGCTGCTTTCTAATGAAGCATTAGAATCTGGAAAAATCATTACAATATCGTAAACATTTACAAGAGATTCATCAATAATATTGGAAAACATAAATACAATTTTGTTTGATTGACACACGAATCTATGTTTTTTGAGGGGGGGGGGTCAAAAATTTGGATGTGGATGCATGTTTGTAAAAGTGCAAGAATTTAGAATTAACTGAATGTTTATAAAAAGCAAATAAGGAGAAAAAATCAAATAAATAAAATACTTAGTTTACTAGCTTTTGATGTTTGAGTTGATTTTGAAATTTGAAAACATATTATATAGATAATATTTCAAAAAGGCACTACACAACATTAATCGTTAGTTTGCATACAAAAAATAAAATAATTTATTAATTCTTAACTCCACATATAATTTTTAATTTTAGAAAACACAGAATACAAGACTGGAGTACAATGGACCATTTTCCATTATAGCCCGGTTTCTGGTGGACCATTGTACCCCATATGTGACTTTGACAAAAAATTGATTAAAAAAAGATGTTTTCTATTCAATTACTTTACTTACAATAAATTTTTTATATATTGTCTTACCTATTTATTGTGCTCAGCAATGTCTCCAAATTTCAAATCTTTAACGTAAAACACAGCATAGGGGGAACTGAGGCACATTGATACATGGGGCACACTGATACACTCCCACTACTGCTCACAGGGTCATTACAGGAAGTTACAAAATAGCTCCAAAAGGTGATCTTAATAAACACAAATACATACAGATAGTCCTGGCATGATTCAGTAGTTTGATGAAATGAGATGAGTGATTTATTGTTTTTGTTGGTTAAAAGTAAATTTGAGTTGTACAAATGTTCCAGCATTTTCTACCATAAGAATACTCTCCCTGGCAAGTATAGCTACTCTTTATCAGTTCCCCATTATTTATTGTTAGGTAAATTATGAAGTGTTAGATTTGAGACTCATTTTATTCAAAATGGCTGTATGGGGCACATTGATACAAGCTAAATCCTTTTCTAATCATTTTTTCATTACCTTTTATCATATTTTTATTACCATACACTCTTTAATCCAACCATTTTTCGCTAAAAATTTCTAGAATTAGTTTTTATTGAAGTAAAATAGCTCTAATTTTTAATATTAGAACATTTTATCTTATTTTTGCTATCAGAAGACTTACGAATTTATCCAACATCTAGTGCTAGTCGAACTAACAAAAGAAAAGGACGGCAGCCTGGCAAATCTCGAATTTATATCGATTTTCCGGAGAAAAAAGTATTTTCGAGATAAGAAATTTTAAGTAATGGAAACAAGCTGAAGAACAGCAAAGGATAATTATATTATAAACGGGATTTTAAATGTAATTATCCTTCATTTTCTGTTTATGAACCAATTTATCAGAAAGCCTGGTAATTTTTTCAACTTTCCTAAGAAAGAAGATAGTGCGGGGTTGAAGTACAATATATGACAAAGTTACCAGAGCCAACATTCAGACAAGGAAAAGTCAGAACATTAGGTCATTATACATTTCATTTTGATTACTTTAATGTTGCTTACAAATAAAGTGTGGGTGATTTGAATTTTTATAAATAATATAAAATGGTTTGCTAACTATTTTCCTATGAAAAATATGCTTTGGCGTTATTTTGTCTCCATTTTTCCCGGACGTATGAAAGTGTATCAATCTGCCCCGGGGATGGGGCACATTGATACAAATTACTTTTTTTGATTTTTTTTTAAATTACATGCAAAAATAATATATAAAACAACGATTGTACATTTTAATAACACACTACACTTGTTTTGCTGACACCACCTGGAAAAATAATTTGAAATTTCTACTTTCTGGACACAAAAAAAATTCTTAGAAAAAAACTGTATTAATGTGCCCCAGTTCCCCCTATATTCAACTGAAAATATTTACTTTTATTTGTCTCAAATTAACTATCAAGAAAAAAATGACTAAAATGGCAGCTATGCACATGTTTTTAAACTTTTTTCACTACTGCAGGTCCGCCATGTATGTACCAAAATAAGAAGCATTCAAAAACATAAATGATATCAAAAATAGGAGGTGGAATACTGTTCCCCGTGGTCCATTGTACCCCAGTCTTCCCTATATCTGAATGTTTTTATTGATTGAATTCTGCAATAATGTTAGTCTATTTTATTCGTTTTCTGATCAGTCCATTCTTAATGTCTAGAAATGAAATACTTTTGTTTTTCATTTTATTCGTTTTCTGATTGGTCCACGTTTAATGTTAAAAAATCGAATACTTCAGTTGCCACGATGACAAAAAAGTATTAAAATATAAAAAAAAAATAATAATAAAATAAAAAATAATAATAGTAACTCAAAAACAAATTTAGATACAGGTGTAAAAATGGAAAATGAGCAAGGTTTAGAAGTTTTGCAATCTGCAGTACTGAAAATTGTTAAATCGAAATTTCATTTAATGTTTGTTTATGAGGTCCAGGAAAATTAACGTGTCTCTAAAAGTCCAGGCATATTAATATTACTCTGTATTTACGTAAGCTATAGTTTGATCATCATAAAAATGGTGTAATTACTTTTATTAATTTAAATATGGAAATCATTTATGATTTTAAAATTTTAGTCTTTCAAAATAATATTTACCAAATAATCGTTGTAATTTGTTAAATTGCACTTTTTTTAGTTTTATTTATAAGATTGATATTTTTGCGAATAGTCCATGGATGGTTTCAGCAATCCTTTTGGATAGCACTATTTTTAAAGACTATTTCGCCTTAATCATTAAAAATGTTATACAATTAAAAAGCTAAATGTCCTGTGAAAGATATTTTTACTCATAATTAGCCATCTTTGTATATTATTTTGAAATTTAAAGCTAGATTTTTTTGGCAACTGGTTCGTTTGCATTGTGCAACATACTGGTTTGGCAGCTTGAGTGGAGGAAGATCGGCCGATCAGAGATCCAGCTAAGATTCATTTCAATTCCACCCGGCAGGCTGTCCGACTCTCAGTGGTTTAAATTTCTTCCAATGTAATTTATTACCATATACGAAACATTCAGGATTACGCAAGGATTTTTAGATTAAAATAATTATGAAAGAGTTTTGCGCAAAAGAATTATTATTATGATATGGTAATAATATTTGTTTATTTAATTTAAGTTAAAATTGAAATTTACCATATATGTATTTTTTATTATTTATTAACGAAGTAATGTGAAACAAATCTCAAATGCATTGTGATATGTCTAATAAATTTATCTGTTTTCTATAAAAATGTCTTTTACTTCAGATCTAAGTCTTCAATTATATTTTTTTCAGTATAAAATTGAAAAAACTATACTGGAACATGTACTCTTCAGCAATAAATATATTTATTGAAAAAATATAAATAAAACGTTTAATTTAGCTGCTTTTATATTACACATTTAAAAATCGCAGTATGCTTTTAAATGTTACGCAATTTTTACATCGCATTAAGATAAAAAAAAAAAAAAAACATATAATCATTCTTAATATCCTGATTCTAAATTGCTTGATTATGATGCATGATGACTGAATTAATAAACTTTGAATAAATCAATCACTTCACCAGCTTTGTATGCCATTTTGTACATAATTAATCATCCAGATCGAAGTAACATATATTTCGTACTGTTTAGCTACCCCTCATTAATCTTTAGACTGATAGAAATTAATGTCATCCGCACCTTAATTCATAAACAAGCGAAAAGTTTTAGTAACAAATACATAAATATTTTTTTCATTCATATCTGTTCGGCTAATTTGAGAGCATCGTATTTAGGCAGCTTGGACGTTTTTTAAAGTATAGACTCTTTTATAAACTGAAATGAAATAATCTTTCTATTGATATTAGATTCTTAGATGTAATAGAATGTCGAATATTTCTCAAACTTTTATTTTATGTTTTTTCGTAATTAAATGTTTTGTTTCGTCCAAAGATTTGTGATTGATCTAGATTTAAATTACACTGAACCACAATATTAGAACTGTTGATCGAGAATAATTAATAGAATAGAATAATTTCGTAACATTGTTGCATCGGCTGCGAAGAATTCGGGATTTCAAGCTATTGCGCAATTAGAAAAATGCAATCGTTTCGATGACAGATTGGTGAGTTGACTTTTTGTTGTATTTTATTTTATACAATGAATGAAAATAAGGAAAGAAAGATGCGTGACACGCATCGAAATCTTTTAAATAAGATATTGATGATTATCTTTCGAAATCAAAAAATTCTGTGACATATTTTGAGGAATTACTTGATAAATTAAATACCGAATTTAATGTTATTAAATAACTAAATAATAACATTTTAAGTTTATTAAATGCTAAAAATGTTGAAAATGAAATTTTAAATATTGATGAATACGATCAGAAAGTGATATCGTATAGATGTAAATTAAACTTCAAGATTAAAAGTTTGAGTACAAATGCAAATGTTGTTAATGCTAATAATATTGATTCAGTACGGGCATGTCCTGTTTCTACCGAATTCAAGAAAATAAAGCTGCCTAAACTACAAATAAGTCGATTTTTTGGTGAACCAGATAAATTCCTGGAATTTTGGAATGAATTTGAAACAGCTATAGACAAAAATCCAAGTGTTACCGATGTTGAGAAGTTCAGCTATTTGAAAAGCTTGGTTGCAGGATCGGCTGCAAACACAATCAGTGGATTTAGTTTGACAGAAAATAATTATACGGCGGCTGTATCGCTCTTGAAAGAAAGGTTTGGTAGGCATGATATGCTCGTACACGCTCATCTAAATAATTTATTAAATATGAAATGTTTGAAAAGTTCTTCTGACACTTATGGTTTAAGATGTTTGTATGATAAATGTCTAGTACAAATTCGAAATTTAGAGTCGTTGGGTGTAAAGTCTGATACATACAGTGGGTTACTTTGTCCAATATTATTGAAGTTAATACCTCCAGATTTAACATTAGAATTTAATAGACATCTAAAGAATGGTGAAATGTGGAATATAGATAATCTTATGAGTTTTTTTTAAATGAAATTGAGAGTAGAGAAAAGGTATTAACTATCCATGATTTAGATTCTAAAAAATCATTTTCTAATGATAATAAGAATGAATTCAAACCCAAATTTTCAGATAAACAATCAAAATTTAAGTCGAAATATCAATATACTACGAAAGGTTATAAACAAAATAATGTTTCAGCTGAATTAATGGCTTCTGTAAACAAAAATTCATGTATATTTTGTAATAGTGTTGAGCATAATAGCGAATTCTGTGAATCATTAACCTTGGCTGAGAAAAAAGAATTACTAAAAATGCAAGAAAGATGCTTTTTGTGTTTAAAATGTAAACATAGAATCGAGGACTGTGGAGAAACCAAAATGTGTGATATTTGCGGTAAAAAACATAGTAGGGCTATTTGTTTCCAATTAGAAAATCCTTCAAATGTAAATGTTGATAAAAGTGTCGTATCCATTTCTCATTGTGATAACACTTCCACTAGTAAGGTACCAGACGAAAACACCCATTGCAATATATTTTTACAAACTTGTTCAGCAATAATAAAAGATTTGAAAACTGATAAAAATGAACCAGTTCGTATTTTATTAGATAACGGCAGTATGAGAACATTTATAATTCGCGATATTTCACAAAAGCTAAAACTGCCAGTTATTAGAAAGAAAACCATATCAGTTTATGCTTTTGGAGCCGAAAAGGCGACTGAGAAAACATATAATGTTGTAAAAGTAAAACTAGAAAATAGGGATCAACCCTCTTTGAACATTGAAATCGAAGCAGATCAGATTTCAGCTGCTTGCTTACCCACTCCTGATAAATACGTTCTAAAATCATATAATAAATTGAAAGGTCTACAACTAGCTGACAGTCATGAATATAGTAATCAACAAATTGCAGTTTTAATAGGTACCGATAATTATTGTAATGTTGTAACTGGTAGAATTAAACGACTAAAGAATAATCTCGTAGCTACTGAAACTCTTTTTGTCTGGTGTTTGCAGGGTTATATGGGGTCAGCCAATGAATTATTTAGCATGAAAATTATAGTTGAAGAAAAGGATTTATCTGAACAAATTAGAGAATTTTGGCAACTGGAAAGCTTAGGAATTGAATCCGAAACTCAAACTATTTCTAATGTAGATAATGACGTCATATCTGACTTCCAGTCTAGTATTGTTTTTAAAGATAATCGGTACAAGGTAAAATTTCCATGGAAGAAAAATTTAAAAATGTCCCTTAATAACAATCGCGAAGTGGCGCATCGACGATTTTTGAAGTTGAGAACAAACTTTAGAAACGATCCTTCGTTATTCTCAGAATAGAAATCTGTTCTGGACAGTTATTTAGCAGAGAACATCATCGAACCTGTTGAAAACTCATCTGATGTAAATACATTTTACTTGCCCCATAGAGCAGTGATTCGAGAAGATAAGTCCACAACTAAACTTAGAATTGTGTTTGATGCAAGCGCCCATTCTAAAGGTGAATTATCACTAAATGACTGTTTATATACTGGTTTAAATCTTATCCCCGATCTGTTCAGTCTTTTAATCAACTTTAGAAACTTTCCAATAGCGGTTACCGCAGACATTCAGAAAGCTTTTTTGCAGATCGAAATTGATCAAGCAGACATGGACTTCACAAGATTTTTTTGGGATGATGAGCCATAGGTTGAAGATCCAGGTAAGGAATTTAAAATATTTAGACTCAAGTGAGTACTTTTCGGAGTGAAGTCAAGCCCCTTCCTTCTTACAGCTACTATCAAGCCCCACCTACGAAAGTATGTAGAAACATTTCCTGAATCTTTTGATATTTTAAATTCATCCTTATATGTTGATGACTTTATCAGCAGTCAACCAAATGTTGAATCAGATTTTAAAATTAGTAAGGAAGCTTATGAAATCTTCCAAGAAGCTTCAATGATATTTAGAAAATGGAAAACTAATTCGTATGAATTACGTGTAAAATGGGAACAATATGGTTTGCATACTGATAACGCAACTGATAATTTTAATCTTAGTAATCAGCACTTGGTAAATTCAAAAGTTCTAGGGGTTTCTTGGGACCCAGATAATGATACATTGTCATTTAAAATTCATAATATGGAAAATTTCCTCTCGAAGAGACTTAATACTAAACGCTATTTATTGCAAACTGTTGGTCGTATTTTCGACCCAATTGGCTTTCTTAGCCCCTATACCATTAGAATCAAATGCTTAATTCAAGAAGTTTGGTGTTTAGGCCTCGATTGGGATGAGAATTTACCAAAGCATTTGGACAATTTATGGAATGCATGGTTTGAAGAAATAAAGGAACTGAATAGTATTAGCATCCCCAGATATTATTTGTCTGATATAGCTCCTGATGAAGTTGATTGTTTTGAATTACATAGTTTTTCAGATGCCTCAAAAAAAGGCATGTGGTACAGTAGTATATCTTAGAGCAGTTTTAAAGAACAAAAGCATAGTTACCAGTTTTGTAGCAGCAAAAAGTAGAGTCGCCCCTTTAAAAACTGTTTCTATACCTCGTCTTGAACTTTTAGGAGCTTTTTTGTCTGCTAGACTTTGTCATAAAATTGCTAAAGAATTAGTTTTTCCCGTAAGTTGCTACTTTTGGACTGACTCAACTATTACATTGTATTGGATTAAGAGAGAGTCAGAAAGATTCAAAATGTTTGTTAGAAACAGAATAAAAGAAATCAGAAATCTTAGTGATCCATCAAATTGGTTTCACTGTCCTGGACAAGATAATCCTGCCGATTTTGTTACTAGAGGCTTTAAAGTTCCAGAGTTGAAAAATAGCCATCTTTGGTGGGAAGGTCCCTCTAGCGGAGATTATCGCTACATATCTTTTCTCCTTCATAAATGCATTAATTATTTCCCTTTAATAAATTCTTAGTTTTATTTTAGTTTCCCTTTATACTAATAAACCCAGTAGTTTAAATTAATTATACATTTAATAGTTAAGTTTTAGCTTTCATTCTCCCACTATTAGAAGTTTCAACTTTTCATCTTTTGGAGCTCTCTGTAGAAAATAATAATAGAACTCACTTTCTCACAAATTTCTGTTGTGTCTTTGAAAAACATCTGCCCATAGATACCGCACTTATTAACAAAATAAAGAAAGCTCTGGGCTTAGTTCATCATAATATTTTATCCGTTACATTTTTATTAACATCTGCCTTCCACACCCTGTTTTCATTCTCACAATTAATGCTTAAATCTAGAAATACTTTTGTCTCTGTTTATCCTGATTGTGCTGTCTTATCTGTTAATTGCGCATCTGGATAACATAATTTTGGTCTGCAAAACTCCAATGTTTATATCGGCCCTCTTAGCTCAACCAGTTCCCAGGCTTAAAATATTTCTATAATCCTATAAAATATTCGCAGAGGTAAAAATAATCCTTGGGTTCCTAGACCGCAAAAGTTAGCTGATACTGAAGGTGTGGTCTATCAAATATCGCCAAAATTCTTTGTATGAAAAACTTCTTATGCCTTTTGGCGATAAGGGCTATGACGCTGTGTCGTCACTTCACCGATTGCCATCATACCGATAACATGTAGCTCGTTTGAGCTCTCAGAATCCCCTCCCCCCTCTGGGGGAGTTGCAGTGTCGTACCTCACGTTAAATAAATGTATCGCTAAAGTAACTCTCTCTTTTCGGAGTTTTTTTTTTTTGTGTGCTTCTTTTTGGTAAATCACCTGGGCCTTTGAACTAACACCTTCACAGTCGCCAATGGTTAAAGCAAGACAGATCTCTTTGGCCAAAATTGGCTAGTTCATTTGATACATTAGATATTTCTGAAACTAAAGACGAGTTAGAACTAAAGAAAAATGCTACTGTAAAATCAACAATTGTTGATAAAAATCAAGCAAACATTGATTTAATTAATCGATACTCGTCTTTTATGAAATTAATAAGAATTACTGCCTATTGTTTAAGATTTTTGAATAACTGTAAATTGGAAACAGGAAGTAGAAAATATGATTATTTAGATACTTCTGAGTTACAAAATGCAACCAAGAGACTGATAAAGATTGTGCAAAATTCTGCATTTCAAACTGAAATCCAGTGTTTAAAGGGAAAACGTCCTCTCCCAAACAACAGTAAACTCTTAAGTTTAAAGGTATTTCTAGATGCTGATGAGCTGATGAGGGTCGGCGGAAGATTGAAATTTTCGAATTTAGCGGAATCACAGAAACATCAGTTAATTTTACCAAAGTCTCATTATTTCACTGAACTCTTGATTCAACATATTCATAGAAAATTCCTGCACGACAGTTTTATTGTATACCATCTGGTCAAAGCCAAGTAAAAAAATTATAAGTAGGTGTATAACATGTATTCGGCCCAAGCATCAAACTATTCAACAAATTATGGGTAATTTACCTCGTGATAGAATTGTACCATCTAGACCATTTGAGAAGACAGGTGTAGATCTAGCTGTTCTATTATAACAAAACCTAACTTGAAGCTATCAAAGATTAAAATAAAATCATACATTGCTATATTCATATGTTTTTCTACTAAAGCAGTACACCTGGAAATTGTTTCAGAATTGACCACAGAAGCATTTTTAGCCTGTTTAAGAAGATTTGTTTCTCGATGATCAAAACCCTCTGTTATATGGAGTGATAATGCCACCAATTTTAAGGGTACTTATGCTCTTTTAAAATCCTTCTACCAAATTTGTGCTTCGGAAGAAATTCAGAGATTTAGTGCAGATGAGGGAATAAAATGGAACTTCATACCACCTGCATCTCCACATTTCGGTGGACTATGGGAATCGAATATTAAAGCTGTGAAAAGAATACTCTTGAAAATAACTAAATCCTCTATCTTAAATTTTGAAGAGTTGACAACACTTGTAACCCAAATTGAAGCCGTCATGAACTCAAAACTATTAACTCCATTATCTACAGATATTAACGATTTAGAGCCATTGACACCTGGTCACTTCCTTACTGGAAGTCCTCTTCTAAATATTCCTGATAATAATGAAGTTTTAGATTCTTTGCCTTTTTCTTCTAGATGGACCTTAGTTCAACGAATAAAAGAGCAGTTCTGGAGACGCTGGAACCCAGAATACTTAAATGAGTTGCAAGTTCGAAGTAAATGGAAAAAGACCTTGCAAAATCTTCAAGATGGTCAACTCATGTTACTGAAAGATAGAAACGAAGCGTTCAACAACTAGAGGTTAGCAAGGGTTTTGAAGACCTACAAAGGAGACGATGGACATGTCCGCGTCGTCGATCTCAAGTCCTCCACAGGTATACTACGTAGGAACATCACAGGAGTTGTTCCATTGCCTATTTATGATGATGTTGGACAGTCGTCCAACGCCAGGCGGGATGTTCCGGTTAATTAGCAAGCATCGTATTTAGCCAGCTTGGACGTTTTTTAAAGTATAGACTCTTTTATAAACTGAAATGAAATAATCTTTCTGTTGATATTAGATTCTTAGATGTAATAGAATGTCGAATATTTCTCAAACTTTTATTTTATGTTTTTTCGTAATTAAATGTTTTGTTTCGTCCAAAGATTTGTGATTGATCTAGATTTAAATTACACTGAACCACAATATTAGAACTGTTGATCGAGAATAATTAATAGAATAGAATAATTTCGTAACAATATCTATTTTTAGATTTAAGATAAACTTATGAAAAATATATTTGTTAAAAAAAATCCTAAAATCATACATAGCATTTATGTAGTTTTAACTATCATATTAAGAGCCATTATTTTGAAATTCAGACAAAAAAATTATGTTTTGATAGTTGTATTTTTTTTATTGCCTTGATATTTTTTTATGTAGAAGTAAATCATATTTATTGAATAATCTGCAATTTTGAAGCCCTGAAAAAATTTCCTCTTTTCTATAGAAGATGTCAAAGTTCAATTTTGTAAATGTCCTTTTTCATGAAAAGTGAAATGCATTTGTTTCCATGGAACATTGTTACTTTACATTGTTATGTTGTCACAAAGTACAGTCAATATGACGTTTTTAACACTTAATATCTTTTTTAAGCAATAGTACCCCAAACGTTTTCTTATAGAATATGAAAGTGTACTACTAGGACAAGCTAAATAATATAGTACTGCACTGAGATATAGCTGCTGTTAATTGATATAACTTGTTAAATATTCAAAATTTCCAAAATCTTCAACATTTAAAGTAGTGTTATTTCAAAATCTGCTTCAACATATAAAAAAAAAATCAAGCAAATCAAAAAATACAACTATCACTCATTGTCTGATTTCCAAAATAACGGCTCTTAAACAAAAATGAGTTCTTTACATCTGTAGTGATTGTTAAATTTATATTTCCGAACTCACCCGAAATTAAGCCCCCATTTAGAAGATAGAAGAAACTAATGATTTTAAGGTGGGTCTTATAACGGGCTTTCAGATTATAATTAGGATAAGAAAATGTGAGGATGTGGGGGCATATTTGGAATTTATGAATTTTTAACAGAATTTATATAATTTGCTAAATAAAATCGGATCAAATTAACGCTTTTCGGTTTGAAAACTATTTAAGCTAACTAGTTTATATTAATACAAGTAATATAATAAAAGAAGTATACATAAAATAATTAATTTCGATATGAAAGAAATGTGAACAAAAAATATATAACTTGAAAATAAGTATCTATTAAATCTCAGAGCATGAAAATTGAAGAAAACATTAATAATATAAAACAGTTAACATTTTCTGTTATGATACAGTAATATGTAAAGTGATGAAATTAAAATAAATTGCATATAATGTGTTACTTCAGGGGATATTGAAGTAAAAATCTTCGTGAATTTCCTCAAAAAGGAGAAGCACTGAAAATAACACAAAGTAGAGTTTTAAAAGGAAGTCCTATAAATAGGACTTAAAAAAAGAAAATAATAATATATATGAGGAGGGGGTTCACCTTTGGTGTTTTACAGTAATAAAATGTCATACCTGTATGATTTTCATAAGACATCTAACAAATTGTGAAAATGTTCATGCTGTAAAAAATAACAAAAATTTAAACTCTTCAAACTTGAAAAATACAAATGTAGTTCTCTATTCTTTTCGTTAAAAAAACTAAACTATTTTTGGCTTTTTTTTTTCCTTTACTTTTTTTCTTTAATTTCAGTTCCAGCAAAAAAATCTTCCCACTTAAACCACTATCTCAATGTTCGAGTGTTTTATTTCATTTTTCCCAGTTTTAAATGGAAGAGATGGGTGAGAGTTTCTATGACGCGTCGCTTACGTGGAGTGGTGACCCTTGCAGCTTAGTATGATTTAATATTCTCCTTTCATTTTATTTCTGGTAGTTGTTTGAAAAGAGGGATTTTTTATTTTATTTTTTTTCTCTACAAAAAGAAATTCACCCGGATCCCATAATCGGCGTAAAAATCTTACAATCGTTGAACTACCTCGTGTTGTGATATTATTTGTACAAAATGTTTTTGTAAGGTCATAAAGTCTTAGATTTGCAAGTATCGGGACTAACTATCCATGACTTAACCCTTTCGGGTCTGGTGTACTATAAATATTACATGTCTTTTTAATGGAGTATTATTATTTTTAAGAAAATTTTTTGTTACTATTTACATGTAGTAATGTTATTCTGTGGCTATGTATTTATTATATGACTTCATTTATGTTTAGGCACTTAGTAATAATAATAATAATTATTATTTGTTTAATTCTGTTCGTGCCGTTTGCTGTTCTTTTATTTTAAACATGTATTCCACTCTTTAAATTTAAATTAAAAGTTACTTTCCTGAAAGAATCATGTGTAATAAAGAGCAAAAAGTATTAGAAAGTTGTAATATAAGTTAAATCTTGTTGTAAGAAATTTTTTTATAAACATCTCCAAAAATTCTTCCAAAGCTTGTTTTCATATGACTATGAATTGAATAGAGTGCAAAACAACAACATTATTATGTTTCAGGCGATGAAATATTCGTTAAACTCTAATTCATTTATCTGGATATCTACGAGGGCGGTTCAATAAGTACCCGTGTTTGAAGACAGAGGACGTTCCTCAGGGAAGTTGCTGTTATCATCGTGTGCTGCCATCTATAAGACGACATCTATAAAAATTTCAGAATGATTGATATGTTAGTTTGGATTTGACAACCATTCGAGTAAGACGTGTTTCGTGATTTTCGCTAAGATGGATATCGTTCGGTAATCCACTTTTTATTTTTGGATGGGAAAAAATTCGAGGAGATAAAAGCAAAGTTGGATGCTGTTTATGGGGACACGTCGCCATCTATGACCACAGTTAGATATTGGTTCAACGAATTTAAACGTGATCGAACTTCCGTTTTCGATGAGGAGCTACCAGATGTGGTTACCGAGGAAATCATTGAAAAAATCCACGACATGATTCTCGCTGATCGACGAACGAAGGTGAGCAAAGTAGCAGAGGCCATAGGCGTGTCGACCGGAACAGCAATTCATATTTTACATGACAAGTTGGAGATGAAAAATTGTCCGCCCGATGGGTACCGCGATCACGATAACGCACCAGCACATTCATGTGGAGTTGTCGCCGCCAAACTGCATGAATTGCGTTATGAATTGCTGCCACACCTCCCCCTATTCACCCGATCTGGCTCCCTGCGACTTTTTCTTGATCCCTAACAAGAAGAAATGGCTCGCGGGAAAAAAAAATAGCTCAAACGAGGAAGTCATCGCCGAGACAGAGGCATATTTTGCAGAGTTCGACAAATCCTATTTTTTGGAGGGGTTAGAAAAATGGACTATGTTGAAAAATTTAAAAAAAAAAAATGAAAAAAATCGGTGTCTTCATTTCTAACACGGGTATTTATTGAACCGCCCTCGTAACGTATAATGTTATTAATGCAGAAGTATATTTTTTCTAAAAATTGAAAAACAATTTGGAGCTGAAAGGATTAAAAAAGGCAAGATCAATTTATCAGATGCACCACCGAAAAGAAAAAAGCGGTTCAAAAAGACCGAAAAAGGCTTCAGCCGTGTTTGATACTTTTTTAAAACGGGACGTACAGTTAATGCCATTTTATAACAACTGCAGAAACAAAAAAGAAACGTTATTAATGAATGTATAAGTAAGGACAATCTGTCACAAACTGTACATTTTTCAATAAGGAGATCCGCCGATTTATTTATTTATTTTTATTTATTTATATATTAATTTTTCTTTTGTTGTTGGCACTGTATACTACCAAAGAATTTTGCTCAGAAACGTAACCAATAACTAGCAATGAATTTTCTTCATTTGAGTTTACAAAATGCATTGAAGACAGTGTGACCAAAAATGTTGCAATATGCAATTTTCATAGCTAATTATCTTAAAGCCTTAACAAAAAAAAAAATAAATAAATAAATAAAATAAATAATAAAATAAAATAAAATAAAATAAATAATGAATAAAAATTAAATGATTTATAAAACACTTATTTTTTTTTAACTCCTAAAATATGTTATTGCGTTATTTTAGTTTATTCGAATTGCACCTCTTCCTCAGTAACATTGTTTGGGAAAGCTATCATACACTGTAAAAAAGTCTGCAATTCTACAGACATTATCGAAATATACATGCTTACTAAAATTTTATCTGCACATTGTATATATATATATATATATATATATATATAAGACTACAAAACTAGTTTTTTTTCTGCTGCAGTAATCTGTAGCTTTACTTAAAACCTACTAAAATTACAATAATCTTACTAAAATTATAGCTGTAACGCGGCCTGCAGTTACGTAAAATGTTCCAGACAGTTTCTTAAAATAGTCTAAGTAAATTTACAGATTTTTTTATTTACAGTACACTGTAAAATATATGACTATTTTGCTGCATCATCATTCCACCGCTTTTATAAAAAACGACTACTTCAGGCTATCATGGAGCATTCTCATTGGCCGAGAGAGTGATATTCTATAAAAGCGTTGGAGTGACGATGCAGTAAAATCGTCATATTTTTTGCAGTGTACAAATGTATGAATGTTACATGAATTTTCGTCGTTATCAATTTACAAATAGTTTAGTAATCCAAGTTTCCTAGTAAAATGATAGTATATTTTTAATTTTTTTTCAGTGTACAAATAGGATAATTACAATTATGCGAAAAAATGACCAAGCCGCTTTTCGAGCCAAGAAAGTTTGTCTTAAATTTTTAGAGTTCTAGCAGATCATTAGTTATATAAGAGATTTTTTTTAAATTCGCATTTATAATTAAACATTATATATTTTAAGGCTTAAGGATTTTAGAACAAGATTTGTGAATCTAAGTTACTAGTCTCATAAATTATTAGTTTCAGAAAAGTTGATTCCTTTTAATATCTGTGATGCCATTTTTTTGTGCAAAAGCAATCATTATGTGTTTGTAGTATTATTTTAATTTCAGATCTCGAGAGGTTAAAAAGTATCATACATACATCCTCATTTCAAAAATTCTAAGCTAAATTTCTATAAAAAAAAAAAAAAAAGCCTTATCGAAGAGTGGTTTTTACCATAAAATTGGATCGAAATATCCATAGTTTTTGTAACGTTAAGGTATTATTATTATAGTTTTTTAAACACCATCATACTGATTGGTAATTTTACTATACGAATTGAATTTTTTTCAACTGAGTGAAAATATGTCCTAGCAGGGACTATGGAAATAGAATGAAGGAGCGAAATAATTATGTCTTGAATTGATAAAGATAGAAACCGTGCCAACATATAAGAAAAGAAAATAGGGATTGCTTCATGATAGCAATCAGCATAGCGAGGGTTTGGTGAGGAGGCGGGCCCTAGAGTCAAGTTAAACAAAAAATTTGTAAAAACGAAACAAGTAATAGTCATTAGATTTCATTACTTGAAAAAAAATCCCTGTTGGCTTGGCCTCTAGACGGAGGTAGATTTTGAAGAGTGCTCATTTCAACTACAAAAAATAAAATTTGATTACAGATGAGCCTAGTTTAACAACTTTATCTGGCGGCTTTTGAAAAATTTTTAATTCCATTTTTCTGTAGGATCTGGTTTTATCAGAATAATCTTAAGCTAAATTCGGCTCAAATGCTCATTTTGACTACATATTTTAAAATATATTTTGACTTTATTATAAAACGCCTAATACGGTACATTATATCGTTCCTAAATTACAAAAAACTGTCAATTGAATGCGTTTGAGAGCAAAATTGAATTTAATGAATGATAATGAAATTAATTTAATGAAATGAGTTATAAAATAACCAATTTGATATTTGAATAGATACTCAATTATTTAATCATGATGCCTTTGGGAAATTTTGTGCGAAGTGCCCGTTTTGACAGAATTTTGAAAAAAATATATTCAGCCTTTATTAAAAACTTACAAATACGGCGCATTATACAGTTTCTAAATAAGAGAACCTGTCAATTGGAGGCCTTTGAGAGCAAAACTGAATTAAAAAATGAGTCAGAACAAACGAAATTTGTTATTTGAACACATTCTCAAATCACGATCACTTCGGAAAATTCATTTCAAAATACCCTTTTTGGTAGAGTGTTTTGAAATATATTCAGTCTTTATCAAAAACCTGACCAATGCGTCACGTTATACAGTTTCTACATAAGAGGATCTGCCGTATGGATGTGTTTAAAATCAAAAATGAATTTAAAAATGTGTCAGAATATAAGCAGTTTAGATTTGAGTTTTTTTTCTCCAACTCCTATTATTTTTAATTTATGCGAATTGGTCCTAAGAAAAACTTTTAAATATAAAAGTTGAAGATAGTATTGAGAATATGTAAAATAAATTTAAGTATGCAGGGTGTCCACTCTCAACGGCGGCCAATCGCTAATTACTAAACCGTTGGTCTTATACATATAGTTCCAATTGCAAAAATGCTTTTAAAAAGGTAAAGAATTGTTTTTCAAGCGATTTCGGTAAAAAAAAGTTATTAAAAAATTACGAAAAATAACTTTTTATACGGTATACTTTTACGGTATACTTACGGTATACTTTTTATACCCTGGTCCTATTAGTGATAGTTAGTATAAAATTTCCATCACCCTATCAAGCAATATAAAAAAAGATCCCTTTCATCTAACATTAAAATTTATCTAGTTATGAAACTTTAAATTTCACGATTTAAACCACTTTTCTTGTAGCTGAAAACGAATGAATTAGACTTCATTTTCAAGGAACGTATACTAAGTGTTTTAATTTTATAAAGGACATCCGTATCCAACGCTGTCCAATAGCTAATTACTACGCCATTTGGCACAGACATTTAGTTCCAATTACAAAAATGTTTTTAACACGATAAAGAAATATTTTTAAAGCAATTTAACTGAAGGTGCTACCACCGTATAAGCTTTACGGTAGAGTTAATTTTTATTAATTAACTTCTCGATTGGTTAAAATAGTTGAAGACGTGAGTTTTAAAATTATCTTTATCAAAAAATAAAATTGTCGGAAATCGCGATTTTAGTTTTAAAAGGTGTATTATTTTTATAAGCTTATTTTTCTTTAAAACGTTCGTATGTAAGTTTTCCTAGTTCAAAATTTCTATTCAAATTTTAACTCACTTCCAAATATCCGATCAAGGTTCAATTTGCACACGTATTTATATCCAATGACATTGTAATATTAATACAATTTTAGGTACATACCATTTTTTTATAGGACTACATCAAATTCTTGTTAAGTAAAGTAATCTAATAGAATTTTAAATGCATGTCATTTTGTAACAATTATAGCTGTTGCTTTTTATAATTTAAATTAACAAACTTTCTGTTATTTTTTTACTTATATTTTTAGTAAAAATTTTGCTTTACTATGAAATCATGAACATGAATTTAAAAATAATATTGTAAAAATTATTTTACTCTCAATGTTTAATATTAAATTTTATATCTTGCGTTCCCTTTTATTACCAGTAAATTTGTGACTGCCCCTGATTTGCAACAAAAAATATGCTTCAACTTTAAACAGCTATTATTCGGTCACTTTTAATCGCAGAGGAATGGGACTTTTTCTTTGTATTACTAAGGTACCCTGGGGTAATAACGCCAGGCGGGGTTATAACGCCAAGTGCTTATATTTTGCATAATTATGAAATAATCAGGTAAATGACACCCATGTGCTCTGCGCAGAAGGGTTTTGAGTCATATAGATCGCAAAAAACAGCTTCAAGTTAATTTGTTTCATTTTTAGGTCTTATTGTTTTTACAAACAACTAAAATTAACGCTTGATCTAAAATTTGCGAGATACGTGTTGTGATGTGAAGACTATCTTTTTATCCGGAAATACTTTGTTAATTACATAAATTTGTAGTGCATTTCATGTACTTTTAAAATGTTGTTGAAGATTTTGGATATCTTCTCGAGATAATTTGTAATTTAAAATGCACTGCGCAATAACTATACCGGGGTAATAACGCCAATCCTTTACATTAATACCCCGGTTGATTCCCTACAGTGGCCGAGCTACATCCTAAATACTGATTCAAATAAACACAGTTAAAACTGTGCAATGTTTCTCATATTTCTATTTAAGCAGTCCTTTTAAGCAACAAGAAGCTCACGGTCTGATATTCTTTTGCCTCATCCCCCCCTCCCACACCACACCTTTATTTTTCTTACACTTTCACAAAAAATTTAACATTTTCAATAGCTTAGAATGCAATTTGTCAATTTCTAAATTTGTAGAGTTTGTATTTTTAGAATTGGGCTATCTACACGCAATTATTCCATCTTATTTCATAGTTTTGTTTGCATGGCGTTATTACCCATATAGGTGGGTAATAACGCCAAATAGCATTGGTCAAGAAAAACGCCTTTACATTTTATGAATACATATCTGTTAAATTATTTTATTTTATATAGATAGTCAATGAGTTGCTGTATCAGATCCTATATTTGTTTGAAAAATACAATCTAAAACTAAGCCGTGAAAATTGGTAGAACCTTAACGTGGCGTTATTACCCCAGGGTACCTTAGTTAGAGTAGTGGTAAAAATGTATTAAATATCACTTATAGGGCCAGGAGTCCATATAAAAATTTATTTTCGTAATGTTTTAATATTTTTTTAGCTAAATTGCTTGAAAAACAATTCTATACCTTTTTAAAAGCATTTTTGCAATTGGAACTATATGTCTATGACTAGCGGTTTAGAAATTAGCCAGTCGCCATTGTTTAGAGTGGACACCCTGTATTTGATGGTTTAAGAATTGACGAAGTTATAGATTTTCGTCTTTTTTCACCCCCCTTTATCTTTTCGTCTTTAATTTTTTTTTTCGTCGGTAAAAGTTGGTCCTATCACAAACTTGTAAATACAAAAGTTTTAGATAATGTTGAGAACATTTATACAAAATTTAGTTAGATTTAACATTTTGAAAATTAACGAAGTCATGGATTTTTTCTCCCAAAACCCTATTTTTTTCGCCCCTCTAGCCCATTTCTAAATTTATCAAAAATTGTCATGCATAAACTTCTGGCCCATATTGAAGAAGTAATATAAACTTTAAACCGATTCGATATTTATTTTAATTAAGAAGTTATGGCGTTTTTTCGGTTTTCACAAAAACCCTCCCTATTTCCACCCCTTCGGACCGATTTGGTCCATTAACAAACTTAGGGGTTATATGACTTCACTATCGGTCGAAGCGCGACGGAATAGTTTATATATGAAAAAGGGAACCAATGTTAGCTTTCATTCAACACTGAATCACCTCTATGGTTTTTATAGTGCTTATTCATTCATTTATTTTAATGAAGACGATAACAGCAACTCAAAGTGGCAATCTTTTTTGTTTGTTTGTTTGTTTGTTTGTTCTGTTGTTTCTGTGGGAAAATTAGTATGAAGTGGAGATGTAAAATAAAGTATGTTTTTTTAACAAGGATATACTTAAAAAATATATAGCATTTTTCATTTGAAATGAATGAGTAAAAAATGAAATCAATTAATATAAATGAAATTTCCAATCATAGTGTCATTTGAATAGCAATAAGTAAGTCACAAGTATAAACATTTTCTACAGCTGCACTGTATTAAAAAAAATCGGTATTTTTTTCTCATGAACAGATATATGTAAGTATTTCAACATGTAAAGAGAACTGCAGATGAAAATTTATGCTAAATATACTGAAAAACAAGGTCACGTTTTAAAAAATAAAGAATTTTTACAAATATATATATACATATATCCTGAAGATAATAGAACTATCTTTAGATTGATTTTTTTAAATGTATTCTTTGTTTACATAGTTTTTCATAAATGTGTTTCGGTTTTGGAATGTGCATTTTCTTCTATCAATGTGGAACAAGCAATATAAATTCATATTCTTCCAAGATATATTGTATGTATATATCTTTATGTCTCATTTTCCGTCATTTTAGACTGACTATCTTTCTAATTGTATTTAACAGCTAAAAGAGAAACAAAAATGCATTTACGGATGATTAAAGTTTTAAAGGTCATATGGAGATGTAATGTAAATTTAAATTAAATATTTTCCCTAAAAATTACCATAAAAGTAGATTTAACATCAGTGACATTTAAGAATTTAATGAATGAGTTTATAATGTAACCAAGAAAAACTGTGCAGAAAATGATCATGCTTTACAAATCAGTAGTTACCACTTTATTCTGCTACTGATTTATTGTAGTGTAAACACTGTTTCTCATTACTTAAAAGAAGTATAACATATATTTTTTTAATCTATTTTCTAAAAGCATGTTTAAAACTCTTGTTTACATATGTCAAGTCTCGTGTATCGGAAATAGTTACACCAGATTAAATTTTCTGCAAGACGAAGTGTGTTGAAGAACTGCCATTTTTCCACACGACTTATTGTGTTTATTTAAGCCAAAATACTTTATATATTATTCAAGGTAAAATGTTAAAGAATGATCAATTTGATTCATTTAAATATTGTATATTTTTTAAATGTGTTCGATTGAACAAATTTTAAATGCTATTTTTAATATTTTTTAAAAAAAAATTTCGAATAATTTAAAATGAATGAGAAAATTATCACATTTTTTAATTCGGAAGCACTATTTTTTGTTTGTTTGTTTTTAAATGAATTAGACTGAATTTAAGAATTTTCATTTTAAAACTAAATTCTAATTTTAGCATTAATAGAGTCAATATGAATGCGTGCAATGAATAAACGGAAATTTTACCGCTTTTTTTAGTCTTTTGAGAAGAATTAGGAGGAAAAAGGTTAGGTTTTCTAAGAGTATAAAATTTATTTGCTGAAAAATGCGAAATAGTTTATTGTATAAAGAAGATTTTTTTTCCGATTGTGTACCAGATTGATAGAATTTTAAAAACGCAGAGTCTCTAGTTACATTTAAGTAGTTCTCGATTATTGGCAAGGTCATCAGTTATTTTCGCAGTTTATAACCGCCTTTGAAAGACATATTTTTCAAGAGCACTTTGGTTACTTGCAGTATGTACAATTTTGCAACACAAATATGCTTTCTTACTGCACACTTTCGGAAAATGGCATCAAACTGAGAAAAAATGTGATTCTTGGATCTAGAATCTAAATTGTGAATCTAAAAAAATAGTTTCATGCCAACACTATAAATTATAGTTCCCTCTGCTAGAGAGTTCTACGGTCTCTTACTAGAATTCAAGATCGTTTTCTTATATTCTCGATGCCAAAACTTTTTAAAAATCTCTAAAAATAGTTTCCAATAGAAGAAATTTGTTTTAGTAAATATTACTTATAGTTTATGAAACCATTTCAGAAATCAGGTGATAATTTCTAGCGTCGGAAACAATTCATTCTTTCATTACTATGTAAAAAGTTTAACAAGTTTTATTTTGATAAATTCCCTACAGTGCTCTTATAAACTATTTTGTTTAATAATTACATTTGGAAGGAAACAGTAATGCAGGGCACATCATAAGTAACTTAGCAACTCCTACTTATATTCAATATGAATATTTTCCCAATCGTTTTTTCGAAGCAAAAAAAAAAAAAAACAAAAAAAAAAAAACAAATGGTATTGAATGTTTCTTTCAATACTTTTTTGTAAGTTCCGGATACTCGAGAATTTGGTATTAAGGTACCCTGGGGTAATAACGCCAGACGGGGTAATAAAGCCAAGTGCTAATATTTTGCATAATTATGAAATAATCTGGTAAATGACACCCATGTGTTTTGCGCAGAAGGGTTTTGAGTCATATAAATCGCAAAAAACAGCTTCAAGTTAATTTGTTTAATTTTTAGGTCTTATTGTTTTTACAAGCAGCTAAAATTAACGCTTGATCTAAAATTTGCGAGATACGTTTTGTGATGTGAAGACTATATTTTTTATCCGGAAATACTTTGTTAATTACATAAATTTGTAGTACATTTCATGGCCTTTCAAAATGTTGTTGAAGATTTTGGATATCTTCTCGAGATAATTTGTAATTTAAAATGTACAGCGCAATAACTATAACGGGGTAATAACGCCAATCCTTGGCATTAATATCCCGGTTGATTCCCTACAGTGGCAGAGCTCCATCCTAAATACTGATTCAAATAAATACAGTTAAAACTGTGCAATGTTTCTAATAATTCTATTTAAACGCTCCTTTTTAAGCAAAAAGAAGCTCACGGTCTGATATTCTTTTGCCTCATCCCCCCCCCTCCCCACACCACACCTTTATTTTTCTTAAACTTTCACGAAAAAATGAACATTTTCAATTGCTTATTATGCAATTTGTCAATTTCTAGAGCTGAGAGTTTGTATTTTTAGAATTGGGCAATCTACATGCAATTAATCCAACTTATTTCATTGTTTTGTTTGCATGGCGTTATTACCCATATAGGTGAGTAATAACGCCAAATAGCATTGGTCAAGAAATCACGCGATAACATTTTATGAATACATATCTGTTAAATTATTATTTTTATATAGATAGTCAATGAGTTGCTGCATCAAATCATATATTTGTTTGAAAAATACAAACTAAAATTGAGCCGTGAAAATTGCTAGAACCTTAACGTGGCGTTATTACCCCAGGGTACCTTAGATAGTGTTTCATATTTTATCGTTTTGTTATAACATCAAAAGAATTCCGTTATATTAAGGTCTATGGTAAAAAATCATTGATGCTGCTTTCAATTGATTCCAGTATTTAAACTCATTGAAATTTATATATATTTGAAATACACTATAAAATGCTTATTTTAGAATATGGTGTGGATTTCATTCATTCTTCATTTACAGAGATACCAAAAATAATTCCATCACATTCCGGTCTACAGAGCAAAATCATTTGTGGTGCATATTTTTCATGCTACATATTGGAATTGATCAATGTATATCTCCGAAGCTCACTGCAAGATTACTGTAGAATATGATGTATACAGCGCTCATCATTGTCATACAGCGACATACAAAGTAATTCGGTTAGTACTCTCAATAAAAAATAATTCTTGGGAGTGCATTTTCATTTTGCAGTGTGTTTTTTTTTAATAAAAATTTCTTTTGTGTATTTCTTTGTGTGTATAAATATACAAGGCTGCACAAAATGTCTGAAGTTCATTTTACTTTATTAATGAAAATTGCTGATGGGGTATTTTCAACTTTGATGTGAATTTTTTAATTCAACTAAATTTTAACTTACTATGTATGGTACGATAAATACATAATTTATATATAGGGCAGCACAAAAAATGTCAGATTTTTTTTCGTTTTTGATGTAATGGATGAAACAGAGCTTTGAAATATGTTATGCGTTTTACAAACTGTTTATTTAGGCAACCATTTTCACTTTATTAATCTGTGAAGTTATCATAATATTCATAATTTCTGAGAAGTGCTTCTGTGATTCATGATTCATTTTACGTTCTTGTTTAAAATATGAAAGAAATATTTAGCAACTAGCAAAAATTTACTGATTCGATTTACAGAATTGTTGTTTCCCGATAAAATTATTTAAAATACTTCATTGTAGAGAGTGAAATTCTAATAAATAGGGAATTGTCGTAGAAATCATGTTTTGATTTCAAATTCGTATAGTTTAGAGCAGCGGTTCCCAAACTTTTTGGCTCGCGGAGCCCTTTTTGGGAAGAGTTTCTGTGGCGGAGCCCCTTAACCCCATCGTGCTATATGGTTTCCAAATTAATGTATGCCTATGGAGCAGACAATGATCTGTTAGATAAGAGTCTGAACCAGTAGTTTCCCATATGGGGTCAAGATTCTCAGTTTGGTCCTTTCCTTGATACAGAAATTCGGAATTCGTGCTAGAAATTTTGATTTTTTTTTCTGTTTTATAACTCTTTAACAGTTTTATTTAATATTACAGTAAAACCCCGATAATTCGGATTAATTGGGACCTGACCCAATCCGGATTATCCGGAGAATTAGAAGAAAATGAAATAAGATAAAACGTACTTACATAAAATCTCCTTTATGTGAAACTGAAAAGTGTCTGAATTCAATAGTGCATCTTTATAAATATATATAATTTTGTGCAAGTGATACTGTAGAAGCGTTTTGTCACATTAACAAGGAAACAGACCTATGGGCTGATAAAGATTGGAAAGCGATCCTTATCAGACAATGGGTCTTATAGAGACTATTTTATCTTGCTTTCTTGCAATGCTCTAAATAAAAAATTATTGTGCAGTAATTTTTATGACATTTCTAAGTGGTTTAAATAGAAAGTTGGGAAAATTGGAATTGCCAAAATTAGTGATACATTGTTGTTTCTTTGAAAGATAACAGCAAAGAGTTTAAATAAGAAAGCTTAAGGTAGTCTTACTAAAAGATTTTAGAAAAGGTTTTTTTTTATTCAGAATACGACGATGAAACATGTTAATGTTATGTAAATTAGCAAATCGCTTCTTAGACGTGAAAAAAAATGACCAAACCGGTCCGGGATATCTGGAGATCCGGATTAACGGGGTCCAAATTAGCGGGGTTCTACTGTACTATTATTAATCACAATACATTCAAATAAGGACTAAAAACAACTTTCTTTATATTAAAATATCTGCCTTGCATAATCGAAATATGTCCGCCAAATACAACAAAAAATATAGAAAAAATTTGCGGTATTTGAAAGCTTTTAGTAACGAAGAAAACACCCTTTTTAGCTGATCGACGTTCGAGAAATACTGTTAAAGGGGTAATGGCATCCATTTAAAAATAAATATTCTTTTGAGATTTCATGTGTGAATACGGAAATAAAAATCAAAATGGCAATCCTGTCTGTGCCGTGCATTGGATTGGGGGTTATGTGAATTTATTATTATTTATGGCAAAAACCACACTCACAAATAAAAAAAGGTAAGTTGGACAATTTTCGTTTACTGAAAGAGATATCTGTAAATCCCAATAGGCTACTCACAAAAAGAAAGAAAATTCCTGGGACCAGTCGCCCATGGTAATTATATAACACGTTTTCCCTAGTCCTGCCCATCAGTAATAGAGCCATGCGATTGAGTATTATCTTTTTGATCTTATTTACGTTTGTGGCACTTCTAAACGTGCAACGAAAAAGAATCGCCCCCTGAGTTTATTTTTTTGAACCATTTTTTAAAAATACATTTAGAAGCAGATCGTTATTTTAGTGTTTAAATGAGTGGGGCAAAATCAATAACTGGTATTGTTAGGTGCAGTATCATTTACTTTATTTATTTATTTATTTATTTATTTATTATTATAATTAATTTTCTTTCTTTTTTTTCTACGGCCTTATTTGTTATAGGAAAATATGGCATCATAACATAAAAATCTTAGCCATTGCAGAGACCAATTAAAATAAATTTTTAAAGAGGGATTGTTAGAATGATAAAAGGTGTCAAAAAAGTGCATTTTCAGCTACACACATTGCTTTTAAAATAAGTACAATTATGTAAAAAAGCATAGAAAATTTAAAAAAAAACTAAGAATTAATAAATATAAAATAAACTGATTAAAATAATTAAAGTTACAAAACGAAAATAATAAAAGTTATACACGCCAGGTACACAAATATTAAATGAATCTAAAGAGTTTGTGTTTTGTTGTTTGTGTTGTGTTTTGTTCAGGGGCGTAAATCCCGGGGGGGGTTGGGGGGGTGCAACACCCCCCCCCCTAGAAGAAATCAGTCGGAAAATTCCCAGTTCTATCGGGAAAAGCATGTTTAGTCGGAAAAAAATGGTATTAACCTATAAAATCTTATAAACTGGAAAATTATTCGGAAAATTTCCCGTTCCATCGGAAAAAGCGTGTTTAGTTGGAAAAAATAGTACTATTACGTATTATCCTTTAAAACTTATAAATTGAAAAAACAGAAAAATCAGTCGGAAAAATTCTTGTTTGATAGGAAAAAATGTTATTAACATATAAAAACTTATAAACTGAAAACTCATTCGGAAAGTTCCCCGTTCTATCCGAAAAAGGGTGTTTAGTCAGAAAAATAGTATTACGTATTATCCTATAAAAACTTACAAATTTGAAAAAGGGAAAATCAGTCGGAAAAATTCTTGTTTGATCGGAAAAAATGGTATTAACCTATAAAAACTTATAAATTGAAAAAACGAAAGTATCATTCGGAAATTTTCCTGTTCCATCGGAAAAGGTATGTTTAGTCAGAAAAAATAATATTATGTAATAACCTATAAAATCTTATAAATAGGAAAAACGGAAAAATCAGTTGGGAAAATTCTTGTTCGATCGGAAAAAATGGCATTAATCTATAAAAACTTATAAATTGGAAAAACAAATATCATTCGGAAAATTTTTCGTTTCAATCGGAAAAGGCATGTTCAGTCGGAAAAAATAATGTTACGTATTATCCTATAAAAATTTATAAATCGGAAAAATTCTTGTTGGATCGGAAAAAAAAAATAGTATTAGCCTATAAAAACTTATAAATTGGAAAAACAAAAATATCATTCGGAAATTTTCAATTTCAATCGGGAAAGGCATGTTTAGTCGGAAAAAATAGTATTACCTATTAACCTATAAAAACTTATAAATTGAAAAATCGGAAAAATAAGTCGGAAAAATTCTTATTCGATCAGAAAAAATGGCATTAACCTATAAAAAATTATAAATTGGAAAAACGAAAATATCAATCAGAAGTTTTCTGTTCCATTGGTAAAGGCATCTTTAGACGGAAAAAATAGTATTACCTAAACCTATAAAGATTTATAAATTGGAAAATCGGAAAATTCAGTCGGAAAAATTCTTGTTCGATCGGAAAAAAGTAAGTTGAGCCGAAAAAAAGGTATTAATCTATAAATATTTATGAATTAGAGAAATATTTTTGTAATTTTTAATTAAATAAGAAAAACAAGTTAGGTCGAAGAAAACCTATAAAATCTTATTCTTAGTCGGATTTATTCCCGCTTGCAGTTTCTGATAACAAAAATAAGAAAAAAAAAAACAATTTAGGTTGAATAAAACATAAATTTATTCTTAGCCGGAACTATTATTAATTAATTTAACTAATTGCTAATTTACTATTTACTTTAATTTACTTATTAATTAATATAACTTATTAATATATAGGATTTTATTCTTCTGATAAAACTATTCAGAAAAGTTTTGATTTGTCAAATATTGTGTACTCGGAAACTTCGATATGACGAAAAATATTCTTGTACATTTTGTAGCAATGTTAAAGTTATACCGTTAATTATAACAGTGATGTTTGAGTGAAACCTTGATATTCCGATTTTTTTTTCTGTGTTTTTTGACTTGGAGATATCGAGATCTAATTGTATTTATTTATTGTTAGAAAGTTTTCGAGATATACAGTTCAAAATAAAGAAACTTCTTCTTTTTTTTTTTTTTTATTTAAACTTTATATTTAGTTAGAAATATGTTTCACAGAGTTCAGGTGGTATCCGATGAAAATTCAATTATTGAAATACAAATATTTGGTATTTTTTCATATCAAAATCTAGACATTTTCCATTCTATTCAAATTTTACCTTTAATTGAAAATAATTAGTCTTATTTTTTCCTGCTAACTAAATTTAAGTGTTCTTTTTATTTTATTAAAAAAAACAAAATAAAATAATGTGAAATTGTTTTTATTTACTTTTTTACGTAATTTTTGGTTGATTTAAAAGATTGATTAAGAAATTTATTTGATTCAGGATGAAAATTTAAAATACCCAAATACTTTGAATTTTCATCTCGTAATAATCTGGATATTTTGCAGTCTATACGAGTTTACTTCTCTCAGAAGTAATACTTTCATTAGCTTTTACCTCAATCAATTGTATTAAATTTTTTTAAATATTTTTATTATTATTATTACATTTTGTTTAGTCGGAAAAATGAGGGGTACCACCAAATTGCTAAGCTGCTTTTAAATTTGGCGTTAGGAAGAATTCAAACTTATATTAAGAAATACCGTATTTTTGACAATTTTTTGTCTCTGAACAAAAAACAACCCAAGGAAACAGATTTCAATTTTAGTTAAAAAGAAAAAAAAACAACGCTAAAGAGGTTTTAACTGAATGCTAAAAAATAGAAAGATAGAACACTGTTTTCTCTTCAACGTAAAACTTGGGTACCTAGATGACTGGACGTTGCACCTCCCGCCCTATGTGTCAGTTGCAAAACAAACTGCGCCTGCGTTAACTCTTTGTTTAAACCGTTAATATTATGGCTCATAGTCATAGTACGAAATCTTTTTAATTTAAAAACTTTTTAATTATTCAATTAAAAAGTGTTGATGCGAGAATATTTTGGTATATAATTAATTGTTCAATTTTTTTTTTATCAGTTATGCCCCCACCTAATATAAGAGACAAAAAATGCAATGTGGGTTATATAATTCTATTTTCGATAGTGATTACAGGAACAGACTTAATAAACAAAAGCATGCTGATAAAATTTCAGCCCGTATACATATACCGTTTTGCATTGTTGGAGCTCTAAAAAATCCTTTTGAAGTAAGCTAGCTATTTTATTACAGAATACTTTAGATATATAAAATGTGTAAATACCTGAATTGTTTTCATATTTAAATATGAATTTTTTATTTTATTTATTTATTTATATATTTTTTTGAGAGAGCAGATAAATTATTTAATAACTTGTAAAAATGTACTGTTATTCGATATATATTAATTATTTTTAACAGTTAGTATCGCAATTCCCTAACTATTTGCTAGTTTTGTTTCAAACTGGAGATGACAAGCTAGTTGTTATTTAAATTTCATGAAATTATTATTATTTTCAACTACATTATTTTTCTTTCAATATATTTGCCTTCTTTTTTGCCAATCATTTTACAATTTGCAATTGCAAGTCAATGTATTTAGTATTATACATGAAGTTAAAATTGTATTATAGATCTTTTTTATATTTTATAAATTTTATTTCTCAATATTTAAGAGTAATGTAGTATTTTAATAAATTTTTGCCTACATGACTTTTCATTTTTATTATCTCAAGGTTCAACAACTAACAAAGTTAATTCATTTTTTGAAGCTCAAATGTCAATATATGCAAAATATTCTATATTTTTAAAACTTTGTTGTAGTACAAGTATAATAATTTTGTCTCACTGCATTTGATTATTTGATTGATATTATTTTAATATTTTATGTATCGATTTTTTTTTTGTGTATGTGCATAGATAAGAATAAAAATTTAATCATTTGAAACTTGAAAATAATTTTAGCCTTGGGGGAGAATAAATCAGCGCAACTTTTGACTGTTTAAAGCTAATTGATGATTAAATGGATCTTTAAACCTTTTTTTTCAATTTGAAATTTTAAAAAGGCATTTCAACTTTACTGGTACATTTTTTGTGCCTGATGTACCTGTGTGTGTGGGGGGGGATGAAAAGGAACTAGAATTTTACTTTTGGCTTATGCATTTCATTCATTTGTTTGATATTTTGCGCATGTTTTCTCAAGGAGACAGAAAAAATATGTACAATTGCCTTATTTATTAAAAAAATTGAGTATAATTTGAAAAGCCAATGAATTCGCTCCTGAAAATTTACATACTTTTCTTTAATATTTTATTTGTTATTTATCTATATATTGCATCTAATGTATTTATAAGATATATCTAATTATATATTTTATCTAATGCCGGGCAACGACGGGCGGGTCAGCTAGTATAGATAGCTATAAATATAAATAAAATAGTTTGTCCTGACTGACTGCTAATCAACGCACACCCCAAACAGAGAAAGTACTTCTTGTGATGTAAGCATGCACTAAGATGGAAATTTTGAAATTATCCCTCTTAAGAGGGACAACCGCGGGTGGTCAAAAATTCTGGAACAAATTGCCATATCTCAGCAAACCTTTAAGGAAGGAACGTAAAATTCCGGAAAATAAATCTACTAAAAAAATTATTAAACACAGAATCCAACGATTTTAGAAATCCCATCATAAGGGAGTTAAAAGTGGGGGGGGGGTCGAAAAATTTAGAACATTTGACACATCTCAACTGTCTTTTCAAATAAGAACGTGAAACAGCAGAAAATAAAATTATTAAAAACTAATTAAAAAAGTGCTTCAGCGATATTTTAAAATTTCCACCCCTGAGGGGTTTAAAATGGGGGTGGAAAAATTCCATACTTTTTTGGACCCATCATGTCACATATCATAGGAAAGCCTTCAGATCACTCTTTCATATTATAAATCTTTCTCCTCCTCCCAATGCCTCCTCTTATCCTCTGTTGGGGACAATTTTTGATCTTTTTTGAAATTGTAATGTTTTATCAATTTAGACCGGATTTTTTTTTTCGGAGCTTTCCGATAAATATTATTATAATATGTGAAAAATATATAGTTAGGGGCAGGGTCTATTCTGGGAGGGATGACGACAATTTTCTAAATTTGGAATACATCCCTCTTGTGATATATCATTGGATTCCTATTTTGCCTTCACGGGCGACCACTTTTCTAATTTTAGTCGATAACTTTCATGTGATATAATGCTGGAAAGCCCTTTGACTGCTCATTCGTATTATGAACGACCCGTGTCCCTCTCGGGTGGAACGATTATTGTATTCCACCAGAAGATCGTCTAATAATGGGGAAAATATATATCGTTATATGAGACTAATAATATTATTTGACTATCTCTATACACTAAGTCATAATTATCTTGCGAATTATGATATATATATCATAATATATATATATATATATATATATATTAGCTTTCATGTTGGCCATAGTACTCGGAAATTTTCCTTCTTAGAGTCGGAAATTTTTGAGCCTACACCCCCCCGCGCGACTAGGGTGGTTTACGCCCCTGGTTTTGTTAAATAACACAAATTGTTATACACACACACACAGAAAAAAGGAGTTTTAATCTACAAACATTGTTTTACTATGAAAAACGGTATAGAAAAATTAAATGTACAAATAACATAAACAGATTAAAGAAAATAAAGTTATATAAAGAAAGATATATATATACACAATGTACACAAATGTAAAATTAATCTAGTGAGAGGCTTTAAATAATTCAAAATCTTAAAAAAAAACTACATTGTATAAGCGACAAATATTGTTTCAAAAATTAAATACAATCAGGAAAAACAGGCTGAAAGGTTTAAATACCGTATTTTCGGGTGTATAACCCGCACCCTGTGTATAACCCGCACCCCTAAATCGAGCAGTGCAGTAAAAAAATTCATGTATAACCCGTGGAGGAGCATCGGTGTATAGTCCGCGGGCTATACACCATTTACGAACGTATATTTCGACCAGGGTTCGAAATTAGAAGCCATTAGTCATAATTTTTAACACAAATTTACTAAATTTTTTCGTGATGCATAATATCTACAGTAATTGGGCTAAAAAACTAAGATTATCAGTACCGTAATTTTCGGAAGAAACGCCGCGGCGATTACGGGTTTTAAGATAAAATTTGAAGCCATGCGGCGTTTACGCGCATTTCTTCTTAAAACAAGCGTGATGTATTTTTAAAAAATTTCCGAAAAAAAAAATCGGTGATAAATTCAAAATTTCGGACATAAAATGTTTACGTATCTTAGGCCATTGGTTCCCAAAAAGATCGAATCTTCGGAATCGATCCGAAATGCACCAACTCCGAAAAGGAACAATTCCTCGGACTCTATCTGAAATGAAACGACTCCGGAAAAGTATGATTCCTTGAACTCCTTCCGAAATGAAACGACTCTGTAAAGGAACGAGTCCTCGGAATCGTTTCGAAAAAGAACGCATGCTCTGAATCTTTCCGAAATTATATAAATCACGCACTTTTTTTGTTCTTTGCAACAGGGTCGGTAGATTATTTTTTTGAAAAATAAACTAAAAATGATCTTAAATTCAGATTTGTCTGGATTTTGTTCCGGATTTTGTATTCTACAAACACAATGGCTATTATACATCCATCAGTGCAATACTTGACGATAGTTGCGACTGCGACAGTTCTTCCAAATCCAGAAATAACTGTATTTAAGCAGTAAAAAAAAAGCCTTTACAAACATGGGAGAACTCTCTAAATTTCGCGGCATAGCGAAAAAAACTTACAAATTTCGATGTTTTTTTCAAATTTTTTAAGGTTTAAAAATTGTAGAAAAAATATCACGATTTACAATTTAAAAAAATCTTTCTATAATCCGCACCGTGTATAAGCCGCAACGGCTTTTTGGAAGATTTTTTTCTTGTATAAGCCGCGGACTATACACCCAAAAATACGGTAACTAAAACTGAAAAATTAAAATTTTTAATCAAACTTTTAGAACACATTAAATACATAAATTAAAAAAAATATTTCAAACCAAAAATATTACAAAGAAAATAGATAAATACATAATAAAAATTTTTTACCACGAATTTAATACATTTTCAACCCAGTGATTGAAGTGTTTATTTTTGATACGCACACACAAATTCCTACGTGCGTTCAAAAAAAATTATTTTATAATATGCTAATATATTTCATATTTTTTTCTTCGAACGCCACGAAGCCCCTGAAAAGTTTAGGCGGAGCCCCAAGGGCTCCGCGGAGCACACTTTGGGAACCTCTGGTTTAGAGAAATCGTCTGTTTTATTAAATGTTCATGTTCAGACAAAACCAATTTGAAAAATATTTACTAATGTTGGAATACAACATTTGCACTGTAGAAAAAAATATTTGTAAAGTTATATATATATATATATATAAATCTGTGAAACTGGGATTCCTAGAACTTTTTATGTAACGGCAAATGCAACTTGCATTTGTATATAATTATAACAATGGCAAACATAACACAGACAAGTGTATAACACAGACAAATGTAATTATATAAACACACAGATAAGTGTATTTACATAATTACGAACGCAACCTACAAATATTCAGACCTTGACGCAATGGCATACAGTATTTCAGAAAGAGAATAGTAGCCGAAATCTTTTGTGTGTCCCTGTAAATACTACCTGCTTTCTATTATACAGGAAATGACTTGTAGTAATCATCAGCAACGTATATCAATGCAATTAAAACGCACACCAAACAGTGTCTCAATATATAATTATGTAATGGATTACTTTTGTGTGGCTCTGTAAATCAATAACAAATATTCTTTGTTCCACAGATTGTACAGAATATATTTTTTAGTATGTACTTCTTAGATGCCTATAAAGTTTATTATGCTAGAAACTGTGCAAGTCTATAAAAATGCATTTGAAACTTTTTCCCCATTGACCGTAATGTATCAGAATAATTTTGATTCTCCCTGTACTTGAACTATTCATCCGATTATCATTAAATTTGAAATGACTCAACAAAATTATTTAATAATTATGTATTTGAAATTTCAAGTGATTCGGTTGGGTAGTGTTTTAGTTGCTATATGCGGACGGACAGAAAGATGGTCAGATGGACAGACAGGCGGACTGAACGACAACTATAGGTGCTACTTATTTACATAATTACGAACGCACCTAAAAGCAATACTAAACCAACGAGTCAACTGCTAAAATCCTGTTATAAGATATAACTTGACAGAATAATTGCGTTTTAATATACGAATAAAGTTTTAATTATTTCTTGAATTTCCTCCGGTAAATTTCATGAGATGATTTTCTGTGCTGCCGCCTCTTAATCTATAGTGTGTGCAGAAAGTGACAGAGAAGCCAAAAAATTATAAAAAATTCTATAAATTCATTGTTTCATATTTTGTAAAGATCGATTATTAATTAACAGAAATTTACTCGTATTAATGAACAACTCATAAAAAGAGGAACTACTAGGTTATCCCGTCAACCAAAAAAATATCGCCAAACTATAAGATTAAATGCCAATATTGGATGATCGTGAACGTCACGGTCAATGACATTAAATACGATTCACCTGTTTAAAATGCCATTAAGTGATTTTTAGTTTAACTTTTTATTTGTATTATTATTAATATTCTACTATTTATTTGTTTTTTCGTTATTTAAAATAAAAATTATGTCAACATGTATAATTTGGCTATTAGTTTGGCGATTGGTATAATTTGGCGAAATTGGTCGACGGGATAACAGAATAGTACCTAAAAAGATATTATTCAAAAAGATGTTTGACTGCTAAAAAATTGCACATATGGCATTCATTTCCCAGTTTAGATAACACCTGTTTTTGTTCGGAAATGCATACTAAGGAAATTTTTAATCTTCATTAATAATCGAATATCGAGTAAACTCTTAAAACTTTTGACTAATAAGAATGTATTTATTAAAATACAACATATTGCTCAGTGGTGCGCTGCGATTTTAAAGCACCACTGAGCAATATGTTGTATTTTAATAAATACATTCTTATTAGTTAAATTTTATGGTGCAACTGTCCTATATATATTTATAGAACTTTTGATTTGAAACTCTGCACATGTTCGTAGATACATTTTCTGTATTAAAAAATCTATTTTTTGTAAAATATTTAATTTAAAAAAAAGTGTGGCGCTCGGAGACTGCCGCGGTAAAGCTATTGCATAGCATTTTTTATCAACTTATGCAATTATAATTATTTATTTATTTTTCATTTATGCAGTTTTTTTGTCTTTGATATTAATTCAAGTTTTTTCTTTTTCTTCGATCATAATTCAAGTTACACTTTTTGAGCGTGAAGACTGATAAGAAAACAAATTTTTTTCTTTTATTGAATAAATGAAAAGTCAGCCGAAGTCTGCTGAAATCTGTCGAAATTCCGAAGTCTGCCGAACTGAAACGTCGTTAGCCGGAGTGTTAGGTTTTTTTTTCTCGTTACCGAATTTCTAGATTCGGTCGCCTCGCTCAAATCTCCTCGGTAAAAGCTATGCAATGGCTTAAAAAATCCTATCCAATCGGTACCACATTCAGTCTGACCGGAGCGAACATTCATGAAAAACGGAATTAAAAAATAATTCATTTCACCTGACAAGCAGGCTACCTGTCTCATTGGAGAAAACGAAATTAATTATTAAGCGCTTCCAAATGTTAAAAACATAAATTTAAAAAGATTTTGTCAACCATCGACGTTTGAGAGTATGGAGTATCTCTGAAGTTATTAAAATGTTATTATTAAATAAAACTGTTTAGTTTATAAGGAGTAAATATATATATATGTAGAAACTAGTTAAGACATATTGTACATAAATGATAACATATTTTGCATTGTTGTATACAAATATGCAGTTAAACAGTTATTACAATAAACTCACTTACGTGAATTTTGCGCAATACCGGGAATTTTATTCTTGAATTCTCGCGGCCATAATTTACTGATAAATAATTTAGATAAAAAATTATTTTTTTAAAGCCACTGAAACATTCTAAATGTAAAAAAAAAAAAAAAAAATATTATAAATAAATTTATGAAAACTTCAGTTCCAGAGTTTCATTAGGAAAGAGATTTGTTTGTATTAAAATGCTTCCTCTGGCAGTGGAAGATAGAATTAAAAAATTTTCTGCCACAACTTTTGCCATGTGGTGCCGTAGGCCGCGACGACATGCGGATTCGGAAAGCAATTTACAATCCTGTAATTAACTTCCATAGGCAGTTCAAACAAAATTTTTTCCAGCATCTGAGAATCACGCCTCGTATATGCTGCCATACACATATCGGACGTAAAATAGTTTCGTTTGGAAGGATTATTATTACTATAACTATTATTATGAATTTTGATTAAAAAATTATTTATCTTTGCGAAATAAGAACTAGATCATTACGTTTACCTTTAACCATGTGTAAATACGCTAGATATTTACAGTTCAGAAAATCCTTTTTGTTCTACTGAAACAATCAAGATGAAATCAGTTTGTTTCAAAATAAAATTATCTCGAGGAATATATGCTGTCACCAATAAATCGACGAAGTTTATGTTCTCCGACTTTAACCATCACAGAAATCCTTTCATGAACAATGCAACGAAGCTTTACGTGATACTTTAATAATTTATGCTACATGCTTCATTTATCTATTTTGAAGCCATCCAATGGAAATGATTAATTGTATTTGAGAACATTGTCAAGCAAAGATCATTTATCTTATGTGATATAGTTCCGGAGAGTAAATAATTATTAAATATTATTTAATAATTAGACGGCAAGTTATGTGTTTGTTGAAAATGTTCTTATCAAGTAGGAATGTAATTAAAATTAAGTTTACCCTTACGAAAATGGCTTTTAAATTCTACAAAAAAAGTTTTAAAGAATCCTGTAGAAATTATAGCCCTGTTTTCTATAAACTAGTTTAAAAGCTATTGAAGTATTTGTAAAAGTTGAATAGCAATGTTTGTAAAAGGGAAATTTCCATTTAATTTCTATTAAACAATTTCTCTGTACAAACATTTCTATTGAATTTTACAGATATTTCTATAGCTTTTAAACTAGTTTTCAGAAAACTGGTCATAATTATATTTTAATTAATGGAACTTTTTTTTGTAGAATTCTAAAAGACATTCTTGTAAGGTAAATTCCGAGCAATTTATTTTTTCTGAGAAGAACGTTTAATACAATATGAAAAAGAGAAAATATATATAAAAAGAAAGTTTATAATTAACAGAAGTCTGATGCTTAATATTCCAGCGCGTCAAAGGATTGTAAGAAGCCGAAAATCGAAATGTAGAAATTGTTTAATAATAGTTAAACTTTTAAGTAGCTTTTGTAATAGTTAAAGTATGGGATGTTGTATTTTCGTACCTATATTTATTAGAAAAAGTAAGCGCTTAAAAAAAAAAAATACTTAATAAGCCACTATTTCACCAAACTTCATTTCTATACTTCATTAGACGAAAAAGAGACTTAAATTCATGCGAAGATTTATAACAATTTCTGTAAAATGATATGATAAAATGCATTTTGAAGCTCTCATGCTCACTTTAAAGTTCATTCAAGGTTTCAAATGAATCTAAATAATGAACATTAACTCATCATCAATTTGTCAACATGAAATTTAAATCGGTTTGGTTTTTCAAAAATTTCTATAGAATTTTTTAAAGATATTTCGGAATTGTTATTAAAAATTATTTATATCTTATAAATATCTGGCATACCAACTTCTAAATTTTTAAATTTGGAATGCTTTACCCCTTAGTCATAGCTGCCAACTTTTACGCATGTATCTACCACTAAAATTTTACAGAGATTTTCCATTTGTTCAATCATAAAAATTCGACGATTAAATAAGATGATATTTACTATAAAATTTTTGTGGTAGGAAAAATGCGTAAATTTGGCAGCTATGCCCTTTCTACAATTCTAAATTTTATTTATCTTTCAATTGTTCGTAGGAAGTATTTGCCTCATATAAATAATTACATCACCAAATTTTAAGTTTCTGCTTTAAAAAAAAATAATAATAAAATTTTTAAAAAATGGAAATTTAGAAATTTTTTAAACGCTTTTAGCTTAAGTAACTACTACGCTTTAAGTTTTCTGCTATTTCAGCATCGCAAAAATTGTAGTTGAAACGTTTTTTGCTTCAGTAATCTCCTGATGGTAGCGATATTGACAAAAAATATATTCTATCATATAGTAGAGGCTGTCATCAATTTGCAATCATTACTTTTGAAATCGGTTTGATATTTACTGATATTTTCTTAAATCGTAATTTAAATAATTTTATAACGCTTTTTACTCGTTTCTCATTCCTAAATTTGGGGTTTTTTGAAACTGTTTCTGGAAAATATTTATATTATATAAATAACTTCTACACCAAATTTAAAATCTAGCAGCTTTAGTAGTTACATAGATAGTAATTTGGAGAATTTTTAAAACGCTTTTTACAAAATATTTTAACTGCCTTTTGATTTTCACTTTATTTCGACTGTTCTGTTATTGGACTTAAGTTTTAACTGTAACTCCCATTCCAAATTCTAAGCTTTTGGGTCTCTCAGATGCTCAAAAATCCCATTTTGAGAACTTTTTTTTGCTTCTGCATCTCACTGAAAGTATCAATATCAAAATATATGTAACATTGACATAAAACATATCCAATCTTAAGGACTTTCACCATAAATTTTAAAATCGCTTTGTTATTTAATGACATTGCATAAAAATCGTATTTTTTTATAACTATTTTAGAACGCCTATCGGTCGTTTTCACTCCTTCAATATTTTCGATTTTCTTTTTAGAATAGATTGTATTTATATCTTGATATTAACAACCATTCTAAATTTCAAGCTTCTAGACCTTTAGTAACACGAAAATCCCCTTTTTACAATATTTTTTGCTCCGGCAATCCCTTGGATGTAATAATATCAATATAAAATATAGCACAATGTAAAAAAAAATCCATTAAATTTACAGCAAAGCTGTTGGCAGCAATGTTGCCATCAGGTTTTGCCGTAAACAAATGCAGTAAAACTAGATGTAATTTTTTATTACATCTAATTTTACTGCATTTTTACGGCAAAAACTACTGGCAACATTAATGCCAGAAGTTTTTGACGTAAATTTAACAGATTTTTTTCACAAGCTTGTGTTAGAACAGACACTGTCACCAGCAACTCTTGCATTTAATTTTGGAATTAGTTCGGTATTTCCAGAGATTACCTCTGTAAATAAATAAACAAACTTACATCTTTATATATATATAAAAAAAATTAAATATATTTTCAGAGTTTCTACGTTTCTGAAAATTGTATCCTTATATTTTTAATTGTTCATTAATGCATGGGAAACATTTTATTACACTTGATGAAAATTAATAATTTATTTTAACGGAAACTGAATTTATAAAAACTGAAACGAAAACTGAATTATTACTGATTATTAACTGTAATAAAAATAATCATGCTAAATAAATTTATAAAATTCATGTAATAGTAAAAATATCACGATCTTCATTTTATACATTTCTCCTTTTTAATTATTAATGCTGAAACTTTCTGCATATAACATTTGTTAAAGTGCTTGTCAAATGACAATTTTCATCCCGTTTTTAATGAATGTCACTGATTATAATCTAAAGTTTATTTTCGAAGTTTGAAGTTTTTTAGAATAGTTTATTATATTTTATTAGAATATATTTTAATAAATATTATATTATATTTATAAATGAATTTAAAATATTTTATTACATTTCGTTATATTTATTTAGAATATTTATATTATATTATATTATATTATATTAGAATATTTTATCTATATATTATTAGAATATTTATTACAATATTTATTCTGGAAGAAGAGAGTATTTCACAAAAACACATCCCGAAAGATTACTTATAATGTGTATTTGTTTAAAAAAAAAAATACAATAAACTGCATTAAAATGAAAAAAATCATGAATAGAATACAACATAGTTATTATGTTGTAACGAAACATCACGGTTGAAAAAATAAAAGAGAATAAAAAAATATAGAAAACGCATAACTGATTCAAAAAAAGTATTTTATATAAAATCGCCATCCATAGTCTTGAAAGCATACGATTTCTTCTGTGCATCCCTTTATATGATTATTGATATATAACATAGTAAGGGAAAATTTAGTTCAGATGCAAAACGCATAATACAGTTCAAAAATATTGTCAATAATTTCCGCAAATAAACAGAAATGAACATTGGCGCAACAAGGTAATGCAACCTGTAGAATTTATCTAGACTAATAATTATGCAAAATATTAGTTAATTTTCAAATAATATTACGCATTTAAAAGCGCAGTATATCTCATAATAATAATAAGCTCGGATCCTCAAATGATGTGTTGGTAACTTCAGAGTCCCGAAACATTCTTTCCCTCTTTTGAGTATCTTTAATTTTTCTGATTTTTCTTTTAAATTCCTTTCGTTTCATTTCTTTGATTTTTTTTTCTTTCTAACCTGGATTTCACTAGAGAGTTGGATATTTGAAGCGTGGTCGGGACCTATCAACCTGGCTTCCGAAAGAGAGTCGGAATAAGAGAGGAAAATTAAAGGATAACGTACGGACCGTGTGCTCCTTTACTCTACGAATTCTGCGACAGTGATCCAACCAGACCATTTCGGACAGCCAACTGAGACTAATAATAAGCTCGAATCCCCAAAGGACCTTTTGGTTGCTTCAGAGCCTTAAGCCCTCCTTTCCAAAATTTCAGCAGTGTTGCCAGATTGTCGAAAGCCAATTTCCCCAAAATTTCTTAAATTTTCCCCAAATCAGGGCTTTTTTTCAGAAAAAGTCCCCAACGCAATTTCTACTCAAAAAGGTATGTTCACAATTTCCAATTTTCCGTAATTAAAAATTTTTAACAAATTTAAACTCATTTTTTCCCCAAATCAAGCATTTTTTTTTTAATTCCTCATTTATGAAAATAAATAAATAAATAAATAAATAAACATTTAATATCAACAGATTTTTACATGTATATTCAAAGCTAAAAACAAAAAGAAAGTTATAAAATTGTTTTTATTTTTGTTATATAAATCTATATTATTAAATGTATATTTCTGTGTTTGTGTTTCTGTCTGCGATAAAAGGAAAATCTGAATCATTTATCTGAAATTCAGGTGGGGGATAGCCCAATGCAGATCATGATGAATCTGTTGTATATGTAAACGGTGAGCACAAGTACGAGAATGATTTATAGCTATTATTTCTGTATTATATTTTCGTTTTTCAAACCAAAATGGAATTCGAGACAGATCCAGTATTGGCAAATGTCTAAAAGTAAAAATTGTAATTTCAATTCCCCAAGTTTTTCCTCAAATATGTTCATAGTCCCCAAGCATATCCCCAAGATTTACTTGTCCCCAAAAAATTCCCCTGGAGGTTCAAAATTCTCCAAAATGGGGACAAAATCCCCAATCTGACAACACTGAATTTCAGTGTCTTTAATTAAACCAATTTTATTTTTCAATTTGTCCGATTTCATTTCTTTGATTTTTTTTCCTTTTTAACCTGTCTTCAGCTAAAGATTCGGCTGTTTGGGACGTATGTCGGGACCTGTCTAACTGGCTTCCGCTAGAAGTCGAAATAAGAAAGGACATGTAAAGCACCGCGGACGAAACGCGCGCGCGCTATTCACCGCAAATTCTGGATTAGTAAATTAAATGTATTTATCGTTCATGTCTAGTATTATTTTTATTGGCCATGTAAATGAATATTAAATGCTGTGCTGTGCATTAAGTTTTGTGCACCACATATAATACAGTATTATAAAAAATTGAAGAAATGGTTTCAAAAGTACTGTATCCCTTTAACAAACATTAAATGATAAATTATAAATAAAGTGTTTTACAAATGTATTTTCCCCCCTCATTTCAAGACATCTACAAAATTTTAAAGGCACAGGATGTCATTAAATTCAGCATTAATATAGTAAATATTCTATACATAAATAAGTTTATATGAAAAAATGTATATATGACTTTCTGTAACATGAAAATTATTAAATGCATAGTAAAAGAAATAAAAATCCAAAGAAATAAATTCAGATAGCAATTTTTCTGAATTTCGGAAAATAATTACATTTATAATAAGAATTCATTATACTTTTTATTTTCTTCTATCTTCAATAGAAGAAAGTATTGTAATCGAAATTTTTTTCGACTGACGGTTTCAGAAGGATTTACACGTTTCAGGGGTCAGATATTCCAAAAAACAAGTTTTTACGAAATGTCTGTCTGTCTGTGTGTCTGTGTATCTGTGTGTGTATCTGTCTGTGTGTATGTCGCCATTCTACCATCAAAAAATGTATGAAGTTATGCATAGAATTGAACCAAATTTTTGTGAATGTTTTTGGCTGTGGCAAGCAGGCCCTACTACAGTTTTGAAATATTTCGCTGGAAGGAGGCGCTGCCATCGCGATGTTTGTGCCATTTTCAATATTGTACCGGCCAAAAGTATATGAAGTTATGCATCGAAATGAACCAAATTTTTGTGTAAGTGTATGACTATGCTAGTTGGTTCTCCCTGAATTAAAAAAAAACCGCCGGAAGGGGGAGCTGCAATCGCGATTTTTGTTCCATTTTCAATATTGTACCTACCAAAAGTATATGAAATTATGCATCGAATTGAACCAATTTTTTTGTGTAAGTGTATGACTATGGCTAGTTGCTCCTCCCTGAATTTGAAAAAAATGCGCCGGAAGGGGGCGCTGCAATCGCGATATTTGTGCCATTTTAGGTAGATTTCGTATGAAATACTACCTATTGCATTCTCTCCCATGCTGGAATTTCTGAAAATTTTGTTCAGTTCTACACCGATCATGACTCCTGGACTCCAAAACGACCATCAGTAAAAAAGTTATCTATCTATCTATCTATCGGTACATATCACTTTCTTCTGGACACGATAACTTCCATAATTATGCTCAGATTTTCTTCAAACTTTTACATAAAATCACGGTCGTGTTCGTTAATGGGCAAAATCGGACCAAGGGGGTGGAAATAGGGAGGGCTTTTGGGAAAACCGAAAAAACATGAAAACTTCTTAATCAGTTTAAAGTTTATGTTACTTCTAAAAAATGGGCTAAATGTTTTTGCATGACAGAGTTTTCATAAAGTAAAAAATGGGCTCAAGGGGCGAAAAAAACAGAGTTTTTGGGAGAAAAAAATTCATAACTTCGTCAATTCTCAAGATATCAAATCCAACTAAATTTTTTATAAATGTACTCAACATTATCTAAAACTTTTGTATTTATAAGATTTTGATAGGATCAATTTTTACCGAAGAAAAAAAATTAAAAAAGAAAAGTAAAAGGGGGGAGGAAAAAGAAAAAAATCCATAACTTACTCAATTCTTAAGCAATCATATCTAATTAAATTTATTTTACATCTTCTCAATAATATCTACAACTTTTATACTAACAAGATTTTATAGGACGAATTCTTATAGTAAAAATAAATTAAACAAAAATAGGAGTTGGAGAAAAATACCTCAAGTCCAACCTGCTTATATTCCGACTCATTTTTAAATGCATTTTTTGATTTTAAAAGATTCCAAATGGCAGATCCTCTTATTTAAGAACTATATAATGTGACGTCTTGGCCAGTGTTTTGATAAAGGAAGAATGTATTTCAAAAAAGACTGCTAAAAAGGGTATTTTAAACAGAATTTCCCGAAGTAATAGCGATTGAAAAATACCTGTCGGCTTGGTTTATAGGCGGAGGTAGATTTCAAAGAGTGCTCATTTCAACAACAACAAAAAAAAAGTATGATTAGAGATAAACCCAGTTTAATAACTTCATTTGGCCGCTTATGAAAAATTTTTAATTTCATTTTTATGCAAGAACTGGTTTTATCAGAATCATCTTCAGCGAAATTCAGCTCAAATGCCCTTTTTAACAACATATTTTGAAATATATTCTGAATTTATTAAAAAAACGACCAAAACAGCATGTTATATAGTTCCTAAATAAAAACAAACTACCAATTGAATGCGTTTGAGAGCAAAACTGAATTTAAAAAATGAGTCATAAAGTAACCGATTGGTTATTTGAATACATCCTTAATACTTTAATCATGATCGCTTCGGAAAATGTTGTGCGAAATGACCACTTTTACAGCATTTTAAAAAGATATTCTATCTTTATCAAAAAACCGTCCAATGCGTGACATTATATAGTTCCTAAATAAGAGGATCTGTAAATTGGATGCGTTTGAGAGCGCAAATGGATTTAAAAACGAGTTCGAAAAAACGCAGTTTGTCACTTGAATACTTCTTCAAATATTCAATCACGTTAATTTCGGGAAATTCTGTTTAAATTAACCTTTATTGGCAACCTTTTTTGAAATATATTCTGTCTTTATCAAAAAACTGGCCAAAGCGTCACATTATATAATTCCTAAATAAGAGGATCTGTAAATTGGATGCATTTGAGAGCAAAAATGGATTTAAAAACGAGTCAGAAAAAAACGCAATTTCTTATTTGAATACTTCCTTAAATTTTCAGTCACGATGACTTAGGGAATTTCTGTTCAAAATACCCTTTTTGGTAGCCTTTTTTAAAATATATTCTGTCTTTATCAAAATACTGACCAATGCGTCACTTTATACAGTTTCTACATAAGAGGATCTACCATTTAGATGCGTTTAAAATCAAAAATTAGTTTAAAAATGAATCAGAATATAAGCATTTTTTCATTTGAGGTTTTTTTCTCCAACTCCTATTATTGTTTAATTTATTTTTGCTATACGAATTGGTCCTATGAAAAACTTGTCAACATAAAAGTTGTAGATATTATTGAGAAGATGTAAAATTTAATTAGATTTGATAGCTTAAAAATTGATGGATTTATGGATGTTTTTCTTTTTCACCCCCCCCCTTTTTCTTTTCGTTTTTAATTTTATTCATCGGTAAAATTTGGTCTTATCAAAAACTTGTACGTACAAAAGTTTTAGAAAATTTTAAGAGCATTTATAAAAAAATTAGATAGATTTAATATCTTGAGAATTGACGAAGTTATGAATTTTTTCCTCCCAAAAACCCGGTTTTTTTCGCTCCTTGAGCACATTTCTAAATTTATCAAAAATCTGTCACGCATAAACTTTTGGCCTATTTTTAAGAAGTAATATAAACTTTAAACCGATTCGATATCTATTTTAATTAAGAAGTTATGACGTTTTTTCGATTTTCACAAAAACCCTCCCTATTTTCACCTTCTTTGTCCGATTTTGCCCATTAACGAACTCGACCGAGATTTTATGCCCTTTGATTTTATGTAAAAGTATGAAGAAGATCTGAGCATAATTATGGAAGTTATCGTGTCCAGAAGAAAGTGGCATACACCGATAGATAGATATGTATATATATACAGGGTGTTTCGCTACCAGACCGATAAACTTTAAGGGATGATAGTACACATGAAGACAAAGATTATTAAATAGGAAACCTTGGGACGCAAACGTCTTCTGTAGGAGCTAGGGTCCATTAACGTTTAGGGTCCAAAACTTCAAACGATGATAGAAAACGGAAAAAAGGGTCGATTCGTTTGCGGTTTTCACTAAAATCATTCTTTATATTACTATTTCTTTAGAAAAAAATTTTAAAGGTTACTTTCAAAAACTATCGATAGAGGGCACTTTAGACTTTAGATTAACGAACAACTACTTTTTGCCGTTATTTTCTGCATGGGGTTGAAATTATTCTAAGGTTTAGAATTTAACTTAAATTTTAAGTACAAAATCGGAAACATTCGGATCGGGTAACCAGCGAAAATTTAACTGTGAACAGAGGGGAGATTTTAAACACTCATAAACATTGGACAAACAAATCGATTTTTTGCGGTTTACGTGTAGATCATTCCCTTGGTAATTATTTTATTCAAAACGACGTACAGCTTTGGTATCCTCATTTTTTGATAGAGGACGCTTCCGACACATCTCCGACATTTCAATGGCATTACTCCTGGGTGTTTTACTACCAGACCAACTTACTTCCATGAAGTGTTAGGGACACAAAGATGATTCGGAATCACGTTGGAATGTATCGTTGGAAATGCCTCCTTTTTTGAGAGTTATGGTTAAATGAAGCAGAGAAGGTAGCAGCAGAAACAGCTGAGAAAGAGCAACACGTTAATGTGACAGAAAACAGTTTATTTAAAAGTTTTACTACAAAAGGTGTTCGAAATTACGACCAGAAGTTGTTCGGCATGCTTGACAGCGGCGTCGCATGGAATTCCTCACAGTTTGAAAGATTCCTGGCATCTCTGATAGCTTTCTGGCAAGCTACAGAAATACCAGATGCGACGTCTTTAACTGATGGTACGGGAGTCGCATACACTCAACTTTCAGTTGACTCCAGCAGAAGAAGTCCATACATGATAGGTCCGGCGATCTGGCAGGCCACCACGACCTATCCACTGTTGCCCAGATGTTACTTTGAAGTGTCGGCAAACGTCATTGGTAAAATGTGGAGGAGCCACATCGGGCTGTTCATATTTCAAATACTTAATTCTTCTACCTTTGGGTTCGCGAATGATCACTTCAAAGTGATCGCTGTTCACACGCATTACCGTTTAGCGCCATCAACCGCAACACCATCTACCGTCGCTGTCAAACTTTCCGGACTACTTCTGGTCGTAAATTCGAACACCTTTTGTAGTAAAACTTTTAAATAAACTGTTTTCTGTCACATTAACGTGTTCCTCTTTCTCAACTGTTTCTGTTGCTATTTTCTCTGCTGGGTCATTCCATGTCAATTCAACCAGACCTTGTAACCCGACCCCCAGGGATTTTGATGAAACTTTGTGTACACACTAATTCTATCATGAAATGATTCCATCAGAAATTTTTCCTTCCTAGACCTCATACTTTGTGAGATATGGGGGGTCCAATTCTTGGGGTTTTCTCAAATCGCACATTTCTGAGTCTGTATTTTGAGATTACAGTTCCATCTTCAAAAAATTGTTTCTCTGGATCTAAAATATGAATCATCTTAAAAATTTCACTGTAAAAATATAAATAAATGCAGATTTAAAAAAAAAATATTTAAAAAATTTACTTGTAATATTTAGGATAAAAAAAATTAGCCAAAGTTGAGAGTTATGGTTATTTTTCCAAATTTTTGTGACTTGACAAAAAAGGTTGTACACAAAAAGGCAAATTAAATTTGCAATTTCTTTTTGTTTTAAATAAAAGTTTACACTTTGGGCTTTCTATCTATGAAATAAAAATGATGTGTTTCGCATGGCTTATGCAAAAATTTTGGGTACTTTCCAATTAGCCGGATGAGTGCTTTATTTTTATATATTACATATGCACACAAAAAAGCAAGTGAAATTTCCCATTTCTTTCTGTTTTAAATAAAAGTTTATACTTTGGGCTTTCTATCTATGAAATAAAAATTATGTGTTTCGCATGGCTTATGCAAAAAATTTGGGTACTTTCCAATTAGCCAGATGAGTGCTTTATTTTTACATATTACGTATGCACACAAAAAATCAAATGAAATTTCCCATTTCTTTTTGTTTTAAATAAAAGTTTACACTTTGGGCTTTCTATCTATGAAATAAAAATGATGTCTTTCGCATGGCTTATACAAAAATTTTGGGTACTTTCCAATTAGCCGGATGCGTGTTTTATTTTTACATATGTACACATGTATAGAGCTATATAAATGCAGATGTATTATACATGTACATATATATGTATATATACAGTATATTGATATATATATGTATAAAACTGGTGCCCGTCTAACCGAAAAGTACCAAAATTTGCCTTGTTTTGAGAATCTGCACCAATTAAGAGGAAAAAAATCTGACTAAGTTTAGCTGTGGTACTTAAATAATTACTGGAATTTCTATGAGTTATTGAATTTAATGTTATTTGATGCATGTTTTTTTTTTTTTTTAATTCTCAAAGTAAAGTTTAGGTTTTGTTTTTTCTGATTAAAAAAATCTGACTGTAATATGTTTCCCCATTAAATTTAGTGAATGGTCCATATATTTCATTTAGTTATTTAATAATGGGCATTTTTTGACAATCTAAAGAATCTCTTACTTTTATTTTCAATAATTAAACTCAAAACAGATTTTTTTTTGTACAGTATAAAATAGAAATTTTTTTCTTCTCACATTTCCATTATTTCTTTCGAATGCTTATATATTAATTATTTGTTTTTAAAAAATGTTCATAACCTTGTATTTCCTTTCCTTCGTTAATTTTAATCAGATTAAATATTTATATTGGCAAGTTTAAATACACAAATGTTTAACAGAACTTGAATTTGTTTCTATAGTCTGAAAGATTTAATTGCACCTGCCTTGTATAAACACCTTCTGATAAAGGCAGGGTAATGCTCGTTAGTATGAAAGCAGATGTTTTGAAATCAAGTTAATCAAATTATTGTCATTCTGTTGTTTCTTATTATAGAAGAATGATTTAACTTTTACTGTGCTACAAAAAATACATTCTGATTGCTACATATTTTATAGTCTATGATATGTATAAATATTTTTTTTTTTTTGCTTTATTGTTTTAATATGGAGCCTGATATTAAACCTTCTACTAGTCTCCAGGCTTGCAGTATTGTAATATTAACTGGTTTAGAATGTCACAAAACTAGCTATACAAATAACAGAGAAATAGACTACATTGATAATCTCTGTGATTCAGAAAAAGAATTTTTATTAGTTAGGACTATTGCATTTATAAAACAAAAATTAAGTGAAAACCGTTTGATTAATATATGTGAGCATCACAGAATTTCGCTCTTAATGAAATATGAATTATATAAATGTGGAGATCCATTTAAGCGGCATAAAAAGCAAGTGAAAAAAGCAATTAGGGCAATTAATAGAGATTTATATACGGACGAAAAAGTAAACCAAAGTTGAAAGTCATGATTATTTTTCCGAAATTTCGTGACTTTATGAAAAAGTCTCTACATGAAAAGGAAAATGAAATTTCCAATTTGTTTTTGCATCAAATAACATTAAATTCAATAACTCATAGAAACTCCAGTAATTAATTAAGTACCACAGCTAAACTTAGTCAGATTTTTTTCCCCCTTAATTGGTGCAGATTTTCAAAACGAGGCAAAATTTGGTACTTTTCGGTTAGACGGGCACCAGTGTTATATGTATCAATATACTGTCTATATACATACATATGCACATGTATAATACATCTGTATTTATATAGATGTATACATATGTGCATATGTAAAAATAAACACGCATCCGGCTAATTGGAAAGTACCCGAAATTTTTGCATAAGCCATGTGAAAGACATAATTTTTATTTCACAGATAGAAAGCCCAAAGTGTAAACTTTTATTTTAAACAAAAAGAAATTGGAAATTTCATTTGCTTTTTTGTGTGCATATATAATATGTAAAAATAAAGCACTTATCCGGCTAATTGGAAAGTACCCAAAATTTTTGCATAAGCCATGCGAAAGACATCATTTTTATTTCATAGATAGAAAGCCCAAAGTGTAAACTTTTATTTAAAACAAAAAGAAATGGGAAATTTCATTTGCTTTTTTGTGTGCATATGTAATATATAAAAATAAAGCACTCATCCGGGTAATTGAAAAGTACCCAAAAATTTTGCATAAGCCATGCGAAACACATCATTTTTATTTCATAGATAGAAAGCCCAAAGTGTAAACTTTTATTTTAAACAAAAAGAAATTGGAAATTTCATTTGCTTTTTTGTGTGCATATGTAATATGTAAAAATAAAGCACTTATCCGGCTAATTGGAAAGTAACCAAAATTTTTGCATAAGCCATGCGAAAGACATCATTTTTATTTCATAGATAGAAAGCCCAAAGTGTAAACTTTTATTTAAAACAAAAAGAAATGGGAAATTTCATTTGCTTTTTTGTGTGCATATGTAATATATAAAAATAAAGCACTCATCCGGGTAATTGGAAAGTACCCAAAATTTTTGCATAAGCCATGCGAAACACATCATTTTTATTTCATAGATAGAAAGCTCAAAGTGTAAACTTTTATTTAAAACAAAAAGAAATTGGAAATTTAATTTGCCTTTTTGTGTACAGCCTTTTTCGTGAAGTCACAAAAATTTGGAAAAATAACCGTAATTCTCAACTTTGGCTGACTTTTTTTATCCTAAATATTAAAAGTAAATTTTTTAAATATTTTTTATTAAAATCTGCATTTTTTTACCTTTTTATAGTGATATTTTTAGGAGGATTCATGTTTTAGATCCAGAGAAACATTTTTTTGAAGATGGAACTGCAATCTCAGAATACACACTCAGAAATGTGCGATTTGAGAAAAACCTAAGAATTGGACCCCCCATATCTCTCAAACTATGAGGTCTGGGAAGGAAAAATTTCTGATGGAATCATTTCATGATAGAATTAATGTGCACACAAAGTTTCATCCAAATCCCTGGGGGTCGGGTTACAAATGGGGGAAAAATTGGTTGAATTGACATGGAATGACCCTGCTACCTTTAACCATAACTCACAAAAGAGGAATTTCCAATGTTACATTCCTATGTGATTCCGAGTCATCTTTGTGTCCCTAACACTTCCTGGAAGTAAGTTGGTGTGGTAGTAAAACACCCAAGAGTAATGCCATTGAAATGTCGGACATGTGTCGGAAGCGCCCTCTATCAAAAAATGAGGACACCAAAGCTGTACGCCATTTTGAATAAAATAATTACCAAGGAAATGACTTTCACGCAAACCGCAAAAAAATCGATTAGTTAATCCAATGTTTATGAGCACTTAAAATCACCCCCTCTGTTCACAGTTCAATTTTCGCTAGTTACCCGACCGCAATGTTTTCGATTTTGGGCTTAAAATTTAAGTTAAAGTGTAAACTTTGGAATAATTTCAACCTCATGCAGAAAATAACGGTAAAAAGTAGTTGTTCGTTACTCTAAAGTCTAAAGCGCCCCCTATCAATAATTTTTGAAAGTAACCTTTAAAATTTTTTTCTAAAGAAATCGAAATATAAAGATTGATTTTAGTGAAAACCGCAAACGAATCGACCCTTTTTTCCGTTTTCTATCATCGTTTGAAGTTTTGGACCCTAAAATTTAATGGCACCTAGCTCCTACAGAAGATGTTTGCGCCCCATGGTTTCCCATTTAATAATGGTTGTCTTCATGTGTACTATCAACCCTCAAAGATTATCGGTCTGGTAGCGAAACACCCTGTATATAAACTTTTTTACTGATGGTAGTTTTGGGGTCTAGGAGTCATGCTCCGTGTAGATCTGCAAAAAATTTTCAGAAATTCCAACATGGGAGAAATGCAATAGGTAGTATTTCATACGAAATCTACCTAAAAATTGAGGAAGTATAACAAATTGCGTTTTTTCGAAGTCATTTTTTAAATCCATTTTTGGTCTCAAACGAATCCAATTTACAGGTCCTCTTATTTAAAAATTATATAGTGGGACGGATTGGCCAGTTTTTTGATAAAGGCAGAATATATTTAAAAAAAAGGTTGCCAAAACGGGCACTTCGCACAAAATTTCCCAAACCGTTCATGATTAAAGAATTGAGGATGTATTGAAGTAACAAATTGGTTATTTCATGACTCATTTTTAAATCCGATTTTACTCTCAAACGCATTCAATTGACAGTTTTTCGTTATTTAGTAACTATATAATGTGCGTATTCGTCAATTTTTCGATAAAGGCTAAATATATATTTAAAAAAAGCTGTCAAAGTGAGCATTTCGCACAAAATTCCCCACAGCGATCTTGATTAAATAATTGTTGGTGTATTCAAATAACAAATTGGTTATTTAAATTCAATTTTGCTCTCAAACGCATTCAGTTGACAGTTTTTTTTGTTATTTATGAAGTATGTAATTTGCCGTATTGGGCGATTTTTTAATAAAGTCAAAATATATTTCAAAATATGTATTTGAGCCGAATTTAGCTTAAGATGATTTTCTTACAGAAAAATGAAATAAAATTTTTTTACAAAGCGGCCAAATAAAGTTGTTAAACTGAGCTCATCTGTAATCAAATTTTTTTTCTTTTTTTTTTTTTTTTTTTTTATTGTTGGAATGAGCACTCTTCGAAATCTACCTCCGCCTATTGGCCAAGCCGACAGGGATTTTTCAATATTGTACAGACCAATAGTATATGAAGTTATGCATCGAATAGATCCAAATTTTTTGTGTAAGTGGATGACTATGGCTAGTTAGTCCTCCCTGAATTTGAAAAAAAATCCACTGGAAGGGGGCGCTGTAAACGTGATTTTTGTGCCATTTTCAATATTGTACCGACCAAAAGTAAATGAAGTTATGCATTGAATTGAACCAATTTTTTGTGTAAGTGGATGGTTATGGCTAGTTGGTACTCCCTGAATTAAAAAAAAAAATCCGACGGAAGAGGAGCTGCAATAGCGAATTGTATGCCATTTTCAACATTGCACCACCAAAAAGTGTATCAGTTTAGTTCTAGAACTGAACTAAATTTTTTGTATATGATTATTTTTTGGTAAGGCAAGTAGGATCTCTCTGAATTTGAAAAAAAAATCTGCCAATCATTCTATAGTCTATCGGCTCGTGCAGAGACGGAAATTCGTTTATACTCATATTAATTGAGTGAAGCAGAAATTTAAGATGAAAATCAAAGTTTGTGTGATATTGAATTAAAATTATTAAAGCATTAAAATGAGTAACTATTTTTTAAAAATATTAAAATGTACGTATGAGATAAAAGAAAGTTTTGGGTTTGGCGCATCCAACTAGTTTGAATATGTTTTAAGCATTATTATATTAAATTTTTAATGTTATTTCCTTGTTGCTGATTTTAAAATGTTGAGGTATATTGTACAGAAAATTATAATGAGAAAAGCGTTATTATAATACAAATAAAAAAAGATTTATCTAGAAATCTCTTTGAATAAATTTTTTATTAAAAAACTGTACACAATGTAATATAAAAAAACTCTATAGAAAATTTCTTTTTATTCGAATACTTTATTGGATGAGAAATAGATGAGTAGAAGAAAGGCTCATTAACAGTTTATCACCTTCGTTGAATTTTTTATAGGCTGTAGCGAAACTTACTTTTTATCTGGAATTTTCGTGCTCTATTTATTAGACATAAAACTTTTAATAAATATTTTAGTTGCTAGAAGTAAATATTGCTATTCTTATAGGTTAGACTGGAAATTCCGCTATTCATTATTTAATAACACTGTAAAATAAATAATGCAATATGATAAACGGGGCTGGGTTTCTGCCCTTCCAGTAGCAGAAAGTGGTTTTAACCGGGAGAAACTGGTAAAAACTCATTTCATGACGTAATCTGAACCTTTGTTAATAATATTAAATTGCTTATATATTTTTTATTCAGGAAAAATAACAAATAAAAAATAACAAAAAATAACAAATTGTGAATAGTTTTAATTAAAAAATAAATACATTTGTATTAGAATTTGATAGTTTTAAAACATTTATGAAGAATCAGCTATATTATTTGCAGGTAATTGATAATCGTTAAAATGATATTAAGGACATAGTAGTTGTTAAAATTGTAAATAAATATCATGATTAAAAAAAATTAAATGCTTGTTACATCCCGTAAAGCATGGTGACGTAAATGCAACGTCGTTGTGAAGTCACATTGTGACTTCGTGACCATGGATTGTCGATGTGACGTCACGTGACTAAAATTTGAAGTCGTTATGGCTGTTTTAGAGCTCTTTTGTGAAGTTTCACAAAGTTGTCACAATGTGACAAATTTGTGAAAAATGTGTCAATTCTGACTAATTTGACATTAACATTGTGACGAAACTGTGACAAAAGCGACGATATTTAAATTGCCAGAAACTTGTTTTTTAAAGTAAATAACATGTTTTGAAGGATATTTATAAATTTCTAAAGATTTTTAAAAAAGTCACATTTTAGTCACAAAGCGACGTCACTGAGAGGTGGCATTTTGGTCACAGATGTCATGTGACAAAAGTGACTCACTGTGGCGTCACTGTGACCATGCATGCTATTAGGGATATGTTAAAATCTGTTGCAGATGCTCTTAAAATTTGCTTAATTTCATTTAATGATTGAAATATCATAAAAACTCTCAAATGCAAGATTCAAATCTCATTTACTGCAGTGCTAGCTTATTTACTTCACTACTAGCACTTCACTACTTACTAGCGTATATGGGATCAAAATTGACATTTGAGCATAAAGAAAGGACAACAAAATTGCCTTTTTATATTAATCTAAATTTCATGCCATATATAATAACCCCTTCTAGCAAATTCTACTCCTTTTCCAGAAACATATTTCTCTAAGAAAGTCCTAGAAAGCCTTCTGTGGTTGGTCACTTTTAAAAACAAATGCCAGTGAAAATGACATTTTTTTTAATTTTACATCCCGAATAATGACATTACCAGCAAGTAACGTTGGTCTTGAAAGAATATTTTCGAACATTTTTTTCATTCAGAACAAATCAAAAGGCATTCTAGGTAAAGAAAGTTTAGCAAAATTAATCCTATATGATGGTCTTGAATCTTAGTATATTATTACTTTTTCGACAAAGATAAAATTGTTCTTTCAATATGTAAAATAATTGTCAAATATATTTCATTGTTTTTTCTGTTATTTTTGTGCTACCATCATTTACTTGTGTTTTTTCACAAGGACGATTTTTCTTGGTATGAAGTAAAAGATAATTTTAAATTATTGCAGGGTATTATTTATTTAAAAATACTCTGAAAAGTGATGTTAAGTTAAGATATCATAGAATTTTTTGTAAATTTCTTTTTTAAAAACTTTTAAATAGAAATTGACTGTAAAAACAACAATATCAATAGTCAAACTTCTACAGCCTCAGATTATCGTTTTGAAAATTTTTGTTTTTCAAGTGATGGAAAGTTATTATATAAACAAACTATATATTTATATGATCCTTTTGAATTTTTTTATACTTTAAATAACATTCATAATCTTTATTTTAATTTTTAAATTAAATTTTTTATCTATTAAATGCATGTGTGAATTATGAATCATTGCAGTTTACAGTTTTTATTAGTATTATTTCTTAGTTTCTACCAATTTTTGCCGCTTACTGGCAGAAAATAGTTTCTGCCATGCAGCTTTTAATTGGTTTTAACAATCCTGGCAGAAGCTTGCCATCCCTGAGATAAATAAAAATAAGATAAATATTCCTCTTGAAATATTATATTATCTTCCTCAGTCTTGGAGAATATAAATAGTAGGAGACAATAAATAAAACCCTTTAAATTAATTTGAATACTCTTTTTTTTTAAATATTAAAATTACTTAGAGTTATTTAATTCATGTGTCCATACCCTAAGTATTGATTTATGAAGTGAGACATATTTGGAGTTGTTTTATATCCATTTTAAACTGCTTTTTAGTGGGCACTTGTAAAATTTCTCTCACGACTGAGGAAGCTAAAACGATTAAATATTTTTATATGTAAGCCTGCTTAATCAATATAATAATACGTTTAAGACTAACAATCATTAGGAATGATTAATATTTTAATGATTAATAAACACAAATGATTATTAAGCATTTTAATGATTGTGTGTTTTAAACGTTGTATTTTATTGATTTAGTTTCCTACACAAGGTTTTCTATCGATTAAACCTGCTTAATAAGCAAAAACTAGTTAATGCACGTCGAATACAGCCAATGAGGTGTTTTATACTATGACTAGTTTTATATTTAGATTTTGATACGATAGCTATTGCACGCTTATGCAAAAATGCATAAATACGAAATTTTATACGATTGTACATACTTAATTAAGTAATACCAAAACCCTAGAAACCTAGAATCATTACCTGTCATGGGATGTCATTGAATTAATTATGTATAATAGGATATAATAGAATGAAGAAATCTTTTATTGCCATCTTTTTAAATTGCGATTCGATTTTCTTAAAACTTGAAATGACTCAACAAAATCTTTCAACTATTATATAAATAAAATTTAAAGCATTCGGTTTCGTTGATTTGCACTGTTTTATGTGGACTGACAGACAGACCAGACGACGACTATAAATGTAACATATTTATATAAATGCGATATCTTTTATGGACGATAATATAATGGAGTAATTTTGTGTGTCTCCGTAAATAAATTATGAACGTTAAATACTTTATTTTTAAACCAAACATGACATAATAAACCTCAATTCATATAGTAATTACAGAGCAATGCGACTATATTAACCATATTAACTAGTTTTGTACAGAGAAACGGGCGGACAAACCGAATTCTTAAACAATTTTCACTATGCTGTAAAGTGTTAAAACACATAAGTGTTTCAAATTTGACTTACAGAAATTTACTTGAATTCGTTTGTACAACCCTATATTTTGCCTACTATCTTTATGTACAGTTATTTAACTATAATTTAATTAAGGCTGAAACACACTTAAGTCTAGTTCCAGAGATTATCTTCCGTAGACAACCATACATCTAATTCCTTGCGTACCTCTTTATATCATTTTTTTCCTATATTCTACAAACAAATATTGTTTTACTAAATGTAGTTGAGCCTGAAAATGCATAACTCATTTAAAAACCACTTTTAATCTATTTTCGTTCATACTCTGCTGCCGTTACAGATTCGGTTGTGTTACCCTGTATATGATCAGCAGCATTTATACACACAATGTAATGTACTAAAATTTAGTTAATTTAGAAACTCATATCACAACTAAATATGCACTTGCTGCAATCATCTCTAATATACAGTTTTTTTATACAGTATAGTATCCGAAATCTTTTTTGTGTTAGTGAAAATACTAAGCATTTTTTTTTTATTATCAAGAAGTATATTGTAATAAACCTCAGCAACGTATATCAATTACATAACAAGTGAAAAAAAAAATGATTAAAGTACGCCGAAAACAATGTTCCCCCTATAACATTATAAAACGAATTTGTTTGGCCATGTAAATGAATAACAAAATTTAATGGACCTAATACTGTACAGAATGTATATTTTAGTGCACTTCATAAATGCATATCAATTTCATTTTTTTTTAAAATACTGTAACACCATTAAAATGCCTTGAAACGTTTTTTCGCCATTGATCGTAATGTAACGAAAAAATATTTACTGTTCCTACAGTTGAGCTATATATCCTATTTTCATAAAATTTTATAAAACTAAACAAAACTCTGCAAAAATTATATATTTAAAGTTTCAAAGCATTTGGTTGAGTAGTTTTAGGTTTGTCATAAGCGGATGAACAGGCAGACGGACAAACTGACTAAACGATACGATAGGTGCTACATATAAATTTCTAGCGCACCCAAAAATGTGTATTTAAAAGGGTGTAGTTTTTATTTTTAGGGTATTTATTCTCTTATGATTTTGTAAAACCCCACAGTTTTTATAAGGATATTGTGGGTTTAATTTCATGCTTTATAAATAAATTTTGTATCAAGAAAATATGATTAATAGAAATAAAGGTAATTTTTTCTTAAAGATTTAAATTTGTTTCATGAATGTTAATCTAATTTATTTAATATTTGATTATTAAATTCAAATTTACTATTTAAAGTTCCTACAAAATTGTATTTTTTTAATCTTTTCTAAAACGGAAATGTGTCCCTACATCTGAAGTACCTATAAGCGATTACAAACACTTTACAAACATTTTACATATATATACACAATAAAAAAAAAATTCAAGAGGTACTAAAAATTTTTTAGTAAATTTGTATTCCACAAAATTTTTTAGTAACCATTACAAACTTTTTTTTTGCAAGTGAAACAAGCATTTCTTTTGTAAACTGAACAAAAGAATTTTTTGTATAACTAACTTAAAAATTTTTAGTATGAGCTACCAAGCAAATTTTAGTAATAGCTTCAAAGTTATTTTTAATAAGCATTACGTGCGCCCGAAGTCAGGAGGTTCCTTCGAGCTGCATCCAGACTTCTGAAGCGGAAGATTTTAGGCAAAACTGCAATAGAAGGCAGCACCAAACACTACTAACTGCTCCGTCAGGATATTCATAATCCCTTTATTAACGAGTACTTACACTGCATACATTCGGGGCGTATTTCGCAGTGGCCAGTATCGAACCCGGGACCTTTTAGCCTGGAGTCCGTTACTATAACCACTATGCCATCAAGGCCACACCAAGTGAGTTTTAGTAATAGTTATTAAAAATATAAAACTATTAACTCTTCGTTGCTAACTTTTTTCTAGTAATTCTTACAGATTTTCTTGTAACCGACTAAGATTGCTAAAAATTTTTTAGTAATTACAAGGGTCACTAAAGTTTTTTTAGTAGATCGAACTCTTTTTTTTACAGTGTAGTATGCGGATGAATATCTTAAATGTTTTTAATCATCAATCTGATTCCATAAGTCTACGTTTATACTGTTCCTAAAAAATATCGAATTCTTTCGAATTTTATTCTTCTCACAATAAATTCATACGGGTCATATTTTTGTTTTTATCTGTTTTATTCATACATTATTACATCTATAATTTAGATTTTTGTTAATGATCCCTTTTACCACTGTTTTATAATTCATAAACTATAATTTTATTTGACACTATATTCGATATTTTAAGATACATTTAACTGTGCTTCAAGTTTAAACAATGGTGAGATAATGATCAGATCATCATCTATATTTAGTTTCTCTTAGAAAATTAAAAAACATAATTCCAAAACTAATTTAAAAATTGGAAATAATAAGCAGATTGAACAAAATATTTCCATCCATCTGTGTTTGACAAATGAATTTAGTTATTTGTAAAACAATCGGAATAAGAAATAAATAAGAAAAATAAAATGTATAATTGTACGTTAATGGGTTTTACTTAATTTAATCTAATTATGATGTTTAGAAATTTGTACATGGTCAATGATAATTCAATGGTGTTCTTGTTTTTAATTCCTATCCGCGTAATATAACAAAAACATGGCGGGATTTTAAATCTTAAAATATTGCATAATGAGAGAAAACACGAACCATTTTTTCTAAGAAAGGTGGCATTTGCTTATTCTATTAATATGCTATCCAATAGGGCCAATTTCCGTAAGAATATGAACAGAATCTAAAAATAAAAATCTCTATTTTGAAATTTAAAAAATTGAAATTGAAATTTAGCTGCATGCAGATCCTGAAGATGATAAGATGATACAGATGATTCAGTGATAGATCATGCAGATCTATCACTGAAGGACTATCCGGCATATGTTTACAAAAGAGTTGTATGTGTTATATTGATGAAATGCTCTCTCCGCTTTTCTTTTTATACAGAAATTTAACGCATAAAATATGCAAACAAACATGCATTTAAATTTGATTTCCATTTGATTAAGTAGCCATTAAAATGAATGATAAACATGGGAATAAAATAGAGTTTATATAATAGAGACTACTCGGTAGTCTAAAGCGTGTCTAACAAATCGTTTGTCACGAAGAAACTAGTTGGATGTGTCAATCCCAAAACTTTCTTCTATCTCATAAATACATTTTAATATTTAAAAAAGAAAGAAAAAAAAGTGGTGACCCTAAAGTTACCCACTATCGAATTTCCTCGAACGAATCTCTGGCCTAGCCTAATGAGATTCTGGTATCCGAAAAGCCTAAAACGCAAACTTTAATTAATATTCTGAGAAAAAGAGCTTAGTAGTGCCTCATGTTGGGTAATTTATACTAAAACCTAATAAGCATCTATTTATGTCAAGACCTAACAGAATCTGAAATTTGATGGAAATCCGTCCATTAGTTCTTGAGATATAGTTATAACAAAAATTTGAAAAACATTGCACGGCAACACCATATCTTGGACAATTTATGCCAAAACATAAAAAAGCGTCTAATTATGTTATGGCGTAAAAGAATCTGAAGTTTGATGAAATTCTGTGCATTAGTTTTTGAGATATAGCTAGTTTAAAAAAAACCGTGTAAAATATAGCACAGCAGCACCATCAGTTGAAGGATTTATAACAAAACGTAATCATCGTGTAATTATGTTATATGCCATTTTGTAACAAAATCTGAAGTTTGATGAAATTCTGTGCGTTGGTTGTTGAGATATAACTATCGGAAAAATCGTGTAAAATGCAGCATAGCTGTACTACATGTTGCAAGGTTAATACCAAAATGTAATCAGCGTCTAATTATGTTATATATTCTAGTGTAACAGAATCTAAAATTTGATGAAGTTCTCTGCATTAGTTCTTGAGATATAGCTATCACAAAAATCGTGCAAAATGTAGCATAGCAGCGCCACCTATACGGAAGTTCACACCAAAACCTTATCAGGGGCTATGTATCTCAAGGTATCGCGGAATCTGAAGTTTGGTGAAATTCTGTGCATTAGTTCTTGAGATATAGCTATCATGAAAATCATGAAAAACGTGGCATAGAAGCGCTGGCCAATTTACACCAAAACTTAATCAGCGTCTATGTATATCAAGGGATCACAGAATCTGAAGTTTCGTGAAATTCTGTGCATTAGTTCTTGAGATACAGCAATCTTGAAAATCATGAAAAACGTAGTATAGCAGCGCCACCTGTAGGCCAATTTTCACCAAAAACCAATAGGCACTAATTCATATCAAGGTCTAACTGAATATAAAATTTTATTAAATTTCGAGCATTAGTTCTTGAGATAGAGCGCCCACAATTTTTTTGTCACATACAGACAGACAGACAGACGGACAGACTCTCACAGACAGACATTTTCTAAAAATAGTCAAAACGTGTTCAGGACCTTCTAAAACGCATAAATCCGTCGAAAAACGGAAGTCAAAAATTTTCATGAATCCAATACTTTCTTCTTGTAAAGATAGAAGAAAGTAAAAAATAGGTTTAACATAAAAAAAAATCTACTCGATGGCATCACTCTCGTATCTCTCTGTTCTAAAAAATATAACTAATGCTGTCACCGCCACCAGCAATGAAATTTTTGTTACCTAGGCTATTTATTAGCTATTATTGAGAAATCTATTGCACACAAAAGTATAAACGTTGGGGTATTATAGATAAATGTTGATAAATACGCTGATGCACACATTTTTTAAATCGAATAATTATCTTCAGATATATTTAATGTTAAATATGGCCGAAATCGTTCCACTAAAAAGTGTTATTGGAGCAAAACTATACATATGAATTTAATCATCTTTACATCATTTTATACATTAAAAGTTCCCGGTGTACAGACTGCATTTATTCTTTTAATTTGATTCATTTTGGAGGACTTATTTCCATTTTAAATCCAAATTTTCAGCATTTTTAGAGATATTTTTTATATATTTTGGAAAAGGTTGTTATTTTAAATTGTTGCCAAATGATCAAATAATAATATTTCTTCCAAATTAGAAAATATATATATATTTACACATAACTATCACAAACACAGAAACACTCTTTCAAATGAGAATTAAATAATTACGAGTTAAGAGATGTAAAATTTTGAAAATTACGTCATAAAACTATATTTATATGTGAAGATATAAAACTACATTAACAAGTGACTTAAAAAAGACATAAAATGTTATAATAATGAATCCATTAAAATGCATTATCCACCGCAAGTGGGCAAAAATATGTCATATTAAAATAGACAAATAATAATATTACGAACAATTTAAATTTAAAATTACATTTACAAGAGACGTTTCACATTTCTAAATGATTTTTTCAAACTATTGTTCTTAATTCTAAAACAGCAGAAATAAAAATGTTTCCTTTCTATCACCAAAACTATTCTCACGTGAGTTATCAAAAAGAGAATGAAAAATTTTAAATAATAAATTTATCAACGTGTGTTAAAAGTAGCAAGTAAAAGAAATTACATCAAATTCAAAATGACCAATTAATATTCCAAAAATTTAAATTAAGAAATATATTTAGACGACACATTTACTTCATATTTTGATATGGTCATTTTAATCATCATACTGTGTTCTCTTCGAATGTATATTATTTCAAATAGGCAGAGCTTCGATGTTTACTACTAATATTTTAATTCAGAAAATGCTATTATATATAATTAAAACATTTGTGCAAGTTGACAAAACAACAAATTCTCTAAAATAATAGTGGTCCGAAAAATATATTTCACTTTACTTTTACGTGTTTTCAAATGCATCAAAATTGACTTTCTTAAATTTAAATAAACAACCCTTGGAAAAGGGTGTAAGAAAAATCCAAAAATACGAAATAGTAAATTTCAGGATTAGGATTGATATATTTTTTAATAGTGATACATGATGGATTTTAATTTTATGTTACATTTTAATAAAAAAAGTGTCTCTTTTTTAGCACATCTTTTCGTACCGAAATTGCTTTCTAAAAATATTTTCTGTAAAATAGATATGGAAACAACTTAGTTAATTCTGAAAATCTAATGAGTAAACTTTTTTCATGATTTAAGCGTTCTTGTCAATATCATACTAATTTTTTATAAAAGCAGGTTAAGAGTTAAATTATTTTATTACCAGGATGTGATAATTGAAGCTGAACGGAAAATGATTATTATTAATTTTTAATATTTTTTCAGTTACTTTTTACGGTTTATTTTAGGTTTAGGCGCATTCCATGAAAATATTAAAGTAGTTTTAAAATATTAATATGATATACACTTTTACACTTTGGTGTATTTATAAAGAGTAGAGTGATGATATATAACATGTTACATACTTCATGAATTGACCGTGTATATAACTACAGTAACTGCGCATAAGAAACTCCTAATCTTTTTATTATCTCTCAATGAACATGACAAATTTTATTCATTCTAAATATCATCATATGATACATTTTTCTAGTAAGACAGTTATTTGTATTCAAAATGTCAGTTTTGTTTTTTAATAGTATAATTATCTTTTGCTATTACTTTGTTGTTTTATAGTTAGATTTCTCTAAAATTTTAATTCATAATAACTGTATGACTCTGGGATTACATGTTCATAGTTGCCAACCTCCGGCTTTTTTTTAATTAAGTAATCACACTTTGCCCCTGAAAATTTATTTAAGAAATTGTTCCTTGCATAAAATAATATAGTTTTTTCAAATTTATTTAATTTCGTTAATTAAATAAATTTCTAGTTTAAAGTATAATTATTGGATTTTTAAAACGCCGGTCTGCATGTTACATATTACATGTAACATTGGAAATTTTAACTGGCTCTGTAAATTTTTATCTTCAACTTTCAAAATTCATGGTTGAGACTGTAAGACATTTTTTATTAGGTCTATTTAAGATTTAATACTATGTAAATAAATTATATAATTTTCCGTGTGACTTAGACCCAAAGAACTAAAATGCAGTAACAAAAATGTGTATTGCTGTTTAAGAAAAAGAGAGTTTGTAAACTATTAATATTTAGACCGCTTCTGTATCAAAAATCATATTCTTATTCTGAAAAAAGATACATCTTTAAGCCTAAGTCTAATTATTATTACTTCTATCAACAACTTCGTGATCTAAGTCTGCATCATCTCCCTTTCAGTGAACTTGCAGGTCTCAGACCTACATTTTCATCCGTCTTTTTGGGAGGGGTCTTTTCTACAATGAAAATAATAAGAAAATCAGTTTTTAGTTTCATATTTCATTAGATCAAGCCATAAATTATTCCACTTGTCACCCTTTCACACATCTATCACTACAACATTCGCTCTCCAAGTTACGTCATTTCGGTGTTCTAATTATCGGACAAAATGAGACGGGCGACCTAGCAGTTCAATAAACAGATGCATTTTGAATGCTCCGACAACTCAGAATTAACTCCAATACTCACACGGAAAAACTAGCCCCTCCTCAGACTGCGTCAGTAAATTAAAAATACAATTAGGATTAACTTCGAGGCTACACGTCAGAAATCATCACCGCTGATTGGTATAAAAGTCGTGGTCTTCCCGTAGGAACTATATCATGTCTCGCAAATTGACTAACCTGCTATCATCTCAGCGCATTAACACAGAGCAGACGATCAATAAAATAAAATTAAAAATCTCGATAATATTCTAAAAAGGAAAAACATTACGAAATCGTTTCCCGCACTTTTTGAGAAACACGCAATAGATTATTAACATGTTAAATAAAAAAAAGAAAAAGGACTTTAGCCGTTAAAATATTAATACATACGAAACTAAGATTAAAAATATGTTCCACAAATTTAGAATTAAAAGCTCAGAGAGAACAAAATGGCGCAATTTTTTTTTATTACATACATATATATATATACAGTGGCTGTCAAAAGTTTCCGGCCAACAAATTTTTTTAAATAATTTGTAAGTAAACCCATACAAAGCGTAATCTCAAAGTGATACTTATAAATTTTATTGACATAATAGTTAGGATCTTATTTATGTGATGAGATATAACTATCAATAAATTTAATTGACAAAATTAAATACAACAGAAAACATATATTCTCAAAACTTTCCGGCCAACTTCGTAAGTTTGAAAAAAAAGGGTATTATAATAGAAAATAAAAGTGGTCAACAACATTTAAAATTTGCATTTTATCAGGTTACCTTTAGTAGCAAGCACTGCGGCACCGCAACGTGACATTGATCAACAGTTGAGGATCGTCTGTGGTACGTTTTTTCAACGCTTCTTGCAAATTTCGAACTTCTTTCCAAAGATTTTCTATTGAATTTAAGCTGCACAATTCAAAAACGATTTTTTTTTTTTTTTGCGCGAAAGCTATTGTTTGACGAGCTTGTATACATTCTTTGAGCCGTTATCATATTGAAACAAATGGTTGCGACTACATTTTTTTTCTCTAATTAGGCAGCAAATGATCTTCAAAGATAAACTTATACAATGAATCATTCATCTTGCCTCAGATTTTAAATATCATTCCGACACTTTTTAAAGTAAATATTCCCCACAGCATACCTTGTCCTCTGCCCAGCTTCATTGCAGGAATAACATATGTTGAATCATATATTTTGTTGCTAGGCCACTGAACGTAATGTCTGCCATCACTGCCAAAAAGTTTGAAGCTCGATTCATGGGAAAATTTCATTTTTCTCCAGCTTTTACTTACCAGATTTTCCTTGGAAAATGCCAGTCGGTTACTTTATTTTCTTATGAAAATTTTTTTAACATCTACTTTTTCATAAAGTTTTTCAAAAAGTCAGCATCTTGAATCGGTAGAATAAGTCAGCAATATATTCATCCGTAAATCACGGAATATTGCAACGGCATTTTAACGCAGCTTATCAGCTGCTTTTCACCCGATAGTTCTGTTCACAAGAATAGTAATTTTCCGCGGTCACCCAGACTTCAGAAAGTCTTGATGGTCATTACCATCATTATATAATTTCAAATGCCGTTTACTGTAGATTTTTGCCGATTGATAACTTTTTAGAGACAAACTTATCATTAATTTACGAGCAACAAGTGTTTAACTTTTCATTTTTTAATTTAAACTATGCTATTGACAAACACATCCAAAAATATTTTACCGATATAAAAAAACTAAGGAAAGATGAATGGCTGGAATATTTTGCACACGCGAATTTTGAATTCTGCTTTTTTGTGCATGAAATGTCTTCAATATCTATAAATGATTACGTTGTCAAAGGTCATTCACATATTCCTAACTTTTGAAGCAATTTCGCTTTTTTATCGCCGTAATCTGGTAAACAGATCAAAGAAACTAGCTAGCCGGAAAGTTTTGACCACCACTTTACATACATATATGTATATTTACCAATTTTACCGAAACTATGAAACTGATTCTTGCGATTTTTGTTATTTTTTTGAAAAAGGATACTGTTGTATATGATTTAGTTAAGTTTAATCAAAATTGGTCAAATGCTTTTTTAGAAATTCAACTAAAATAAAAAATTAAAAGAAATATACAAAAAAAAATTCACTGAAGTCGTTTATTTTATGTTATTTCTAATTTTAACTGCTTAAAGGGCGTAAAGGCAACAGAGTGAAAAAGTTTGAAAGTCGGGGCTCGAGTCTGGGCAGTCGGTATAGCGCATCAACGTTATACTAATTGAACCACTAGGAAATACACCTCGCCTCGCAATTCTGACTGCCACATGTTAGCAGGGCTAAAGCCGCAGCACAAGATGGAGTATTTTACTGTGGGCCACCAGTATCGTGGCCAGTAGGTGTGTGTTTATGACAGCAATTATAAACACGAGGTCCATAAGGGGTCTTTCAAAGGGGACCTAAGCCGTATTTACGCAAGCAAATCCAATGTTCGAAGAAAACTACTGAAAGCTCTGAACATTTAGACTGATAGGCACGCATATGATTTAGTTAAATTTAATCAAAATTGGTCCAATACTTTTTTTAAAGTTCAATTAAAATAAAAAATCAAAATAAACACATAAAAATATTTCACTGAAGTCGATTATTTTATATTCTTTCAACATTTAACTGATTAAAAGGCATATATGCAACAGACTGAAAAAGTGTCTAAGTCATGACTTGAATTCGTACTACCAGTATAACACACCACTGGGAAAGCAACCCTGTCATTTAAAATGTTTGTAGCTACAATGCCTACAATCAATATGGAAACACCGCTGAACTATAGTGAAACTAATCAAATTACTATAAACTCCCAACACTTTTTGCAGTATCACCGCATGTCATACAAAACAATGTATTGATTTTAAAAATATGACCTGAACAAAATTCAAGTTTAGACAATCTAAATTTTTCATTGATTAATTGATTTAAATACTAGTTTGTTACACAAAAATTGCTTCTTTAAATATGTTCTAGAACCTCTCAAATTTTGTCTCGCGATCATTATGCATTAATTTGTGAAGAAAATCATAAGATTTGAATGTAATAACTAAAAATCAGTGATTTTGAATACAAAAATGTTGCTAAATACAATAAATGCTCAAAGTTGTAAAAAACAAGAACGAAAAATCATGCGTCCAGCATAGATTATGTAACATTTACAATAACATTCAGAGTACTGTAACAAAACTTCATAGTTTTATAATAATAAATACTATGTCTAAACTAACAATTTGAAAATCCAATTTCAGCCATTATAATCTAGTTTTTAAAATATTAGGTTTTTTTTCTTTTTTTCTGTTTTCTTATCAAAGCATTTGTATAAATACCACATAGTGTGCTTAAAATTAATTCTGTGGAACGAATATAACAGTTGAAAATTTCAATTCAGCAACATTTATGAATAAACAGAAATGCGCTTGAAACTTTTTGTGCTGCCTAATACATGATCTGTAGAATTTATCCTCACCAAATAGTATCTTGAAAAATAATTCAATTTAAAACCACATTTGAAAACGCACTTCCAGCAATTATTATTCACAAGATTCAATAGTTAAACTTCTAGTTTTTCTGTAGCCAAAATCGTTTGTGTGTCCCTGCATATGAACGATATATACTACGTAAATCATATTCTACAGTATACATTGTTTAGTACACCTCACTGATATGGGTGATTCTCAAAATAAGGGACAATTTCAAAAGTGAAATCTTAAAAAAATTACTGTTAGCAAAATTTCTGAAAAAAATAGGTGTTGTTAATATAGTATTAGGTATACTTTACATGTAGTCAGAGAGCTAAATATTTAAAAATTAACTTAAAAAAATAATTAATATTTTTCGAGCCATGCTAATGACAAAACAAATTGCATGGAATAAATATATTAAGAAATTTTTATTTTCTTCCTGTTAAAATAATTTTTTCTATATTTATTAGCCTTCCTTTTCAGCAAATGGTTTCCATTTTTACATATATACATATAAGGAGAATAAAAACATTACCAAAGAGCAAACTTTGTTTACATGAACAACATTCTGACACTAACAATGTAAGAAGCTGTCTTAGTGATTTTCTGACAGATTTAATGCATATTTTAGGGATAATAAATGTAATACCTAAATTTATATGTAAAATTAAACTTTATAAAGGATACAATATAAGCACTGGTTACATGTATGCACATAGGAGTCTTTAGCATGGACAGAAAGACCATGCTAATGACACTGATATTTGTCCATGCTAATGACAAATTTTAATTTAAATAAGATTATGAGCCATAATATAATCACAATGCAATAGTCCTTTCTGGGGCTTTTTAAAACACAAAAGTTCTATGGAAAAAATTAAAATAAAAATTTTAACTATAAAATAAACATGAAAATTATTATCCTTTCTAATGACATACAATTGATGTACGCCCCTAATATTCAACTTATATTCTTAAAATACAATACATGCTTCTATTTTCAGGCTGGGATAAAATGGCTACTTGTTGCCATGGAGAAACTTTATATTTTCAAACTATTGGCATATGTGAAAATGAAATTTTGATTAATAACCAGCTGTTATAGTATGATCTTGTTTTGAAAATAGAATATGGAGGACAAACTTTAATTCTTTTTTTATATACTATAATTTTATTTTTAAAAAGAAATTTATTGGATAAATCCTCTCCTTGATTAATTTAAAGAAAGAATAACATTTGTTTTATTTTATAAACATGATAATAACTCTTGAAAAATGCTAGTATACGCAAGGCACAGCTGCTGTGGACGTCCATGGTAATGACATTTTGAACATTTATTCTGTTATTTTAATGAGTTTTTAACTAAAAAATGAGTAATTCTTGAGTGCAAATAATGAATATATTAAGACAAACATATCTAAATATAAAAACATGACAAAAAACCTCTCAATTTTTTTTTGTATGCCGAAAGACATAAATTGTCCCCTATTTTGAGAATCACCCATATACATAAATTTTAATATGTTTAAAATAGTATAACATCTTTTAAAATCACCGCAAGTAATTTTTCCATATTGACGGTTATGTAAAGGGATTATTTTGAGTGTCACTGTAAATGATAAGTAAATGCTATAATTTTTTTTTCAAAACTAAACATGCTCTAGGAATATCCAATAATATCTATAAATTTCTTGGTAATCGAATTATATTTAAGAGAGTTAGAGAAAGAATGGACCGACAGACAAACTGACTTATAAACATTTTTCCACTTTGTCATAAAGTGTTAAAAAATCATTTATTTCACAAGAATTCTATGCACGCGAAAAAATAAAAAGTTAACTATAATGTATGGAAGAGAAATTTTCGTAATCAAATATTGATATTTAAGTTGGAAGTGATACAAAAATCAATAATCTACTGTATAACAAAAAAATAATTTTCTCCGCACTTTTTTATGTACATTTATTTTTATTCTCGAACAATAATGTAGTTATAAAAGTTATTTGCACTATAAAAACAGAGATGATTAAATACCTGTCAGGTAAAATTGGAAGTGTTTTTCGAAACTAATTGGTGCAATATATAAAAAGATGAAAAAGCAGAAGTTTGTAATTTAAACAGAGACAAAAACGTCATATGTAGGTATAAACACAGAATGTTTAATATAAAATAAAATATAAAATAAAATTGGAGGCTTTTTTAAATATATCTCTACAAATTTAATGTTTTTAAAATTAGTAATTTTAATATGCTCAATTGAGAATTTTTTTAAGCAGCAGGTGTCAAAAATAATTTATGACTATGTGCCTATCTATCTATCTATCTATCTATATGTATATATATATATATATATATATATATATATATATATATATATATATATATATCCAAAAGTTCTCGTCTTATACGTATAAAGATATGGTATATACATACAGGGTGTTTCAAAAATGACCGGTATATTTAAAAATCAATAAAAACTAAACGTGCAGCGATAAAAATACACTGTTTGTTGCAATATGCTTGGGACAACAGTAAATTTTCAGGCAGACAAACTTTCCAAATTAGTTACAATTTTCAACAGCAGATGGCTCTACAGGCGATATGAAAAATAGAAAAGAAAATAAGTCTGTGAGTCCGCCATTCTGAAAGTCGTCTTTCGGCTGTAAGCGTGTGCTGTTCACAGATTGCAAGTTTGCTCTGAAAAAATGGTTTATTTCCGTATGTAAATACCGTAAATATATTCTAGACTGCAGTGCCATCTGTTGTTGAAAATTGTAACTATTTTCGAAAGTTTGTCTGACTGAAAGTTTAGTTTGTCCCAAGCATATTGCAACAAACGGTGTGTTTTTATCGTTGCCCGTTCAGTTTTTATTGTTTTTTCAAATATACCGATCATTTTTGAAACACCCTGTATATATATATAAATATATATATACCATGTATTTCCTTGCATAACACAAGAAGTTTTAAACATGTTTTATACTCTAAAGGGGGTTGAATTACATGTGAGTCTGTGAAAATTTTAAAAATTGATATCCGAAAAATTAAAAAAATATATAAATAGAAAAAAAACATAAAGAAATATAAATTTCTATGCATATTTTAATACTCCATTCTTTTGTCATGAAAAAAGTTATTAATCCACATTCATCATCCAAATCATAATTTGAATTTTCAAACAACTTTTTAAAATAACTTTTTTTCATTGGTATATCAGTGTGAATATGGACAGTCCTTAATTCTACTTCACCATAAACGCCATCTTTAAAAATCTGTCCCCAATTCTATTTACCACATTATTTACGCAACATTTTTTAAAAGATCAAACGATCATTTCTCCTAGTAATTCAAACGAAAATTTGCAAGTTTGTTTTTATAAACGAGTAAGTTATAACAGAATGAGCGGTGATCAGTTAAACAGATTTTTCAGTGCGGTATGATGGGAATAAGAAAATTCAATAATGTCGAAGAGCGCAGTTTTTTATTAGATATGTACAAAAATGCACCAAAAGGAAGTTTTTTTGAGGACTTGGTATAGTATCGTATTGCAGTTGTCAATAAGAACAGGAGATTAAAATAACTGTGAAATTATTCGTTTGTTTTTCCGATAGAATGTGTTTAAAGAAGAACTACAGAGTTTTGTCATGTTCGATTGCCCTTGATGTTCTTTTCAAATCTGCTAATTTAGTGGTGCTACAAACTATTTTATTTAAATGAAATGAAATTTACTCAAAAATTTTAAAACTTACATTTTAATAGTGATAAAGTAAAGCATTTCCCCTGAGAATGTTGCTGGAGGGATTTAATAAAGTCCTAAAACCTATCGTTGACTGCTCATCAGGGCCGTAGCTAGAAGTGAACGATTGGGGGGGGGGGGGGGGTTCAAGCCAATGTAGAGAGGGCTTATCATTTTTTTTCTCCCTCTCTAATGCAGAAAGATAAATTAATGCATATTCACATTGTAGGTACTATGTTTCTTATTAAACTGTTGTAATAACTTCATTTTATGCTTAGAAAAATATCTGATGGTAAAAATTTTGAGTATATAACTGGTGAAAAATCAAACATCATGTTAGCTTCAAATGTATAAATAGGATGAAAGAGTGTTGAAACACTAATTTTAGACACGATTTAGCAACTCTGTAAAATTGTGAAATGGTCTCAAAACTAAATTAGATTTTTGAACAGAATTTCATTTGAATTTTCGGAACATTTATTGACCTTGGAACTTTTTCCAGTGAGGGCTCAAAATATTTTAGGGGGAGGGGCTGAGCCGCTCATAGCGCCCCCTTAGCTAAGGCCCTCCTGTTCATATATTGAACCATTTACGTTTTTCAGTTTTGTTAAATAAGTCGGTGTCCAGAAAACCTTGTTTAATATTTCGAAGAATGAACCAATATTCGAAATGATGTGTATTACAGTTCTTCTAAACCACAATGAATGTTACACATACACTGAAGAGCAAACGCATTATGACTATCTACTTAATAAACTGTTGGCCCACCTTTGATCCAAAAGAGCTACAAACCACCTTGGCATGATGCCACAAGTTCTTGAAAGGTGATTGGAGATAAATTGGCAATGGGGCAACTCGTTCAAGTCGCGGTAATACATACCCGGGATATTCCTAATCGTTGTTTTTGAGCTCTGGGCTGCCGTTGAATATTACCCAAAATGCGCTCTGTCAGATTAAGATCCATCGAGTTAGGTGGCCTGGACGTTAATTTGAATTCATTAGTATGCTCCTGGAACCATTTGAATACATTTCGAGTCATATGACATGGAGCGTTGTCTTGCACTTAGACTCTTTTTCCATTAAGAAGACGTAATATGTATGTAATAATGTAAAGGATACGAAATGATGCTCAGATAAACCGTCTCGTTCCTGGTCTATCTTACAAGAGCCAAAGGCATCAAATACGTCCATGAGAAAGTTCCCCAAAGCTTACACAACTAGTCTGTGTATGACCTCTTGTATAAGAGGGAGTAACGGTTCATGTATAAAACGGCGTACCCAAACACGGCCATTGACGTTTTGAGGGATAAAACGTGTTTTATCCATCCGAGGCCATACTTTCTCTGTAATCCATCCAGAGCCCGATCAAGCTGAAGTTGGGCCAAGACCTGTTAACCCCCCCCCCCCCGTACCAGAAAAATAGTTGGCTTATTCGATGATGTGACAAAGTTGTTTTTGTAAAAATTTTAAATTTACAAAAAAAAAAAAAAAAAAAAAAAAAAAAAAAAAAAAAACTGACAAGAACAATTAAGAAATTGAATTGCCGAACACTTTCTCAAATAAGCATTTGTATAATTCACAAACATATATGATTTACAGTACATGTTGCAGAATAAATGCGGACGTCTTATTCAAAACTTGCAGTATCCAAAATCCTTGTGTTTTCCCTAACAGTCTAGTAATCATTTTTAAACTATAATTATGCCATTGTAAAATCCTCGTTTCTGATGAATCCAATAGTCACAGTATGCAGTTTTTGGCATTTTCCCCAAGTTTGATTTTCAGGATACGGCAAATTTTGAAAATTATAGGTACCCTCAAAATGAAAAGGACTTTTACAGTAAAGTGCTTTTGTTAAAAGCTTCTAAAAAATTTATTGCGTCATTCAGAATATTTAAATTTTGCGTTTCATATTTTATAAAACAATATTACATGAAAAGTACTAGAATAAGGAGAAAAGCCACATAACTTGTGGGCTGCTGGAATTGGTGTGGCCAGGGACAAGGCCCCGGTGACCCAGGCATTAATCAGGCCCTCGTTCCACCATCCACTCATGATGTAGACTATTAAATTTTTTGCTCTAGTTTGAACCAAATTTTGGTGTTCGGTAGCTGCCATTATAAGATGGTGAAATCTCCTATCAACATTTTGATCTCCTGTTGAAGCATAATTCCAATAGTTTGAACTATCCTTTAACAGGAGCTCCAAATATTGGTTCAAGTTTTCACCATCTTACAGTGGCTGTTATTAAGCACCAAACTTCGGTTCAAACTAGGACAAGATTTTTAACAATCTATCCAGGCCTATTGTTGAAGTATTTTGTAACGGTGCTTGGTCAACAGGGGAATATGAGTGGAATGCTATCCCCGTAGTCTCATATTCAAGAGTTTATTTGATAACGCATAAGCATGCAACGCGATAGATTGTATTGGTGGTTTCACATACATTTATTCCCTTTTTACAAGCGCTAACAACGATATGTCTCGAACTACCCATGAGACATGCAATTTCAAAGTTACTCGTTTTGCATTTCTTTTGCTGTTTTCTATCAAAGTAGCTGAGATCAGCAGTAGTAGCACTCACAAGCAGAATTAAGCACAAACATTATTCCAGAGACTTCCTAGCAACATTTAAATTCCATTCTCACCATATCATGTGCCTTGCACGTCATCAGGCGAGTCGTCATAATGTTTAGTATATATATGTATATATATATATATATATATGTATATATATGTATTGTATATAATAGATTATGTATACATATAAAAATATGTATAATGACATTTTAATATGCGCAAAAATAAATTGATGGTTCAAACAATGGAAAAATGCCTATCCCTTGGAGGTCGAATGCTAGTGTCATCAACTAAAATAAAAAGTGTACTGCAGTTTATTGATCTTGAAATGAGGCAAAAAGGAAGAAAAAAAAAAAATAAAAGCAGATAGAAGGGGAAGAGCGATCAAAGTGTTTTTAAAAGCAGTGCTAATTATATTTCCAAATCGGGTAGATGTTTTTAAAATAACGAATAACAAATAAGTATGACGTAATTGTATGTGAATAACATCGATTATAATCTGAAACTTTATTATCTGCGACGTATAATAAAACAAATGTTGCGTTGTTATGGAATAATCAAAGTAAAAAACAAATTTTTATTTTTGTTTCACTAAAATCAATATTTCCAAAAGCATTTCTGTTTTTGATAGTAACTAGGTTTACTGTTTGCTTTTTAGCGATAAATTTCGTTTCTTTTAAAATAAGAGCCCCGTAAACGAATTTCCGGAAAAGCGATAGAGCAATAGTTCATGATCACAAAATCGAAAATTGGGAAGTGAGAAAATATCTTAAATTATCTTTTGTTACAAGAAGAGAAATTTAATCAGTAAAAATAAGCCAACAAATGAAATATAGCAAAAATACATATATATAGACGGAAATACATGTCAACGCAGTCAATTTTCAAAATTTGTAATAAAAAGATATTATAAACCAATTCTTATATTTACTTTTCGTAACTTTGTAAGAAATATTTTTGTGTGAATTTTTTAAACCTTATTGTATCTAGAAAAAATTATCTTCTTAATTTTTTCTAGATACAATAAGGTTTAAAAAATTCACACAAAAATATTTCTTAATTATAGTTTCGTAATTATAGTTTCTAAACATTAAAAGATGCCTGAAGAAATTGGCAACAAATCTAACTTTCTAAATTCCAAATTGCGTCACATTTTTTAAAGAATAATATCAAGCGAACATACTGGAAAAGTATCCTTATTGAAATAGGTAATTTTATAGACTTCCGGATTTCGGAGTATTTACACGTCTTAAGGGTCAAAGATCCTTTAAAACAAGACTATATAAAATGTCTGTCTGTCCATGTATCAGTATATTGCAATTGTACCATCGAAAAAAATATGAGGTTATGCATAGAACTGAACCGAATTTTTGTGTTTCATTTTGACTATGGTCAAAAGGTCCTGATAAAATTTCAATTATTCTGCCAAAAAGGGCGCGGTTATAGCCATTTTAGTGTCACTTTTGTTATTGTACCATCGAATCGTGTGCGAAGTTATGTACAGAATTGAATCATATTTTTGTATGTTTTTGTTATGGCCAGCAGAATTTTTTTTTTCTAAAATTAGAAAATATTTCGACCGAAGCAAGCGCGCAAATAGTAACTTTTTCTGCCATTTTCATTATCGTAAAATTTATCGTTATCGTATTATCGAAAAATGTACAAAGCTATGCACAGAACTGAACCAGTTATTTTTTTTATGTTTCGGCTATGGTCAAAAAGCCCTCCTATAGTGTTGAAATATTCTACCGGTACAGGGCGCTGTAATAGCTTTTTTGTGAAATTTTCGTTTTATAGAAAAGTGCATGAAGTTATTATTTCAAATTAACCACTGTTATTGTGCATGTTTTTCGTTATGGCATGCAGGTTCTCTTTGATTTTCGAAATTATATGGTTCTGGTAGGAAGTGCTGTTATAGTGATTATTGTGTTATTTCCCCATTTTTAGGGTTCCGTACTTAAAAAGCGAAAACGGAACCGTTATAAGATCATTTCAATGTCTGCCTGTCCGTCTGTCAAAGCCATTTTACACATAAACTATGAAACGTGGAAAGCTGAAATTGGGGGGAAGTAGTGAAGACTGTTGACCCACATATTTACAGATTATTAAACATTTACAAATATATTTAGTAAGGGGATGGGGCTAATTAAAATACTCGAAGAAAATAAAATCTTTTCTTTGTATATCGTGTGAGCTATCTCATGAAAGCCTCCGTTACGCTAAATTAAAAAATACATTTCTTTTAATTTTTCGCATTATATTTTCAGAGATATCGTCAAAAAATATGACAAACTTTGGTGTTTTTCTGTCTCTTTGTCACAGCCATTTTACTCATACATTATGAAACGTGAAAAGCTCATATTGGGGGAGGTAATAAAAACTGTTGCCCGACATATTAACAGATTATTAAACATTTACAATTATATTTAAGAGTAGGGGTAGGGGGCTAATTAATTTACTTGAAGAAAAAATATCTTTTTTTGTACATAGTGTGGGGTAGCTTATTAAAGTTTTTGTTACTCTGAACTCAAAAATATATTTCTTTTAATTTTAGGTATTATATTTTTAGAGATATCGTTGAAAAAAATGTCCCCTTCCCATCTAATTCCGAATATACTGAAATTAAACTTATGAAAATATTAGAGGTTATAGATGTTACTTGCAACCTCGGAAGAAAACTATAGCGATTAATCTAGTTAGTATAGTTTCTCAGGTAAGCACATTTTTCTGTTACACGAAAATTTCGATTTGTGGGCATTGAACAAACGTGTTGAGGAACGTTGGAGGCACTAATCTTGGCAGAAGTATAAAAACATTGTTGGTAAAGATTTTCGAAAAAAATCATCGGTAATTAGCCGAGAATTTAACCTTTAAAAACAGGACGGTTTAGACATAAATAATAATGGTGGACGGCATACTCTGTATACTATCGGTTTTTGAAGCCTAGATAACAACTTTTAATAATATGTTTGTGTAATACAATATCTTGTACCATTAAAAAGCAACAAATTTTATATTGTTGCAAACAGATTAATTCAATTAGAATTAATCACATAAATCAAGGTTCGTACGCATAGGAAATAAAAAAAAAATCCATTTTAGTGGCATATATTTTAAAAGTAATATTTGTCTTATTTAATGCAATGTATGTATAAATATGCTCTACCTTTTATTCTAACCAGGAAACCAACCGATGGAGTAATAATAATAATAAAAAAAACTAAACAACTAACAATCGAAAGGGCATATTGAAACATGTCTTTAGATGCATAATTTTTTTGCCCTCGTCTGATTGTTATCGAGACATAAAGTTTTAAAATTTGTAAAAACATCTCGCAATAAAAATAGGAGGGGCTTCCTGCAAATCAGCGAGCGAAACAGTTCATATTGTAAAGCAGTAGCAACTTTCTTTCTGGTCAATTAGAAGCTCTTTGGCTAAATTATTGGTGCCACGGCACTATAGCGCTTAGAATATATAGAATGGAAATAGGCAATCTCAGTCAGTAATACTTAAAAATCGCTAAAATATTGCATACCTTAAAAGTGCAACGATGCTTATAAAATCTAAAGATAGCAGTGAGATTTGCAGGATATTTTCTAAAATTGCTAGACTAATGCTAGTCTAGATAATGTAATACAAAAATCAAATTTTATAAGATAGATTATTGCCCATTACTTTAGAACACACTATTAAAGGATTAATAATTTTCTTTACAATATAACATACACTTCACACAAAAGTTAAAAGGAGAATGAGATTTTTTTACTGAGTTGTATATTCAAAATCTGGATTCTAAGCTGAATAAAGTTACAAGGCACCGCTAATTTACACAAAGAATTTCCAATTAATAAGAAAAAAAGCTACAACTGCTTTACACCGTGAACTGTTTCAATCACTGACTTGCAAGAAGCCCCTCACCTCTTAATGCTAGATGTTTTATTTAAAAAAAATTAAAACTTTATATCTCGATAAAGATGTGATGAGAGCATAGATATAGGAATAACTAGATTACGCACACGGGGAGAAAAATTGAATCTCCGTGCGCGAACGATTCTTCTCCACTAGAGTGGCAAATGGCTGGCGATTCAGTGGTCAATGTATGAAAATGTGCTTTTTAAAATGCATTTATATCTATATACATATACATAGTTTAAGCCTTCGTGAATATTTCAAAGTTTATATCTGTTTTTCTAATCACCAATTAGTATTTTTTATCGCTAGTTATTATCTATTAGTTAATTTTTATGAATAAAATAAATAAGAACAATGGAATTTTTTTACAACTATCTTTAAATACCTTTTATCCTGGAAGTTAAACAAAACAGCATGTACATCAAAATCAGTAATTGGCATTATTTTTAGGTGCTTTCGTAATTATGTAAATACGCAACACCTATAGTTGTCATTCAGTCTGTCCGTCCGTCCGCATATAACAACGCAAAAACTGCCCAACCGAATCATTTGAAATTAAAAATATATAACTATTACTTAATTTTGTCGCGTCATTTCAAATTTTATGAAAATTGGATGCATAGATCAATTACAAGGACAATCAAAAGTATTCCGTTATATTACGATCAATGGGGGAAAAAGTTTCAAATGCATTTTAATCGTTTGAAATTTAAAATATATAATTGTTACATAATTTTGTCGAATCATTTCAAATTTTATGAAAATCGGATGTATAGTTTAATAAGAGGGACAATGAAAAGTATATCATTACATTACGATCAAAAGGAAAAAAATAGTTTCAAGTACATTTTAATGATGTTAAACTCTTTCGAATATAATAGAATTGACATGAACGTATGAAATATTTATATACTATAATATACATTCTGTACAATCTGCGATGCAATGAATATTTATTAATAAATTACAGGACCATGCAAAAGTATACCACTATATAATGCTATACGGGGAAACATTGTTTGGGGCGTGTTTTAATTATATTAAACTATTTAACATTTTATGAATATCATATACGTTGCTGAGGTGTAATAAAAGTTAATTCCTGTATATTTACTGGAACACAAAAAAGATTTAGATTACTATACTGTATCTGAAGTACTGTTTACTATAACAGCAAGATCTAAATATTTTTAAAACTTCGTTATCGTACGAACGAACCTCATTTGCTACGCTTTACGTGCAATTTCTAACTTGTTTTTATTTTTTTTTTTTTTTTCTCTGAGCAAAATAGAATTTTTAAAATGGATGTATAATTTTAAATGATTTTCTTTTCTTTTTCCAGGAAGTTTATAATAATGTTTAAAGTAAAATTCTTCCCCAGATTGCAACTTTTAACCTTCCCCTTCATATTCAATGACTTTTGTTTTGCACACATCATTTCAAAATTTCCAGACGTTTAAAATATTTTTTCTCTTTTCTCTCTGCCCATGTTTCTTTGCAATAACAATAAATTATTGTGTAAATTTTTCTTACCCACTAAACTTAAAACATTTCTTCCCCAGTCATAGTTGTTAATCGTTCATCTCCCCCCCCCCCCAAAAAGAAAAAAAAAAAAAAAACTTATTTTAGTTGTGCTATCTTTTTATTTGTGTGTTTGAAAAAAAAAAAAAAAAAAAAAAAAAAGAAAAGAAAAGAAAAAGTAATAAATGAATAAAAAAGCATTAATAATGCACATTTTTTAGATTATTTTTTTAGCCAAACATTGCTCAACAAAGCATGAAATATTTTACCAAGGTCAATATTCTTAATAAATCTTTTGTGTTTTTAGCTTACAACATGAATAAAGTGAGAAATAAATTCGTTCATTTATATTTTATAAAAAGTGTAAATGAGTGAATTAGCTAAAAAAATTATAATTTTTGTCCATTTCAATTTTAAGATATAACAAGAACGAAAAACTAAATCCAATTCTTTGAATTACTTAATAACGCATCAAACAAAATCACAATTGTACCTATATCTGTCATGCATTACTACGGTTGAATCGTAAGTTCCACTTGCTTTTTGCCACTCTAATGGATGTTGCCACCGAGCCGCAACAGAATCAGAAGGTATTGGGAGAATAACATTGAATGCTTAATCTAGTTATTCCTATATCTATGGATGAGAGCACATAATTTAGGCATCTAAAACACGTTTAAATATGCCCTTCTATTGTCTTTATTTATTTATTTATTCTATTGTTACACCATTCGGGTAGATTCCTGGCTAGTACCGAGTTACGTTCCATATAAATAAATAAGAATAAGATAAAAAAAAAATTATATATAACAGCAATATTTGATATCATTTAGGCTTCATACATCTTTGAACATTTATGGCATACCCATTCATACTTTTCTAGTATATTCAACTATAACCAACTTTACTTTGTATAGTTTTTTCAGAAAGTAGTATTATTCTTTCAGCGACTTTTTTAATAATACAGTCAACTCCTTCACGATCTCAGAGCACTTTGTTTAATTTTTAATCTTTAACCACGGGTTTTTCAAAACAGAAAATACTTTGTACTTGAATCGCAAAAATATTGCAATTAAATAACTTAAACTTTGCAATAAAATATAACTTGTGGAAATAATGAAAATTTTTGAGAATTTTAAGTGGCATAAATCCCATTTGCTCGTTTCCACAAAAAAGCTCTAAAACGGCCATAACGACTTCACATTTTAGTCACTGTGATTTCATATCAACGTCACGTGACGTCACATCGACAATCGATGGCCACAAAGTCACAATGTGACTTCACAACGGCGTTGCAGTGACGTCACCATGTCTTACGGGTACATATGTTTATTGTACAGTACCCTCTGAACGCGAGTAATACTCGCACTTGACCGTTTATTTATAGTTCTAATGTAAACCGTCGGCACACGCAGTGGCTGCAACATCACGTTATCTAAACCGGCTATTCATAAACAGATGATGTACGAAATAACGAAAAACTATTAGGGCCATTCCACTGTCACGTGCGGGACAATCAGACACCATAACTCCACCAAAATTGTGTTATAGGGCTTAAAATTCTTCAGAAACAGGAATAAACACATTTTTGTAAGCTTATATTTGGTATAACAATATCTCAGACAGGGACAGATTTTTCCTAAAGGGTTTTATGATTTAGTTATTAATTAATTTGCATGCGTCACGTGCAGGACATCTGAAGTCAACCACTTGTAATTGGCTCTATGATCCAGCTAACATTTCTGCTCTACTAGTTTTGCAATTTCAAATATATATATATATATATATTAGAAGCTAAAGGTCTAATGTTCATGAAATAAACATCATTTTTTGAAAAATAAATTTTTAAACTGCTAAAAAATATATAACATATAGTGTCACGTGCGGGACACGGCTGTCACGTGTGGGACATTTGCAAATATCATTCAAGTAACCTTCTCAAAAATCAGAAAATGAAGGAATACAAAAAAGAAAATACATATTATACATTTTACAGTACAAAAATATTTATTTTAACTTTTTTTTGTACAAAATAAATGTTCAAATTGACATTTTTATACATAAAATAAAGTAAATGTATAAACAGAAACTCAAAAGTTTTCCATACATTTGAAACAACCTCTATTTTTAGTTACAGTGGAAGTTGATATTTTCTTTACCACATCTTTAAATGAATATAGAATTTAATCTGGATACTGTGGCCACTTGTAGAATTTACCACTCTTTATTATGACAGACATTTCAATACTATCATGATTGGTGCTTCTAATAATTTCACCAGGATAATTAATACCATCATATTTTACAACTACCCATTCACCCATCTTAAAAGAAGTTGCTGTTTCTAAAAAGATGTTTAATATAATTGCTCCTGGAGGATTCATAGCACCATTTTCTCTCTTATCTTTTTCATTTTTCTAGCACTAGTAGACTTAGATCTTTCCATTTCTCCTAAATAAATAACAAACTTTATCAATTATAAATGTTTTTGTCTACATTTATTTAATTTCATAGAAACATTGAACTTTAATTCTATTTTAACTTAGAAAAACAGAATATAAATAAGCAGTTTTATTATTTATTTTCTGCAGAATAATAACAAGTTCTTAAACACATGACTCTTCTTATTATAGAGAAAAAAAAACCTATAAATTAAGTCGATCAATTCTTACTAGAAAACAATATGTTCTTATAATAAAAATAACCATCAAAGTGTTCAAATTTTATTAAAATAAATTTATAAAAGAATAGAAATAAAAAATATTAGCATCACATAAAAAAAGAAAAAAATGGAACTATCATAAAAAATGTTTAAAAAAAATCTTAATTTCGTTTAAGTTGCATAGAATATGTTCTTAGGACAAAATAATCATTAATCTGTTAAACCTATGCTATAATAAATCTCTATTTAGCATTCAGAAAACAAAAATAATAGTCTTGCTCATAAGGTGTCACGTGCAGGACAATTTTGTTTTTATATTTTTCTCCAAAAAAAAAATTTGGCCCAAATTTTTAACTAGCATGGGATAAGTGTACTACACTAAACTGCTTTAGAAATGCCAGTTAAACAAAATAAATGAGTTCCTTTTTTCTCCTAATTTAAAAAATTCATCTTTTGTGTCACGTGTGGGACACAGAAACAAAGCTTTTTGTGTGTGCTGTAATAATTATTTGAAATTATCCTAGATCTTTAAGTTTAGTGAAATAAAAAGAATGAATATTAGATTTACCTAAAATGTTGATTTCAAAAGTTTCATTGGATTTTCTTTCTTTAAAAAACTCACTCAAAATGCATTATAAAGCTCAATTATAAAGTTTGCTTGCACATGTCTTTAAACTGTTGTGTTGCCAATCCACAAAAGACAAACTTTAAATTCTTACTCAAAACATAAAATTTGACATGTTCCTATTCAGAAAATACCAAACATATTTATTTACACAAACTTTTTAAAATGACTATCAATTTACCTTTTTTCATGGAATGGCCCATTAATGTTTGAAAATATCATGATCGGGATTAGCTCATTTTGACTCCGTTTAATTAACTGAAGCAGAAATTAAAAATGAAAATCAAAGTTGATTTATGATTGAAATAAGAATATTGAAGTAATAATATTTCTAGATGTTTTCTAAAGTTTTAAGATATGAAAGAAAGTTTTGGGTTTGACATCCGACTAGTTCTTCTTATTTTCAGATTATCGTAATATTTTTCGGTTTATGAAACTGTAAGTTTTATAAATGTAAATTCAAACAAAGTAATTTTTTCATATCATATAATTTTTTTAAAGCTAAATATATTCTAGAACTTTTAATTAAAATATGTTGTTGAATATTCTAAGTAATTAGAAATTTAATCTTAATCCGATTTAAATATATTTATAGTTAAGGCAAAGAATTCGTAGATGTTTTCAAATTTAAAATACTTTTCTCGAGGAATAAATTTTTCAGAACTTTAAAATATTCTGTAACGTGAGAACATATTTTATTATTTTTGGAAAGCTACATCTTTATTTAAACTTTTCTGGTACCATAATTAATTCATGAATATTTTATACTGCTGTAATGGAAAAGGAAAGTTATTAAAGATATTTCAAAATAAAATAAATGTGATGTTTATTTACTTCTATATTCTATATTTGAATATATATATCTGAATACAATTTAGAGCAATAATACGTCTACAGTATTAATAGCAAAATATGGAACATGTTTTGTAAAGATTTGATATCTACACTAGTTTATAGAAATGTAATAAAATTGTACCATTTAAAGAAATACCTGGAAACAAAAATTATAACTTGTGTATATTGTTTGCAGTATAATGTATTTATTTATACACGTTGCTTGTGTTTTATAAATAAAATGTATTGAAATTCTTCAGAAAGGGTGGGAAATTTAGCGTGGCATACGATGATTAAATATTTGAAGATTTCAACTTCATTTGATCTGCACGAAATGCATTGATATGGCTCTGAAGCTCATGAAAATCAAAAGTTTGAAGAAATGCATGATGCAATATCTTAAAATGTGTTGCATTGCTGAAGCAAAACTAGTCAGATGTGGCAATTCTTAAACTTTCTTTTATCTTATATATGCCAGTTTTCCTTGAAAAATACAGCATAGCAGCGACATTGGTTAGATGATTTAAGCCGAAATCAGTCAGCAATAATTTATGTCTGCATTGATATTTGATGAAAATCCGTGCATTAGTTTTTGTGATAGAGCTAATGCAAAGTCTTAAAAAAATCTGGGTAGCAGCGCCACATGTTGGGTGATGTAGAACAAAAACTAATCAGTATCAATTTTTTATCTGGTACTAACTGAATGTAAAGTTTGACAAAAATCTATGCATTACTTCCTGAGATACACGAACTGCTAAATCGTGAAACGTGCATCATAGCGGGGACAACTTTTGGGCAATTCACACCAGATGCTAAACAATACTAATCTATATAAGGGACTAACTATATCTAAAGTTCGGTGAAAATTTCGTGCATTAGTACTGAGATTCTATTGTAATAATCACGAATAACGCACTATGGCAGCGTTGCATTTGAGAGTTTCGTACCAAAACCTAATCAGCACTATGTTACATCATATACTTGCAAAATATAAAGTTTTGTAAAAATCGATGCACTTGTTTTCAGATATGCCTGTTTTGGAAGTTGTAAATAATGCAGCATTGCAGCGCCAGCTGTTGAGTGATCTACAGCAAAATTTTATCAGATCTATTCTATATTATACACTCAATCTTTAGACTCTATTCTCTAGACTATATTAAGCTCTAAGAGAATCAAAAGTTTTGTGAAATTCCGTTTATGAATTCTTGAGATAGAGTTATTGCAGTAATCACGAATAATGCACCACCCCTTGTTGAGCAATTTACACCAAAACGTAATAAGCGCCACTTTAATTCATGTCCTAATTAAATCTAAAGTTTTGTAAAAATCCTTGCTCTAGTTCTTGAGGTATGGCTATTTTAGAAACAAGGTAGAACTCGTCAAATTTTGACGAAAGAAAATGTTTAAAAAGGAACTGTTTCAATGATTTCTAATAAACCTACATAATGAATAAAAAATGCACCTTATATTGTTAAGTCTAACTCTTAAACAATTCATATTTAACCTAAAATCAACAAATTAACTTTTCTATAAAACTCAGTTGTATAAATTGTTAAAATTAAACTTTAACCATACATGTAAGTAGTTAAAAATAATAAGGATCTGCTATTATGATAAAGTTATGAATTAAGGCAAATATGCTTGTTTACCAAAATGAAAAAAGCAAAATTTATTCAACTTTGACTCAATCATAGATTTTTTTCCCGTGAAATCTGAGCCTGAAATCATTTTTCCTTATCAAAATTTATGTATGCACATTTCATATCTACATTCACCTTTTCATAAAATATGGTATTTTAATTTGACATTTTGATTCAAACCTTGAAGTCTCGATACTATTAGATACTAAACTATGTATATTCTTTTAAATGCAAATCAAATTTTGTAAATAAAATCAAAATTAACCAGGTTTTATAACAAACGATTTTACAACACGTATATTTCAACTTTTTTCCCTTTTAATGAGAGAATGGCAACATAAAGATAAAATAATATTTTTCTTTCTTTTTTCCTTTGCTTTTGATAGAAATGGAGCACAAATTAGAAAAACGGTGTTAAAAACCTCTAAAAAAATTAATATTTCAGAAATAAATTAAAATATTTTTTTTCAAATAAATTGCATTATTTATTTGAAAAAAATTATTTTATTTATTTTATTTATTATTATATTTTTATTTTTAATATACGAAGGTGTGAAAGTTGAAAATGGACAATGTTTAGAAGTTTAAAAATTTGCAGAAGAAAAAATTGCAAAACCGGAATTTCATTTAAAATTTCAAAATGTTGCCATTCGCAAAATAACGTATGCGGTTCGCACAGATACGTTTGGTGTTTACAATATAGATTGTGAATAATGCAGCATAGCAACACGTCCTGCTGAATGATCTACATCTAAAACTAATCAGATCTAGTTTAAAACAAAATCTAACAGAATCTAAAGTTTTAGAAAATTTCAAGCATTAGTTCTTGGGATAGAGCGCCAACAATTTCTCATATACTCATAGACAAACTGATAGACTGATAGACCTACAGGCAGACATTTTGTAAAAACACATTTTTCAGGTCTTCTGACCCTAAAACGCGTGAATCCATCAAAATCCGGGTTTCGGAAATTATCATGAATCGAATACCTTTTTCTTGCAAAGATAGAAAAAAGTAAAAATTAAGCAATAACTTCAATATACCACTGAAACCATCTAAAATACTCTGTTATTTTGGTCTTTTTCTCGCATGGAGTGCGTTTTTAGTTTTCTTCCGTAAAAGTACATCCACAATTTGAATTTACGCTGGTTATAGACTCGCAAGTGAATAGGATGATTCCCATGACACCTGCTTCAATGTCGATTATCTCAAAAACATCCTAAACAGGTTTTCCTGCATGTAGAAAAGCGTGGTACGCAAGAACTAGTCTTGTTGCAAACAACTTTCTGGAAACAATAGTCCATGAAACCCCAAATGCTTGGGCCGCATAAATGTTACCAGAATGGTGTCCCGTCTGTCCATCAGTGACGCTTTAAATCTTTTTTCGATCGTGCTTGTTTCTAATATTTTAATTAGTTTATGTATCTATACATTCTAATTTATTATTAAGTCATATTCTAATGATAACAGACGAAATAAATTTTAAAAAATCACTATAACATTAATTCCTTTTTAATAGTACCATATAAAGCATGTTTTCATTTCATACTTCTCTTAATTCGAACTTCGGGTAATTCGAATATTTCTTGTGGTTCTGACGAGTTCGAATTAACGAGAACCGGCTGTATTTATATTCATAATAAAATAAAAATAAATTAGCAGCAGTACTGGAATAATTGGTTCCCATTCCGATTCCACATGATTGGTTAAAACTACTATTGCTAAAAACTACATAGTTGTTATAAAAACAAAAATGACACAAATTGAAGAAAAATTCACGATTAATATTTAACTCTTCATTAATACCGAAAATGTCAAAAATATTTTTCTGAAGATCATATAATCAATCTATTATTGTATTATTAAAGAAATTTTCAAAATCAAATACCAGCATAAAAAGAGGAGTGAAGTGTTTATTGTCCGAAATTTCAAAACTATTGTCAATTGACCAAAAATGGCTATTATTTTTAAAAATTATATTTAAGAAAACCATAAAGCCCCTTTATAAACTTTTGAAGCACAATATTGAAATCGCTATTAATACTTTTAGTTGCACTACAAAAAATATCTGAATTTTGTAGGTTTTCTATGAAATTTTGGAGTTATAAAGGGCAATTTATGATGGCTAGACAGATTAAAATTAAATGAATATGATGAATTGCATCTCTTTTTAAAAGCAACATCTTTTTTATAAATAGGGTTTTAATTTTCATTAGCTTTGATGTAAATTTTTTCAATATTTTTTCATTTATTATTTACCTTATCAACATATATATATATATATATATTTTTTTTTTTTTTTTTTTTTTACATATAACTGCATAATTATTCGCTGCTTTATAAACTGTAACAAAAATAAATTTATCCTGCAAATCCCTATTATCCTTATAATTATTTTTATTAAGTTTTTGATATTCATAACTATTACTATTTATAAATGTAGATAAACGTAATTTAAAATGTTATATTTCCAATCAAAAAAACTTCTAAAGATTAATTATTTTTATAACTTCGCTGTTTAATAAAATTTTCAATATCATCATTAAAAATTACCAAAGCCTTTTTCATACTTATATTCTCATTCATTCTATATTTAGTGCCAAAATTCATCAAATATCTGATATTACTATTTTTAATTATATTTAAATCACCAGTAAGGACATGATTATAAAATTTATCTATCCAGTCATCAAAATATCCGCTATTGCAAAAACAATTTACATCAGAATTCATATCATTAGCAGTAATTTGTCTGTAATTAAATATTTTACGTTTGAATTGTCTATCATAATTATAAGCTACAGTTATAAAGCAATTTTTAACAGGGAAAAATTTATAATTATCATAAAAAATTTTATTGAAATCTAAATTATCAAATGATTTCTGCTGAAATTTTATTTAAAAATAAATTTTTGTCTTATCATTATTTAACTTGTTCATTAACTTAAAATTAATTAAATCAAAAATTAAATCTCTAAATTGTGAATTATTAAATTTAAACTTATCCAAAATTAATTTTAATTTCTTAAATGTTTTAATCTTCAAGTTAAAAATCTCTGTATTCATTATTTTAACACTGTAGGTCAATACAAATTTTTCTTCCAAATCCTTTGACCAAGTACCAGGAACAACAGTATTAAAAATATTGCTAAATCAGTGTGAACCCTTTTTACCTCTATTTACTACTATAATGTTATTGAATTTATTATAAAAATCTTACACATTTACAATATTCTTAATATTTACATGATTTAACATAGTATTTAGTCCATAAGTATAAATAGATTTAAATTTCAGCATAAAATCATTCTCTCCAGCTAATCTGTCAGATTTATCATCAAAATGGTCCAGTATTTCTATCTGGATTTTAGTAAAAGAATGCAATCTAAAATGTACAACTTCAAAAATAGGATTTTTTTTACTGTATTAGATATATGCTACTTAATACGAACATGTAACTCATTACCAGCTTGTCCAACGTAGCTTTGGTTACATACTAAACAAATTACTCTATAAATAACATTGATGCATTTACAAAAAGGTATAAAATTATCAGGCAACTTTCCAGTGGTGACACAGCCCACTATACAAGTTTTACATATATATATATATATATATATATATATTTACATCTATAATATTTCATAATTCATTATATTTTTTTAATTCGTAACATTTTTATAAAGATTTTTTTAAACACTTAGGCTGACTTACAATAAAAACAGTTTAGAAAACAATATACACCCAAGCCCTTACAATGAATATGAAAAAAAAATGTGACATAAGCTCTAAACGCAGCTTATAATGTCATACATAAAGATATATTTGTTTTTAACATGTAGACTATTGCAAATGTAGGCGCAAAAGCAGCTCTTAAAAATTGCAACATAAAGATAATCTAAAATTGCAAGAAAATATTTCTTGAGCAACAGGTACATAATGTATAATTTTTTTAAAAAAAATCAAGAATCATTAAAACACTAAAATGAAACAACCTGTAAGTCACCAGTAAAATATAAGCCATTACTCGTCAGCAGGCGGAATGGCTCTATACATCCCCCCCAACCATTAAAATATAAAGCACCATTTGCAAGTTTCATATGATGAGACAAAGCCTTGCATTAAATATAAAGCAATACTTTTAAAAGTTGTTTTAAAAATAGTCCTTTTTATAAAAAATATGTAACATAATCAAAATATCAAACACTAAAATAAAATCATAATTAACCTTATAATAAACAAAAATAATTTAAATTTATGAAATCCAAAATAATTACAATATTAAAAGGCAAGCAATTGTTGCACCTCTGCGTGAACCTATCAACTAGCACAAAAAATAAACTTACTACATGAGAACGGCGTTATATGTCCAACCGGTGATTAGAAGCTTTAAACTTAAACAAAATCCAGTCCGAAGTTCAAAAATCAAATCCATTTCGTTTGACACATATGTCTTCTTTCTGTGTGTTATGTAATCCGCAACCATCCTTTCCATTTTGTCGACTTTCAGATAGCCGCTTCAAGCAACAAACTCCAGTTTTAATGGTGGGGGAAATGTATAGAGCCATTCCGCTTGCTGATGAGTAATGGCTTATATTTTACTGGTGACTTTCATGTTGTTTCATTTTAGTGTTTTTATGTTTATTGATTTTTTTTAAATATACATTATGCCTCTGTTGCTCAAAAAATATTTTCATGCAATTTTATATTATTTATATGTTGCAATTTTTAAGAGCTGCTTTAGCGCCTACATTTCCAATGCTCTACATGTTTAAAATAAATATATATATATATATATATACATATTTATATACAGTAGGGTGGAGCGAAAAAAATTATTTTTTAAAAATCAAAAACGGGTAGGTGCCAAAAGTTGCTGTTATACTAGTACATCAACTGTGTGAAATTTTACCGCTGAAAAAAATGGCTTCAGTCTGCGCTTTTGCTCCAAAAATCGAAATTTTGGGTAAAATTAGTCATTTTTTGACATTATTTCAAAAAAATTAAAAAAATCCTACAGATCTGGTTGTTATTTAAAAGTGTTACTTAAACCTTTATATTTATCTGCTTAACATATTGAAACTATAAAACAATATCTTTATTCCGTATAGCTGGAGCTAAACAGACATCTTTTGTCAAGAAAACGGCATTACCACTCTATTGGGACATACAATGAATTGTTGTTTTTAATACAACTCTTCTTTTCAAAACTACCTTGGACATGCGTCGTGGAGGTGGCTATATTTCACATATTACCCGTCCCAACTATTCGGTCATCTTAGTACAGTGTTTTATTTACATATTGATTTGTGATTTTCTTTATCAAAATTTGACATGTGTTCGATGCATCCACCTAGTTTATCTGTTCTTTGTATCCACATGCTGCTGTGACTATCTTAATGTGTATTTTTACAGCTTATACAAAAAATGACTAGCAGAGTAATGTACGGGAATATTCTAATAGGGATCTATTCGGTCATCTATTATCTTTATCAAACTTACATCCAGTTGATGAAAGTGATTGGAAGTTCTGTTACTACAACATTTTTTCAGTCAATTACCTTTTTTTACGTAATGACCTGCTTCAAAGATGATTTCAGGTATTTCAACTATAAGCATGCCATCATTTATTCTGCTTTTGCATTTTTTATATGTTGAGAAGCGAGCTGTTTAATGTGATTTCTGGTGATCTTCAGAGAGAATTGTAATGGGAATTTGTCCTGCACTTGCAGAGCAACCGTTGTTGTAAATAACTTTTTTTTGCATTAGTTTTATGCCGTTTTCTAAGTGTTTTCGTAGCCAAGTGATTTCTCATTAACTTTTAGATCCCCATTTTATAAGTGAATAATATTGGATGGTGAACTGTCCTGGGCATAAACTTACATGAGAGAATGTACAGACATGAGAGAATGTACATAAGAGAATGTACAGACTCTAATCGACTATAAGTACTCATTTAAATTTAGGTGAATCCTATTTGTCGCTGTGAACCATTTTGCATTGGGTAAGCTTAGAATTGTGTATAATAATGGATCATATGCTACTTCAACTCCAGTGAATTTCCTCTGCGTCGATTATTAGAGAAGTCGATGTAAAACGTTATAATCTACTTGGATTCACTGGATCAATAAGAAAATCTTTGGCTACGTACTGTTCACTTCCTATTGCAATTTTTTATAAAATAGATAATAATTTTGAAAAATTATTTTCTCAAATTAAGTAAAAGATACTTAGAACAGACTAGAAATTTCTGTCGGCGATTGCAAGGAATTCATAAGGAAAGCTATTTCTCAGAAGAAATGGGGAATAGGAATTTAGAAAACATCTCGCACAAAAAAAACCAGCTCATAAAACGAATAAAATTTTCCGCTCTATATAAGCACAGATTGGCAATCAGAGTCTATAGATTCACTCACAAAATATACAATCAAAGTTTATACCGTGGGATATTTTATACCAAATGTAATACACACCTAAAGAATAGGTCTAAATCTTATTAGAAATTTCTCGACTACGAAACAGCACAAGAAACGACATTAAAACAAATACTAAAACTTCTTTCGAAATATTGTCGCTTTACACGCAAATTTTTTTCGCAATCCTCTCTGACGATCGTCATAATATTAAACTGCTAGCTTAAAAAAATATATTCAATGTAATAGGTACAGTAAATGATGACATACTAGAAAGTGAATTCATACAATCAATTTTTAGGCATATCATTATATATATGTAACGTAATTGATTGAAAAGATGTTGTGGTAACAGAACTCCCAATCATAATGTATTAATTGTATGAATGAAGATAATAGACTGCTGAATAGGTTCAATTAACAACATACCTAATACATTACGCAGCTTCCTCTTCTGTTATACAAGGTATAAAAATATACATGCAGCAGGTCACACCAATAGCATCCAATATCAGTGAAAACAAAGAAGAGCTGAACTACTTTGATACATAGAAAAGTTATGCCCTTTTTCGGGAAAAAAATAACAATTCAATACATAACTAAAACACTGGGCCTAGATTTTTGGGTGGCTGAGACGAGTGGGATATGAAATGCAGCCACATTTACGAGTTATATACAGAATAGTTTTGAAAGCAGATAGGTAAGAAATGCGTTCAAAACAACATTTCGTTGTATGCTCCAATAGAGAAGTAACGCTGGTTTTTACCAAAATTTGTGAGATTTGCTCCAATTATACAGACTACAGATATTGTTTTAAAGTTTAAATATGTTAAGCAGATAAATATAAAGGTTTGAGTAACACTTTTAAATAATAACCAGCTCTGTAGGAATTTTTAAATTTTTTTGAAAAATTGTCAAAAAATGACAAGTTTTACCCAAAATTTCGATTTTTGGAGCAAAAGCGCAGACTCAAGCCATTTTTTTTTCAGCGGCAAAATTTCACACAGTTAATGTACTAGTATAAAGGCAACTTTTGGCACCTACCCGTTTTTGATTTTAAAAAAATATTTTTTTTCGCTCCACCCTAATATACAGGGTGTCCGAAAAGTCTGGAAACGGTCGAATAACTCGAGAAATACATAAGAGATTGAAAAACGAAAATATACGTGTTAAATATTTTTAAATTAGCTATTCAGTCATACCAAATTTGACCTTCGCAACCGACCCCCTGGGGGTCAGGGGGGGTCCAACTTTGAAATCTTAAATCATAACCCCCATCTTTTATTGCAGATTCGGATTCTACGGACAAGAATACGTAACTTTTGTATTTGATGTTTATTTCGAATCCTCGTTTATCACGGTGTAATTGAGCATATTAAATCGATACATATTTGGTTTTCCCAACCAGATTTTGCCTGATTGACCAGAATTTTGACGTTAAATTCCTCATCTTTTACAGGAATAGCGTTTCTTGAAAATCACCCGTGGCGATTATTTCGATAATGCTACGCTGTTAAAAATTTGATCCATTTGCTGTAGCGTCACTCCACTGCTTTTATAGAATATCTCTTTTATGACCAATGAGAATGCTCCATAACACAGTAAAGTAAACCTTTTTCTATAAAAGCGGTGGAGTGACGCTGTAGCAAATGAGTTAAATTTTTAAAGTGTTTCTTTATGTTTTTCGCTAGAAAAATTCATTGAAATATATTGTTTATTTTTTTTTATTGAACAACCTACATCTGACTTGTGTGCTCGACATGAAGCCTGCTTATAAGCCATCGTCAATATACAGGGACGAGATAGCACACAAGGAAATATTACAGCACAAGAGAAGTACAAGCAGGAGCTCCACACAAGGAGTGTGTGCAATGGAGCCAGTGGGATTGAAATATATTAATTTAGTTTTCTTTTTGGATTTTTATTTTATCCAGTAAATGGTTTCTAAATAACGAATGGTTTCTAAATACGGCTAATCAGTGTGTATGTTTTTTTTTTTTTTTTTTTTTTTTTTTTTTGCTGTCTCGTCACTCCACCACTTTTATAGAAAACGGTTACTTTACTGTTATATGGAGCATTCTCATTGATCATAAAAGAGATATTCTATAAAAGCTGTGGAGTCACGCTACAGCAAATGGATCAAATTTTTAACAGCGTAGCATTATCGAAATAATCGCCACGGGTGATTTTCAAGAAACGCTATTCTTGCAAAAGACGAGGAATTTGACGTAAAAATTTTGGCCAATCAGGCAAAACCTGGTTGGGAAAACCGAAATATGTATCGATTTAATATGCTCAATTACACCAAGATAAACGAGGATTCGAAATAAACATCAAATACAAAAGTTACGTATTTTTGTCCGTAGAATCCGAATTTGCAATAAAAAACGGGGGTTATAATTTAAGATTTCAAAGTTGGACACCCTCTGACCCCCAGGGGGTCGGTTGCGAAAGTCAAATTTGGTATGACTGAGTAGCTTATTTAAAAATATTTAACACATATATTTTTATTTTTCAATCTCTTATGCATTTCTCGAGTTATTCGACCATTTCCAGACTTTTCGGGCACCCTGTATATATATATATATATATATATCCATAAAGTTTTTTACTTATGGTTGTTTTGGATCTAGGTGGTCATAATCGCTGTAGATGTGCAAAAAGTTTCAGTAATTTCAACATAGGAGAGTGACCGCAATAGATAGTATTTCTTACAAAATCTATCTAAGAGATATGATGCTGTCCAGCGATCCCGAATATACAGTACAGGTCAACGGAGCTGCTGGGTTCCAAATTAATATGTAAACAACTTTAGCAGCAAAAAGTACTTTTCAATATTTCAAGCTATAAAATAAAACAAAAGATCAGATGACGCATAGATTTAGCATTATTGTCAAGAATAAATTGTGATTATAATATTTTTTTTAGAAAAAACTATGATACTGTTCATAAAGACCAGATATTTCGGTACAGGTCAACATTGGAAGTAATATTCTAGAATTCTTGATTTCCGAAGTAATATTTGACCAAATATTTAACAATAACAAATGCTTTTAAATATTTGAAACAATAAAAAAGTGGAACATGTTAGTTTTTTAACTGTACTCTCTTTTTAAAAATAAATTTCCAAATTATTTCAATATTTTACCACCGAGAACATTTGCTTTCCGAAAATAAATGTGTAATTACGTAAAACTGACAGAAAAAAGTGAAATACGTCTTACGAATCTATCCATTGCAAAATCATGTTCAAATTAAGATCAAAATCTGACTTTATTTGCACGTGAAGCGTAGCAAATGAGGTGCGTTCGTAAGATAATGAAGTTTTAAAAATATTCAGATCTTGCTGTTATTGTAGACAGTACTTTGGATACAGTATAGTGATCGAAATCTTTTCTGTGTTCCTGTAAATACATAGGAAGTAACTAATATTACACCTCAGCAACGTATATCATATTCATAAACTGCGAAACAGTTTAATATAATTAGAACACGCGACAAACAATGTTTCACCGTATAGCATGAAGTAGTGGAATACTTTTGTGTGGCCCTGTAATTTAATAATAGATATTCTTTGCCAAACAGATTGTACAGAATGTGCTTTTTACTATACATATATTCATAAGTTCGTGCCATTTCAATTATATTCGAAAGAGTTTAACAGCATTAAAACGTACTTTAAACTATTTATTACTATTGATCGCAATGTAATGGAATACTTTTGATTGTCCCTCTAATTAAACTGTACATCCGATTTTCATAAAATTTAAAATGACTAAATTACGCTAAAATTATATATTATAAATCTCGATCGATTTGGTTGGGCATTTTTTGTTTTGCTATATGCGGGCAGAAAGACGGACGGACGGACAGACGGACTGCTATTTATATAATTACGGATGCACCTAAAATTATTCAGATCTTGATGTAAAAATACACAGTATTTCGTATACAGTATAGACTATTAAAATCCTTTGTGTGTCCCTGTAAATACTATCTGCTTTCTTTTATACAGAAAATATCTTGTAGTATTCCTCAGCAATATATATCAATGTCATAAAATGTTAACTAGTTAGTTAATTAGAATTAGAACGCGCACCAAACAATGTTCTCTCTACGCTGTAAAAAAATCTGCAAAGGTACTAAACATTTTCTAGAAAACTGGGATTCCTAGAACTTTTCCTGTAACGGTAACAGCAAAAATTCAAGTTTCAGAATCGGTTACATGAATTTTTCCTGTTATCGTTACATGAAACGTTCTTGGAATCCCAGTTTCCTAGAAAATGTTTAGTACCTTTGCAGATTTTTTTTTTACAGTGTATACTATTATTTAATAGAATACTGTTTGTGTGGCTTTGTAAATCAATAACAAATGTTCCTTGAACCACATATTGCGCAGAATGTACATTATAATATATATTTCATAGATACATATCAATTATATTATGTTTGATTGAGTATAACACTATTAAAATGCATTTGAAACTTTTTTTCTCATTGACCCTAATGTAACGGAACTTTTGATTGTCCCTGTAATTGATCTATGCATCCAATTTTCATAAAATTTGAAATGATACGACAAAATTAAGTAATAATTATACATTTTAAATTTCAACCAATTAGGTTGGGTAATTTTTGCGTTGTTATATGCTGACGGACAGACGGACCGACTGAACGACAATTAAAGGTGCTACGTATTTACATAATTACGAACGCACCTAAAAGGACCAACTAACCATATAATCATGAGGGTTACCATTTAATAAAAAAGATAAATATTGATAAAATACGTACAGTACAATTAGGAATTCAAAATGGAGTAAGTAAAATATCAATTAATTACATTGTTTCATTTTTAAAAATGCTTTCCATGAAACATTTAAATGTCAAAGGGCTTATTAAAAAAATCTCTAAAAATATTTATTCTTAGGAGTGAAAGAAATGAAATTTTTCAGAAATAACTAAATTAAATCCCCAAAAATTTATAATTCAATCTCCAAAGTATTTCGGTATATATTTTTTAATATAATGCATAAGGGATGAAATAGGTATTGAGCACAGAATAATATGAGCCTTTCGGCTTTTAATATTTTAAAAGTTTTACTTTGCGTTAATGCTACTAAATAATGATGATCGATTCGGGACAGAAAATTTGATCTTGATAGCTTTATTTCTTGAGAAAGTTGTAGAATTATTAAATGAAATAAAAATCTGATTCACTGTTAGAACATGTCAATATTTTGCGGAATAACTTAAAATTTAAAATTTATTTTTTAAAATTCATTGATTTCATTAGCGAAGTTCGTAAACACCAAAAAGTTGATAAATAAAAGTATATTTGTAATAAAAAAATATCACATTTTAAACGGTTGTAGTGCACACGTTTTATATTTTGCTACATAAAAAGAAATATTTTGTGATACGAGTTAAAGTTTTAGTTTGATACACTGTAGAAAAAAATCTGTAAAGGTACTAAACATTTTCTAGGAAACTGGGATTCCAAGAACTTTTCATGCAACGATAACAGGAAAAATGCATGTAACCGATTCTAAAACTTGAGTTTTTGTTGTTACCGTTACAGGAAAAGTTCTTGGAATCCCAGTTTCCTAGATAAAATGTAGTACCTTTACAGATTTTTTTTTACAGTGTATGTGCAGAAAATATATTGATTGATATAAATTTACCGATGTTAAATAAACTTTCATTAACATAAAGTATTCTCGTGAATATGCGTCAGATTATAACAGTATACATAAAAGGGACATTTAAACAACTTGTTTTGGACAGACAGACGTTAATAAATAAAGTATGTAACGGCGCAATTTTGAACTGTAAAAAAAATCTGTGTAGTTACTAAAATTTTTCTAGTAGACTTGTATTCCAAGAACTTTTCATGTAAAGGTAAGAGAAAAAACTCACGCAACCTTCCTCGGTTACATGAAATTTTGCTGTTATCATTATATGAAAAGTTCTTGGAATACAAGTTTACTGGAAAATTTTTAGTAGCTATACAGATTTTTTTTACAGTGTGCACAGTCAGTACCAGTGGTGCCAACTTTTGATAAATATTGCTTTGGCCCCAAAACATTGGGTGGGCTCAAAGATATTTTGTAAAATGGTACAACCAATTTGTTTTTCTTTCAAGAAAAGACAGCTGGTAAAAAATATTTTTAAATCAAGCTATCACACTGTAAAAAAAAATCTTTGAAGGTACTAAACATTTTCAAGGAAACTGGGATTCTAAGAACTTTTCCTGTAACGGTAACAGCAAAATTTAAAGTTTCAGAATCGATTACATGATTTTTTTCTGTTATCGTTACTTGAAAAGTTCTTGGAATCCCAGTTTCCTAGAAAATGTTTAGTACTTTTACAGATTTTGTTTTACAGTGCAAGCTATCATGTTTAAGAAAGTTGCAATTTTTTAAAACTATATTCTCATGCGTTTTTCCTTATAAAGACACTAATATTTATTGTAATATCGTTATATCGTGAACTTCTAATTAAAAGAGCAGAAAGCTGAAAACTTACATTTCAGTCATTTTTTATTTATGAGTGTCAGTCGGAAAATTCAAACACACGATCATTGGCAAAATAAATTTTGTTATAAAGATAAAAATGGTATAATAAAATAATAATGAAATAAAAAACGAAATAGAACAATAAAAATTAGATACGCTAGGATTTAAAATTATTGGTTGGGCTCAGTCCCCACGGGCCCATATAAATAGGCGCCACTGGTCAATACAATGCGTTTATCGCATAAAGCGATTGAAATAGCATTTCGCTTGGCACTAGTCTCGCTTTCCGACCATGGGCTAAGTAGATCGAAAATTACCAATATTAAAATTATAAAATGAAAACTGCATTTTACGAAATAAAGCTAGAAAAACAAAATCCACGAGTAGAGAAAATAATATGGTAAAATGTAGCGTTGGTTTAAACAATCGAAATACTTCTATTAAATCAGTCATTTGAAATCATAATGAGTTTGCAGGACGTAATGATGTATGCCACTATTTTCATAAATTAGCGCCATGAGAAAAAAGGTATTCCTAAAGTTTTCAAACTGTTAGCAGGCGGAATAGTACAGTGTAAAAAAAATCTGTAAAAAAGTACTAAATTTTTTTTAAGAAACTGAGATTCCTAGAACTTTTTATGTAACAGTAACAGCAAAAATGCATGTTACAGATACAGACTTGCACGTAAACTAAAAAAATCTGTAAGGTTACTAAAAAAATTTTTTTAGTAAGCTTCGAATGCCTAGAATATTTTATGTAAATGCAACCCAGGTTACAAATAAAATTATAGTAAGATAACTACTCTTTTAATAGATTTGCTTGTAAAGTTATAGATTTCTGCAGCGTTATAAAAATTAGTTTCGTAAATTTACATTATTTCTTCTACAATGTACGATAAAATGTTAGTAAACATACAGGTTTCGACTGCTTTACTTCTGTAGAAATACAGTTTTTTTACGGTGCATAACACACAGTTTCACAAAAATGATCTCTATACTACTTGAATATGGAGTATAAAGATATCAGATTAGGTTTTGACGCATTGAAATCCATAATAACTCTTCTAGTAATTATTTTGCTAGTTGAGATTTAAGAATATTTTACTTTCATTATTTAAGATTTAACTGCATGGTTTTTAATTGCAGAGAAAGTGTTATTTGTCTAATATATCAAGAAAATAAAGACTTTGAGTTATAAAATATTAAACTGTTCTGCAAATAATGGGGTTTGTACAATAATTATTGTTCTAGTCAGCGTATATAAATTAATTGTACTGTGGAATATCGAAGCCTAATACCTAAGATGCCTATATGTTCCATAGTAGAGCCGTAACTACTATATGAACATATTTTTAGAAGGAAGACTGAAATTTTAAAGATCTTTTTAAAGATTTTTTATAGGGAGGGATGAGTGGGAAAAATAGTTTGGAGTTTATAGGGTGAGATTTGAGACAGTGGATGAGACGTAGCTAGTAGCTACATCACTACAAAAGTTTCCAAACGAAAGTTTGCCACGTCTCATTAACAAGCTCAAATATCACCCCATAAACTCCAAACCAGCCTTTCACCCATTCTACAAAATATACAGTGGCGGTCAAAAGTTTCTGGCCAGCAAAAATTTTTCAGTTAATTTGTAAGTATACCCACATGAAGAGGAATCTCAAAGTGATACTTATACATTTTATTGACATAATAGTTAAAAACTTACTTATGGAAGAACATGTAAATATCAATAAATTTAACTGACAAAATTAAGTATAAAGGAAAACGCATGTTCTCAAAAGTTTCCGGCCGCCTTCACAAGTTTATAAAAAAGTGGTAATGTAATAGAAAATTACAGTGATCAACAACATTTACAATTAGTATTTTATCGTATTACTATTTTATTAGCTTTAGGAATAAGTACTGCGGCGCAGCAACGTGATATTCATATAATCAACGGTTAAAGGTCGTGTATGGTACGTTTTTTCCACATTTCTTGCAATTTTGGCGAAATTTCGGATGAGTTGGAATATTTATAGTTTCCAAGACTTTTGTCAACTTCTTTGCAGAGATTTCCTATTGGATTCATGTTCGGCGCTTGGACTGATCATTTGAAAAACGAAATTTTTTTCTCGAAGACCTTCGCTTATGGAGGTTTGCATACATTATTTATGTTGTTATCATGTTAAGAAAAATAGTTGCGACCAAATTTTTTTCTGTATTAATTCAAAAAAAGGTCTTGCCAAATATCCTTATACATTATATCATTCACCTGGCTGTGGATTTCAAATTACGGACCGTCAATTTTTGAAGAAAATACTCCCCACGGCATAACGTGTCATCCGCCATGCTTCATTGTAGGAATAACCCAGGTTGAATCATATCTTTTGTTGTTAGGTCATCGGACGTTGTGTCTGCCATCACTTCCAAAACTGTTTCGAATTTGATTGATGGAAAAAAAAGAACTTTTTCCAGTTTTCACTTGACCAGACTGTGTTTTTTGGAAAACGCCAGTCGCGTACGTTTGTATTTTTTTTTAACTCTGGAAAAATTTTTACACCGACTCTTCCAAAAAGTTATGCATCACGTCAGCTTCTTGATACTGTATACGGACTGATTTAAGCAATATTTTTATTCCGTAAATCGCAGTATATTTAAGTGGAATTTTCATGCGGATTATCAATTGTTTTTCTACTGATAATTCTGTCCTCAGAAGTAGTAATTGTCCGGGGCTTCCCGGATCTCTGAAAGTCCCGAAGGCTACGCCATCTTTATATAATTTATAAATATCGTTTACGGTCGATTTCACCGTTTGATAACTTTGCCGCAATATCTTGAGAAGATTGATATTTTAGCGACAAACTAATCACTCATTTATGAACAATAATTGTTGAACTTTTCAAAGTTGAATTCAGACTATGCAGTACACGTTGATTCATTCATAAACACAACCAAAAAACACTTTACCGAGAGAAAAAAACTAAAAAATGATAAGTGGCCGGAAACTTTTGAACACGCGAACTTCGAATTTTATTGCATGAAACATCGCCTGTATCCAATCAAATTGATCACGTGGTGAAAAGTCATTCACATATTCCTAACTTTTGAAGCAATTGTCCTTCTTCTTTGCTGAAACCTTTTGGTAAATAAATCGAAGAAACTAACTGGCCGGAAACTTTTGACAGCCACTGTATGTTCATACAGCAGCTACTGTTCTTAAATTGTGCATACAGGCATCTAAGACATCAACCATCACCGGACAAATATTTTACATACACTAGAAACAATAATTATCGAACTGCCCTCAGAAGATTTCCTTCGAAATATTGGAAAGAAAATGCATGTCTTTTTATATTTTAATTAATGTAGTATTTAACATTATTGAATTACATTTTTGTGATAAAACAATATTATGCAATCAGATTGATAAACTTTTATATATGTGACAGATTATGAGTAAGAAAATGAAACTATACTTATACCAAAAGCATACATATATTCTTTCATATCCTATATAATACTTATAAAAGTAAGCGACTCACTTTTCGATAAATGACCTTGTATATTAAAATTCATATAGTCCATTGAAATACACAAATTAAATGAATAATAGTTCAATAAAATAAATTGTATTGACTTATACAGTCTATACAAAACACACAGTAATAAGTGTAACGAATTGTTGCTCTGTTCCAGTTAATAATGCATATCGCTCCAGAACCCTTTTATTAAATTGGCTTTCGGCTCGATTAGTGTATAACTATAAAATAATGCTTTGTACATTACATTTATACATCAAAAGCTACTCATGTCTGTAACAGCTGATTAGTTTAATTTCACCAAATTTATGACTGCGGGTAAAACAGAAATTCTCAAATAATAGAGTCAGATACTAAGCTCCCTACTTATATTAAGAGAAATGATTAATGTTGGTGCTTTCAGCAAATTACATTCAGATCAAAAAGATAATGGAAATGAATTTGACACGTTCATTAAAGTAGTTAAAAAGGATTTGGTAGAAACGTGTTTTAGCTGAGGCAATAAAGTCTTTCCAATATTATAGCTTGTGCTTTTATTATTTTTCTAAAAACGTACTAAAAATATTGTGCCATACCTTTAGCGGATGAAAAATGTTTTGGAACAATTGTATTCCCATTTTTCTTAGGCTAGAAAACGCTTTTTGAAATTGACAATTTATGTATGAGCTTTGTTTATTGAAGAAGACAATTTACAGTTAATAAAAAAACTTTACTTTTACTCAATTTCAAAACTGCATATCCCACCAATTTAAACCCAGATTTACACCAGAAAACTTTAATTAAAATTTTTACGACTAACTTGGAGAAGGGGGGGGGAATTAGAAAATTGCTTTGCTTTATTTTTAAATAAAATTATTCGAATATTTCATAATGAATTCAACATTATAAAAATACAATTAAAATATCAATCAAATGATTAAGGTTAATTTTTTGAAGTTCTTTATGATATACAATTAGTCTTAAAGAACACGAGTCAGTCTATCGATTTTAATGTTTTTTGTAAATAGAGGTAAACTTATACATTTAATTACAACATTTAAAATTGTATCCTGAAACTGGGTAATGAATATCTGAGATATTATAAATATTTATATGAGAACAATAACTTTATTTTAATTCTGCTAATAGGAGAAATTACTAAACATTGGTGTTATTCTAAAGCACTTTTAAATGTTTCTAAAGAGTTTATTCCGTTTTCTCTATTCTATATTTTTACACTATCATGTCTTACTATGTTATAATCTCTTTTTACAACGCTAGGTTATTTTTACATGAGGAATCCATTCATGTTTTAAAGTTATTTTTATGTATAAATCTCGTCAATGTCTATTAATTTAAAATAATAAGACTCACGCCCGATGAAAGCTGCCATTTACATCACAGATTGGAAGGCGTATCATACAACTATTTACTCGTGCTAATTAAAATTCTCGGTTAATATTTCTCAGATTCTTTTCACCTTTTATAAAGGGAGAGTTGATTTAGCGTTATTTTTGTTTCACTGAACCATTTTAATTCCCAGTCTTTTTATACAGGGCTCCTATAATTGTCCGCGAATTGAACACTAATTTTTTTTAACAAAAAAGTTTATGGCAAGTTTCTATAGCATTTGTGCTAAAATGAACCTCTGAAGGTAGTGTCTGTACAATTTGCCAGAAAAATCTAAAAAGAAAATTTTTCCAAGGAAATATTGGTGTTTAGTTGGTGGACCATTTGGGGGGGCCTTGCCACAGAAAGAGATCACGGCCTCACAGTAAGGACTGATAAAATTAAAAATCACTTCAAGACAAAAATATAATATCGCAAAAGAATAAATACCAATTGCGACATACCCAGTAAAATATCGCAACACGGCAACGACAACTATGACAAAAGTAAAAAAAAAATTATACAAAAAATTCACAATAGAGTCAAAATAACAAATCTCGAAAGTGTAAGGAACTAGGGTTACACATTAATACAGTTTTCCCACCAAAAGTGTAATTTATATTTTTAATTAAAATTTACTTTATATTGCGTATCTTCTGCTTCGTTTTATGATTAAGGAAAGTCTTTATTCCTTTTTAGGACGTTTAATATGAAATAGCACAGTATTTAATATATTTTTTGGGTTATAGATTGTAAGGGATATTTTTTCTTCCGTGATGAACTTTTTAACTTACCTTTTCTGTTATCACTGGATAATTCATTTCAGAGAAACTTTGAACTCGAATTAACGAACGCCATGTATAATCATATAATACAAAGTTTCAATCATTTCTTTGAATATGGTTTTTGAAACAAAAAAAAAAGAAAAAATTGTTTAAAATGAACAAATATTTAATGTAATCTACGCTTCATGTAACAGTAAGTTCAGTCTGTAAGAGTAATAAATATAGAGTGATACATACATGTGACATTTTAAATTTAGAAGCTAGAGACATCATCGCCAGGGTCCCCGTTCTACCGCACAGAAGTCATGGCCAGAGAGAAAAAAAAACATAATAAGTAGATGTAGAGGATCCAATAAATTACTCATTAGCTGCTGTAAGTTAATTTATTAATCTGTAGTATGAGAAAGGGAAAGGCTCCTTTTGCAAACTGTCTTTTACCGAAAATTCTATCATTATTTCAGCGAGCCGTACTCATCCCAGAACAAAAACCCAAGAATCTTCCTTCTCATCTCGAGACTTCCCCTCTTAAATCTAAAAAGAAAATTCTAGAACATTCTTTACTCCCGAACCATCATTCTTTTATGTAAACATAACTCCTGCCCAGAGTCGAGGCTATATTCCACAGACGTTAATTTATTTAAAAAAAATATTATTTAACCAGTTTATAATCGACTCAGAATTTCAAATATCTTGTGAAAACGATCTTTTGCAGACGATTAATTTTAAGGGAAAAAGAAAAGAAATGAATTTATTGTTTTGCACACATATCGAATGTTGAAAGAGGGAAAATAAATAAATAAAAACAATGATATTTTTTGAAAGGTATGGTTTTGAAATAACTTTAATAAGACTTTCTTAAAAAGGGTTGATAAAAACAAAGAAAAAATGAGTTTTATATGGAATATTAAGAAATAAAATTTAATTAAGAATATTTTTAATTTAGAGCCATCTTTTTAAATTTACGCATACTGGAATTAATGCTTTTTAAGGCGAATTAAGAATTTATATCGTTTCCATAAAGATTAATAGGTTAGATCTAGAAACAAGATTTAATTTAATAAGTTAAACTAAGTACGGAATATTGTTATAAGGAAATTAATATAGTATAAAGATTAATTTTGGGGAAAAAAATTTTAAATTTGTAATATACATAAGTAAAAAAATTCCAGAGGCGGTAAGACGAAAACATTTACAGCAGAATATACCTTCTCCGAAGGCCAGCCATACATTAGGTTTACTGATAAAGTTTCTTAATGATTGTAAAACGACGTAACGTAGGTGGTAGCTAACGTCTTTTCTGAATCATCAGTAAAATTGGCTGCGTTTGCAGTGCAAAGAAATTTTGTGTTCTTGAATTGAACAAAGCGGGATCTGTATCTGTAGTGCAACAGTATTTTCAGTCACGATTTCAAAAAGTCGTAAATTGCGTGTGAAATGTAGCAAACGAGATGTACGTTCGAGGTATCCCTCTTTTACATTATGTAATGGAATATTTTTGTGTCAAATTTGTAAACTATTATCAAATATTCTTTAAAGCACATATTTACAGGATATACATTTAAGTATATACTTCTTACACGCATGTCAATTTTATTATGATCGAAAAGTGTCACATCATACAAATGCACTTTAATCTACTTTTTCCCATTGACTGTAGTGTAACGGCATAGATATGATTGACCCTGTAATTAAACTATTCATCCGATCTTCATAAAATGGGAAATGATTCTACAAAATTAAGTAATAGTTACATATTTTTTAATTTCAAATGATCTGATTTGGTAGCTTTTGCGTTGTTATATGCAGGTGGACAGACTGAACGACGAGGTGTTTCGTATTTACATAACGAACACATCTGAAAAGATCCTCCAGCCACAATATACATTTGTAAGTGGTTTAAAAACTTTCAAACCACACACTGTAAAAGAAAAAAAAACCTGTTTTTTTAATATAGGTCATTGCAATATAATTAGAAGAAAAATACAATAATTTCTTTTGAGTCATCCACGATCCCAAAAAGAGTATCTTTTGCTTGTAAAACCTCAAAAACTGTTAATTAATGAAATTTAATTAAGAATTTATAAAATTAAATTTGCATTTACGGCTTGTCATTTTTGGAAGCGCTTCTGAGTAACTTTTACTTTGCAATAATCTGTATTCTCAAATTGGCAAATCACTTTTTCGCTTGATATCAATAAATATATTAGGTAAATATTATATTTTTTCTGATAAATTGTATATATTTATGACTTGAGAAATATCTTAAATTTCTCTGGTAAATATATTCATATTCCAAAAACATGTTTAAGGAACAGGCGAACAAATTTAGTAGCTCTAACAGGAATATTAAAACTAAAATTATTTTATTGCATGCACGAATTGAGTTATGCATATGAGAATATTTATTTGAGAATTCCTTTAATCCTCAAAGAAAATATTTTTTGAGTGCAGCGCAGGTTTAAATGCATTGGAAAACGTACTATAGAAGACGTTTCCAAAAATGACAGACAGCTAATATATTTTGTTTTTTTACATATTTCTTTTTTTATTCCAAAAATAAATGTTTTTTTAAGACTTCTGAAGACAAAAGAACACTTTCTGTAATCTTAAGTAACTCGGAAGACGTTATTATATATTTGCTTTCAGGAGTATTGTACATTTTGGTAAATTAAGAGACATTCTTCTTGTTTAATATTGGCGCAGATTTCCAAAGTATGGACAACCTAACCTATGAAGAGCTGACGTCGATAAATTTCGCAAGGCTGCGCAACAAAGCCAAAACCGAGAAGGTGCCGATGAGATATTATCACCGTCTGGGGAATTTCGGAAAAAAGCTGAAAATGACTTAAAAAATAAAGTGCATACTCCGTGTATATTTAAAAATATTGGCAATCTTGGTATAGGTAAGCGCTTTGAATTTTCCGTCTATCTGCAGCAGCGTTTTGAAATAGCGATGTCGATTTACTTTCTTTTGTCTTTACAAGAAGAAAACATTGGATTCATGAAAATTTTCGAATTTCGGTTTTTGACAGATTTGCACGTTGTACGGGTCAGAGTTACAATTGTTACAATTCATATAAAATTCCTTACAATGCTACTATGACTTACTATATTAAAATGATATTATGATACACTTACTTATGAATCACCGTGCATGTAAATGCATATTTCAATGATTTCTAAGATTTTTACAGCAAAAGTACTATGCCCAAACAATTTAAATAAGTGATTCTAAGTTTTTTTAATAGACTGTAAATTACACAAGTTCTTATAAACAACCCTCCATGTCTTTTTTTTTCCTTTTTTTTCTTTTTTAATTTCATGGTACTTTTGTTAGGGCTGACAAACCAATGAAAGTCTTGGATGATTCAGTAATAATAAAAACAATCAAGAAAAATCATGCCTTAAGCATAGATTAAGAATTAATTTCCAAAATTTCCTGAAATCTTCAACAAAACTTCTTTATTTAGAGAAATAAGGTGTTACTGTCGATAGCTAAATATGTATTCCAATACTTTTGAACAGATCTGTATTTTATCTGTTGGTAAATATTATATACTAGATAATGCGGAAGTTTAGTTTAGCTGAAAACGCCTAACAGGATGAAATTTCGCTTTCAGCAGTTTATACTAATAGATGAAAATATATATAAATACTTTTGTTTAGCCTTGTAGTTAAGTCTAAAACCTTGTCTTAAATGTCAGTAACTAAAAATAAGATCAAATTAAAACATTCTTAAAACTACTTAAATGACATTTTTGGAAACTATCATACATGCATCTAATACTTTGCATGGCTCTGTACATCACTTTATATATATTCTGCAAACGTTTCTTTGAAAACTGAATGCAGTTTAATGTAAAAATGCATACGTTATTTAAAAACTATCTTAAAGTAAATTACGCACATATTCACAAAATTTATGAGATCTTTGGTGTAGACCTGTATATGAACCATAGCAATTATGCACACCATATAAAATGCATTAACTTAGTGAAACTTAAACGCCTATATCATAATTTTAAAAATGCATTTAATTCATCTATCAGCCATCATCGTTAATATGCAACACTTCAGATAGAACAACCTATTTAAATTCTGCTGTGTGTTCCTGTAAATGCTATGCATTTTGTATTATTCGTAAAATAACCTAAATTAAGTCACAGCGAGTATATCAATTTTATTATGCATACAATATTTTAGCATAATCAAAATGTGTCTCAAATTATTCCTCCATTTACCGTTATGTAATGGAATTCTTTTGTCTGTCACTGTAAATGAACAATAACTATTCTTTACACCGAATTCTTTACAGAATGCATATTTGAGTGCTATTCGTTAATGCTTATAAATATCAAAAGGTTTTTCAGAGTATAGCACCGTTAAGATTCATTTGAAACAATTTTTTCTTATAGGCCGTAATGAAACGATAAAAAACTTAATCATCCCTGTAACTAAAGTAATCATGTTAGAAACTTTATTCGTGCTAGAGTAAATATCAATAACATCCAAAATTTCAGGGCAATCTGAGTATATTTATAAGAGTTAGAGCTCGGACAAACGGATAGATGGGACAGATAAACATAAACACATTTCAACTTTGTTGGAAAGCATTAAAAAGAAAGTTTGTTACGACACAAGCACATTTTCTTAAAGAAAATGCAAAGATTAAAAATATAATAATTTATTCTAAAATTTCTTTACCTAAATAATCCAACATTTTTAATAAGAAAATAAAATCTCATTTAACTTAATGAAACGCCCAACATTCTTTTATGAAAGAAAATTAAATTTTGGAAAATGAAGTTGAATTATGCAAACAATTTTCAAAGGAAATAAACAGACAAAAAATGCTAAATAAATATTTCACATATATGAATTCTTAGAGATTAATAAAAGTTAAATTAATATGTCTTATAGGGAAAATTTCTTGCCCGTTCAGACTCTTTACTTTTTATCATTTGTCGAAGCTACAAATAATAAATTTTTGAATTAAAGGGTATAGCATTTTGTTTCGTATTGAAATATTTCTTTGCAAATAAAAGTTTGATAATATTTGCATCTAATTATTTTAATCTATTTAATGAATTATTTGCAACAAATTACCATCATATAATTAATTAGGATATACTGATTTTTGACCGTATATTCATAGTATAATTCATATGGAATTATTAATTAAATAATTAAACTTTTAAATTACCTTTCATAGTTCTTTGTGAAATCAATTTTTTTCCTTATATTAGTTTCATCACTCACATCTCTTCCATTGTTAACTTTTCTGTTTTGTTTGAAAGTTAAAGTGAATAAAGTCAATAAAGTAGATTTAACTATATGTTTACTCACAGAGTCATAGATATATTTTTAAATTAATTAATGTAAAAAAAAGAAGGCTGCCGTAAATTGAATTTATAAAATTAAGTTTGTAAAAAGAGTTTAGCAGGATTTATTCTATAAAGTAATCTACGATATTAAGGATTTTCTTTGCGAAAACATTAATAAACTAAAAGTGCCTGATAAAAATGAAAGCGGGTAAAATATTAGAATTTATAACCGTATTTATTTTTATGCTTCATTAGTTTAGTGACAGTTAATGAGAAAACTTTCAGTATTATAATAATGAATTTCATGTTTTATTTTACAAAGAAGTGATTATTTTTTCTCGCAAATGTTTCATTTTGTTTTATATTAAAATAAATAAGATCTGTAATATTGGAATAAGGATTTGAATATTTTAAGTTATTTGCTATGAAATGCACTTCATAATTTCAATAATCGCCACATTCCCTTAAAAGGTTTATCGAACGAAAAATCACTTAACACACATTCTTATTTTAATTTCTACTACACTTTAAAATGAATTTTAACAGGATTTGAAGCTATTAAGAATTCATGCAGCTTAAATAATGATAATATCAATAATAATAAAAGTTTAAAATATTGGAATTAGAAGATTAATTATTTTATCGTAAATATAAGCACAAAATGATTACTAACATATTTTAAATAAGGGATTCCCAAATACTGCATTTGAATGGTAAATCGCAATTATCATATATTCGCTGTAAATTCCTTTTATTTAATCCGAAAAGAAATAAAAAATATATTTTAGTGGCGATATAAATAAAATTTTTATTTCCATAAACTAAAAAAAATCTTCAAATTAAATTAAAAACGCTAAATCATAGATAAGTTGCAAAAGTCTTTTAAATAGAAAGAAAATTGAATGTCAAAAAATATTATGAATGTCAGATAAAAGAAACCCAATACTATAAAGCCTTAAATTGACCAAAGATACGAAATTCCTTCATATGAAATCAATCTTCATAATATAATATCATAACATAATTTCACAATAGCTGTGCCTCAAGAACATGTGCATGGGTTTTCATAAAACTTGATATTTAGTTAGTACGTAATATAACATATTGCTAGTTATATTTTATGGCAAATCGCTCAATAGTTGGCGCTGCCATGGTAAATCATTCGTGATTATCGCAATAGGTCAGTCGAATAACTAATAATCAAAATTTTTCTAAAATACATATTCAGTTAATCCTTAATACAAATTAGTTTTTTTTTTTTTTTTTTTTTTTTTTTTTTTTTTTTTTTTTGGCGTAAATCGCCCTAGAGATGGTGACGCTAAACTAATTTTTTAACGATTTTGCAATAAAAGTATCTCACGAACTAATGCATGGATTTTCATCCAACTTCAGATACGATTAATACTTGAAAAAAAAATGATCCCTATTAGCTTTTGGTACACATCACTCAACATGTGGCGTTGTTATGCAGATTTTTTAAAAAGATTTTTAACTAGCTCTATCTTAAAAACTAATGGACAGAATTTTACCAAACTCTAGATTCAATTGTAAGTTGACATAAGTTGTTGCGGAATAGATTTTGGTCTAAACCACTTAACAGTTGGTGCTGCTATGCTGCATTTTTCAGGAAGCATTAACATGCACGAAATAGAAGACACTTTTAACATTGCGATATCTGACCAGTTTTTAAATACTTTTTTTAAGCATTCAATGTTTATTTTTAAATTCACGAAGATTACAGTTCATGCAGTTGCGAAAGATTTTCATTACAAAGCATTAATTTCTCGGGCACACCGAACCCAATTACGGAGAATTTGCAGCTTTTTGAACGCTTGGTAGAAATCTAATGAATTCATTTTCAGAATTATAATTTCTTTATTAATATACGGAAACAAGAAAAAAATATTTAAACTACCTATCCAGGATTAATTAACTGATTTCTGACCATATATTCATACTTTAATTCATAGTAAATTATTAATTAAATTAATTAATTAAACATTGAAATTCCCTTTCATAGTTCTTTGTGAAATCAATTTTTTCCTTATATTTGTTTCATCACTTACATCTCCCCCATTATATATGTTTTAGTTTTGTTTGCAATAGTAAAGTTATTAAAGTCAATAAAGAAAGTTTAACTATATGTTTACTCACAGTGTCATAGATAACATTTTTTTATTAAAAAATGTAAAGAAAAGCAAGCTGCCGTAAATTGAATCTATGAAATTAATTTTGTAAAAAGAGTGTAGCTGGATTTATTCTGTAAAACAATCTACACTAATAAGGATTTTTGCGAAAACAGTAATTAAATGAATTTGCTTGATGAAAAATAAAATCAGATAATGCAATATAATTTATAGGTAAGTTTATTTTTATGTTTTGTTAATTTACTGAAATTTAATGAGAGAACATTCAGTATTCTAATAAAGAATGTTATTATTTATTTTACAAAGAAGTTATTATTTTTATCACGCAATTGCATATTTTTGTTTTATATCAAAATAAATAAGAGCTGTGATATTGGAATAAGAATTTGAGATTTTGAAGTTATTTGCTATAAAATGATAATAATTATATATAATTATTATACATAATTATTATATATAATAATTATATATAATTATGATAATAATTATGTATAATTTTAATAATCGTCGCAGCTTCTTAAAAGCTTTATCGAAAGAAAAATCATTTAATTCCTGTTCTCTTTTTAATTTCTACTACACTGTAAAATGAATATTATACATGTTTTGAAGTCATTAAGAATTCAGGCCGCTTAATAAAAAAAAGTTAATATATTGGAATTAAAAAATTAACTGTTTTATCGTCATTATTATTGCATAAATAAGGGGTTCATAAATGCTGAATATGAATTTTAAACTAGTAAATCTGCAGATCAGGAGCCTCAACGTCAGCTTTGCACATCTTTTTTTTAAACACATTTTGGGCAAAATTCAACTTTCTGGAAACTGTTATTTAAAATTTTCAAATTACGTAATTATTTATAAGAATAAAATAAGAATAAGAAGTTTTCAGCCATCAAATCCGTTAAATTAAAATTTTAGTTGTGTTAGGAAATTTTGAAATTTTCATGATCTATTATTTTAGTTTTTTTATTATAACATAATAGATCTCTTCAGGGGCGCTCCGCCCCTTGAACCCCCCGTAGTCTCCTTAAATTTAAATTTTCAACTTTCTATTAATTGTGCTAATGGTTATCGTATATCTTGCATTTCTTTATACATTTTGATTTATAAGGATAAGTAACAGTTTGGACAAGCATTTTTCATTAACCTCATACTTCTACATGCCTGCCAACCACAAACACCTAAATCTGATGTATAAGGAACTTTTTAAAGTGTAAAATTAGTAATCTAGAGTTTTACATTTTTTTCCGAAAACAAAAGTTTGATTGCATTTTGCAGCAGTTATCGCGGAACAGACTGACAGACGGAATAAACAATAAATTTCGAGTCACCAAAGTAAGCCTTCACTGAAGTTTCGGCAATGACGTCATTATTCATGAGTTATTGATATCCATGATTCTTGTATTTTTAATAACTACTATAAAATACCTGTTTTTTTCAATTATGACATCGTATTTTTTCAAGTGAATTGTTTGTTAAAAATATAATTCTTTTTTATTTCTTTTACTTCTAATTATGTCTCCATTTTTGTCAGAAAAATTCTTATTAACGAAACAAATATCCGTGTTTAATATTTAAGAAAAAGTACTATATCTTTTTTATTTTAATTTTGACGTCATATTTATTTATTTTTTCTTAGTTTAATTTCTCGAATGGAAATTGCTCAACTGAAACTTATTACCGTTGAAAAATAATTATTCCAGATTATAATTTTTTTGGCAACGATAAAGGAAATTGGTTAAATTGTATCTAAAAAGTCTCTATTCATTGTGTATGAAAAAGAATGAAATTTTAAATTATTAAGGAAAATTTTTGAATAAAATTAATAAAACATAACCTCTGTTCTTTTCTGGGCTATGTAATATTTATACGCAAATATACAAAGACATTCATTAATTCATCAGTTTTGATGTTGACTTCATTTAAATTTTCGTACACGCTTTCAAATTATGGATAAGAATTAGGATAAATGCTTGCTTAGCAACCAATATGAGAAAATAAAGAAAATGAAATAAAAACATTTGAAATAAGTAAATCTCTAAAACAAATTAGTCTATATTATTGGAACACATTTATAACAAATCTCCAAAATTTACAGTAATAATTTAAAAAATCTGACAAATGCGTAGACAAAATTTCAAAATAATACGCATAAATTAACCGGTAAATTTCAGTATCTATTTATCATTGAATTCCATTAATCAAATGTGTCATTTTCTCTCAAGAAAAAAAAAATAAATTGAAAATCATTGGATTTGCCATAAAAAAGCATTATTGCGGAAAATAAAATATTCTACATTTTCCGAACGAATGAATCAAATCTAACAAAAAACTATACAGCTTAATCCCAGTGCCTCACTAACATATTCACTTAATTTCAAGTCAATCGAATGCTTTTTACATCAGTTATCGCGGAACAGACAGATTGACAGACTGACAGACACACAGAAACAAAAAAAAAAAAAAATCGTGTCTCCAAAGTAAGCCTCCACTGACGTTTCGGCAATTAGTTATCTTTTATTTATAGTAAATAATAAAACTCCAAATTACTTACAAATGCTAAACACTTTTTGAAATCATTAAGATTTCAGGCAGTGGCATAAAGAGAAAAAGAACATTATTGTCATCTGAATATTAAAGTATTATACCTTCAAATACTTGTGTTTAAAAAAATATATTGTTTTAAATAAAACTAATATCGCCTTATTTTATATAAATATGCAAAATGCTATTCCTTATTAACGGAAATAAAAACTATTCTTTATTCTACGTCTAATCTGCAAATATATTATAAGCACAACTTAAAAAAAGCGATAACTTAGAAATACATTTTTATATGTTTTAAAAATTTTATATATTAGGAATTTAAAAATTATTTTTATTTATTTGAAAATTCCAATCATTTTCTGTAGATAATTTACATCCGTAAGTCATTAGAGAAATATTCGGGATTGCTATATTTGACTAGTTTTCACATATTTTTTTAATCATTCAATGTTAATTTTGAAATTCATGGTAAATTTCAAGATTGCTATTCATGCAGTTGCGAAAGATTTTCAATACAATGCGTTAATTTCTCGTGGGCACCAAACCCAACTTTGGACAATTTACAACTTTTTCTATGCTTGGTAGAAATGGAAAGCAAATGAATTCATTTTCAGAATTATAATTTCTTTATTAATACACTATATGGACAAAGATGACCGTCCACTTGCGATTTTAGACATTTCGTTAAATATCTTGAAGAATACATTAGGAATTTTCCTGAAACTCTAAATGTATAAATATAACAGTGCAAGTTATAGATTTCCGTGAAGATTTTTTCTCCGAAACTCCATATTGGACCGTACACAAATTAAAAAAGAATATTTTTTTTTATAACCCTATCAAAACTATTGTAGAAAAATATATTAAACTGTAGATTATGATTAAGTTTCTCATTTTAATAAAATGTATTCATTTTTATGTCGATAACATGTATACTCATAGAAAAAGTAAGGTTTTTATAAAAACAGTCTGAAAATTTTCCAAGATTTTTGCTATAGTTTGTGGAGTTTTTAATATAAAATAATATTATTTTCTGAAAATATGACAAACAACATTGCACAGAATATCCTGTAATCAGAATTAAAAAATAAAAATTTTATGAAAATGAATAGATTTACTAAATAATTTTTCGTTGCGCATGGGTTAACGATATCGAAGTATCATTTGCATATTATGTTAGCTAAATGTCTAGAGCGATTTTTGTAAATGTCTCAAAATCATAGCTTTAAAATTCTCAAAATAGTCGTCAATGGAATAAGTTGAAAATCCGTTATTCCCAAAATGAAGCAAAAATATGAGGGATTGTATCCATAGTGTTACGAATTTTGTAAATAGTTAGTGTTTGTACTGTAAAATAATGTATATAATCTTATTAAGCTCCATTTCTTTACTAATATTAGTTTTTGTTACATTGTCTCTGTTATCAAGCAAACTTGTCTATTATTTTTAGTGAATGTCTATGGCAGCTTTGCGAAATATTAGCGATATCGCCAAGTTGGCGTCACTTTTGGCGACTAATTTTGGTCGCCAAATTTGGCGATATATCGCCAAGTTGGCGACAAACTTGGCGATTGTTGGCGATGGTAACCCTTCCCTCTTAATGGTAACCCCCCCCCCCCCTTTAGATATACTGATACATTGTTTGTTGTTCCGTGGATTTTTCGAGTAGGTTCTAGAAATTTCCAGCACATGCTACGAGCCTATATAAAGAGAGCAGTACGAGCTGTTGTGGTTATTATTTACCAGTCAGTCATTGAGTGAACAACGCGTTTGTTAAGCAAGTTTGCTTGAGTCTTATTTACGTTATTTTGAATGTGATTTAGTGTTGAGAAGTTGTATAAAGAGTCTCTGGAACCTATATCTGCACTTATACGATAGATTTGAACAATTATTTTTGAATATCTACGAATATTTGTGAGTTTCGAAGACTCTGTTGTTCTGAAGTTCTGTAAATAAATTATTTTCTACTTTTCTATAAGCAAGAGTTTGAAGTTGTCTAACCATAAGATCAAAAGAACCCTATATACGCTGCAACAATATATTCATTGATTAGTGTCAATGTAGAATACACAATATCAGTCGTACAATTCTATTTGGATAAAACACTTCTTTTTTTTTTTTTTTTTTTTGCTTCATTTTAGGTACAATGAATTTTGTGATTATTCTAACAACGAAAACTTTCAGAATTTTCAATCTATGATTTTGAGACTTTTACAAAAGTTTCTCTATACAGTTAGCTAACATAATATGCAAATGAAATTTTGTTAACATTGACGCATGCGTAGTGAAAAATTGTATAGTAAACCTACTCATTTTTCATAATATTTTTATTATTTTTAAATTCTAATTACAGGATATTGTGCACAATGTTGTTTGTCATATTTTTAGAAAATAAAATTATTTTATATTAACAAGTGTGCAAAGCATAAGCAAAAATCTTGGAAAAAGTTGGGAGTGTTTTAATAAAAACCTTAATAGTTCTACAAGTATACATGCTATCCACATAAAAATGAACGAAGTTTATTACAATAAGCCACTTACTCATAATCTACAGTTTAAGTGCTTTTGCTGCATTAGTTTTGACAGGGTTACCCAGAAGATATTCATTCTTTTTAAATTTGTTGACGGTCCTCTGTAAAGTTATGTAAAAAAAAAAAATCATGGAAATGTATGACACGGAAATTGTATGACTATATTTATACACTTAGAGTTTCAGGATAGTTCCTCGTGTATTTTTTATATATTAAACAAAATGTCTACAATCGCAAGTGGACTGTTATCTTTGACCGTGTAGTGTATATAGCAGCAAAAAAAAAAAAAAAAAAAAAAAAAATATTTAAACTATCTATCCAGGATAAATTAACTGATATCTGACCGTATATTTATAGTTTAATTCATATGAAATTATTAATTAAATAATTAAACTTGTAAAATCATTTTTTTCCTTATATTAGTTTCATCACTTACATCTCCTCCATTGTTTATGCTTCAGTTTTCTTTGTAAAGGTAAAGTTAATCAAATCAATAAAATAGATTTAACTATGTGTTTACTCACAGTTTTATAGCAAGTATGTTTTCTTAAATGGAAAGAAAAACAAGCTGCCGTAAACTGAATCTATGGAATTAATTTTGTAAAAAGTGTTTTGAGTGATTTATTCTATAAAACAATCTAATCTATTAAGGATTTTTTGCGAAAACAATAATAAAATAAAAGTGCCTTATTAAAAATGAAAGCAGATAATATAATAGAATTTGTAGGCATATTTATTTTTATGTTTTATTAGTTTAGTGAAAAATAGTAAGATAACTTTTAGTATTCTAATAATAAATTTTATTGTTTATTGTACAAAGAAATGATTACTTTTATCACACAAATGTGTAATTTTATTTTATATTCAAATTAATAAGAGCTGTAATATTGGAATAAGGATTTGAAGTTTTGAAGTTATTTGCTATAAAATAACTTTATAATTTTAAGAATCGTCTCAGTTTCATAAAAGCTCTATGGAAAGAAAAAAATCACTTAATAAACCTTCTCTTTTTAATTTCTCCTACAATTTAAAATACATTTTTTGAAGTCATTAAGAATTCAAGAAGTTTAGTTTTAAAAAACGGTTGAAATATTGGAATTAGAAGATTAACTTTTTTCGCCATAAATATAATTGCACAATATTTAGTAATATATTTTTCAATTAATTAGGGATTCATAAATACTGCAATATGAATGGTAAATTAGTTATCTTATATTTACAATAAATAATAAAATTCCAAAGTACTTAAAAATGTTAAACATTTTTCGAAATCATTAACACTTCAGGCAGTGGCAAAAAAGAGAAAACGAACATTGATATTATCTGAATATTAATGTATTTTGCTTTCAAATCTTTGTATCTTTTAAAAATTATGTTTAAAGAATTATCTTTACATAAAGATGTAAAATACGAAATTTTATTAATGGAAATATAAACTGTCTATACATTATGCCTCATTTCAGAATTTTATTATAAGCACAGCATCAAAAGAAACGATAGCTTGGAAATACTTTTTTTTTTAATTTAAAAAGAAGTTAAAATAAATTATCAAATTGTCATCTTAACTTCTCTTTGATATTTTTAAACATGCGTAATTATTATTACTGTTCCTGGATATAATTTATATCCTTGAGTCAATAAAGAAATATTTACGCATTCATAAAGAGATTTATTTTACATCGTTAGTTAAAATTACGAAAAAACATATCACAGTTCAATTATGAATAATTTTTGTTTGAAAAGATTCAGCATAAAGTCAATTAAAACATATGCGTGAAATCGCAAAAACAAAAAAGAGAAATATGCAATAAAGATAGTTATGTAACAAAATTACTTACCTACAAAATATCTAAGGATATTTTACCGAACCTGGAGTGAAAAGAATTAAACAACTTATTATTGCGCAAGTTTGTAGATATTCTGTATGTTCAAAAAACTCTGTAGATTTTCTAATTTTCATAAAATCAAAAATATGTCTCTTTAATAGTTTTTAAGCGCTTTAACAAAATTTTGTGCATTATTTTATGTTGTAAAATATTTTTAAAATATCATCGTGGGGCCTTCGTGGCCGAGTGGTTAAGGCACAACGCAGCTAATTGCTTTAGAACGTAGGAGGTTTGTGGGCTCGATTCCCGCTGGCACTGTCACACACTCTATGTAAAGCAGGCTGTAATTGCCTAGTTTAAAAAACTCTCCTTGTGCTGTCTCGGCCCTATATATCGACGATGACTTGTATGCTGGCTTTCATGTCAAGCACACAAGTCAGATGTATCTGTTCAATAAAAAAAAAGTGAGCTTATCTAAGCGGCATTCGAGCTTAAAAACGACCAGCAGCATTGCACTAACGCCAATGTAAAAAATATCGGGTTTCTCCGTAAATGAAACTAGCCGTTGGGGACCACCGTAATACTTACCCAACATAGGTATGCATAATATAATATATGAAATAAAAACATTTGCAGACTTTTTTAAAATGCATTGCAATTCCAATACAAAATTTAATCATATATTTAAATATTTTTAATACATAAATAATGCTCCATTAATGAATTGCTGATGAACCAATTTCGTCAAACTATATAGAACGGCAAACTACTCAAGTAGTACCGAATTGCATAAAAGAAGCATCCTTATAATTCAAAAAATAAAAATCATCTAACACTTTACTGCGTCAGATTAATCATCTCATTGCCAATTAAAATATGTCATTGAATTAAAATTTGAATGAAATACAGGGGCATGAAAAATCGAACAACGTGGAAAAGAGGATTACACATATCTCGGCAACTAATAATCCGATCGCCTTCATTCTTGATGCAAAATTTGTCTTATTGTATTGTCTTTTATGTTCATCTCTTAAAATAAAAAAAAATCGAATATTTGTATATACCTTTCATCAGAAAGAATATTTTGAGTGTCCGAAAAAATAGATCAGGATAATCGAGGTTACTGATATTAAGTAGGCTTTGTCCCATTCTTACATACTAAATACATACAAAATCTGAAGTCTCTATCTCAATTTGTTCGGTTCATAGAGTGTTAGACGAATGGATGCCAATTTTTTCTTCTAAAAATATGTTTTTCGGAATCACCAATCTCTGAAACGTGTAAACCCGTCATTTTTTTTAATTCTCAAAACAATTGCAAGATTTACCCTATACTACATATGGGTAAGTAATAAAAAGGAACCGTGCTAATTGGTTTTCCATATTGGTTTTACAATAAATGAAGTTTTCCTTATTCATAAGTAGTGTACCGTTCTTCTTGAATAATTCTGGAGTTCCAAAAGTTCCTTGTGTATAAAAATAAGTTGCATCAAGTATAAAAAGACTTTGGAGTTTAGTTATAATTTCTTTAACATAATTATTTGCTGCTTGAGATTTTCGAAAATTCTTCAATAGCTCGGATAAATATGTGCTACGGAATAACCTGACCTCAAATTCAATGCTTCTACAACTGAGTGCTTGTATTCCAAAGCTTATTTTAATTGATTTATTACTTTATAGAAAGCTGAAACTGTCACATGAATCAGCGCAGTCCAGGCAATAGTGGATTTTATCTGTCATGATTAATATTAGTTCTAGAAAACGTTTTATTTTATGTTTTTTTGGTCGCTGAATCTGAATTTGTAATTTCTTACCAAAACTTCTTCCGACAACCCCCCCCCCTCCCTCAAATTTTGGTAAAACGTCCCCCTCCCAATAAGTTTAAAAAAAAATCTTTTTGTTTTTGTTTTTGTGAAAAAATGTCTTTAAATTTAGAAAATTGGTAAAATTTACAACAAATATGATATCTGATATTATGATGTAGGATGAATGAGGAGGGTATATTTGTCTATCAACATGCCCGCGCTACTGGTGCACTATATTATGCAATCCGGTAAACAACTCCCATTGTTTGGTTCGTTCCCCCGTTTTTCCTTCGAACTTTTCATGTAAGGCCTATATTTTTTTTGGGGGGGGGGGGGATCAGGAGGGTTTGCAGAATCCCAATTTTAGCTTCCCACCAAAATCTCCCTCTGCCTTCCAAATTTTATGCAAAATGATCCTTGAAATAGGTTTTTTTCCAACTATTTTATGAAAAACATATCTGAAAATTCTGAAAGTAGACAAAATTTGCAACAAATAAGGTATGTGATATTATGACGTAAAATTAACGAGGAAAAGGAAGCTTGTCTATTAACATGCACCGCGGCACTCAGTTGTGCAATTTCGCTGATAGTGCATGCAATAGATGATTTTACCTTGCAAAATTAATGATAGTTTTTGTAAATCGATTTACTTTATGTTTTTTTCGGTCGCTGTATCCTAATATGTAACTTTCCTCCAAAATTTGTCACGACGATTTCCCCCTTCCTCGGAATTGCATAACTTAGTGCACGGTGTTTGTGTGGCGGGCTGTTATGAAGTGGGGATTATGCTGGACATGCGTAGGAAATGTTGGTATTTCCAGAACACCCCAAGAAATAAAGTTCCTTTTGATGATGTTCCTTTGATTCTCTACCCTGGGACTTTACAATAGAAGAACTTAGAAATTTAGAGGTTGAAGAAACGTACTGTAATACAGTATCTTCGTTCCTTTCTCGGCGTGGATCCTTTGTGCATTGGCTGTCGGACGTAGTACACTGGTTTCAAAGGGGCTGCCCTCAGGGGTCCTGCTTTGGCCCCTTTCTCTGGAGGTTCTTTATTAATACTTTCCTGCGTTTATTAAGGAACCATGGGATAAAGGTGGTGATCTATGCAGTTATCTTGTTGATCTTGAAAGGGAGAACAAGGAAAATCCTCGAAGATTTCGGTAGATTAGCTTTGGCTATAATAAGAAACTGGACCACTCGGCATAACTTAAGAATCTCCTATGATAAATGTGAAGCCTTAAACATTCGTCGAGGAAGAAAATATTTACGACGTCCCCCAACTCTCAGGATAGATGGGCATTCAATCCGCTCTAAGAATTCAATATTATACCTCGGTATTAAAATTGACTCGATTTTATCTTTTTTGCCGCATCTCAATGATAAACGTGAAGAGTTGTTGAAGGTTTCTCAAAACTTGATGCAATTTGCCTGCACTCAAGGTGGATTGGGGAAATCTATACTTAAAATTTGGTATAACAATATACTAGAGAAAAAATTTTCCTACGCAGCAGCTGTATGGTATCCCAGATTACAGAGAAAACATGGTGCTCGCCTTTTGAATTCAATCCAATATCAGCTTCTCCTCTTAATTTCAAGAGCTTATAACAAAACGGTGGCTAATGCGCTATGTGTCTTGACAGGTGTTCTGCCAATAACCCTCCGATTGAAGCAAATCACAGCGCAAGGGAGATTACTCAGGCTGGGTATGCCATTCGAACAGCACTTACCATTCTTCTATCAATCAAAAACTTCCTCGGCACGGATCTCCCCTTTTCAAGATTATTTTCGCACTCAAGAAGAGGGTGACCAACAGTCAGAAGTGCAGATCTACACGGATGGATCGAGAATGGACTCCGGTACTGGCTATGCCGTCTGTGTCTACCAAGGCGATAACATAATTCACACATCTAAGGCTCAGCTTAATACAGAAAATAGCATATACCAAGCGGAACTTTCGGCAATCCTGGATGCAATTATATGGGCAGATGGAAGTGCATTTAAAACAATGACAATAAATACGGATAGTTTTTCAAGTGTTCAAGCAATACAGGACATATGCTCAAAAGACTTACTAATAGTCGAAATAATACTGGCCCTACAGAGCTCCAAAAAGATTATAAAATTTAACTGGGTGAGAGGCCACTCTGGTTGTGCTGGTAACGAAATGGCTGATCATCTTGCGAAACAAGCAGCAGAGGGTAAAGAATCAACATTGTTTAAGTTTCTACCACCTCCAGCTTCTTACTTGCGGAGGCAAGTTAAAATCCAGGTCCTAGCAGAATGGCAACAAGAGTGGGACTATGGAGAGACTGGTCGCTATACTTACAACCTAGTTCCCAAGGTCTCTCTGGAAAACCTGCTGTTCCATCGCAACCTCTATCTCTTCGCCACCAATCACGTACCCTTCCCTAGTTATCTTGTAACATTTAATAAAGTAGATTCTAACCGTTGCACATGTGGGGAAGTCGGTGACTCCTTACATTACCTGACGACATGCACCTTAACTGCTTTTTACCATATACGGAAATCCTCTACGCTTTCAGATGCAGCTTGGTTCAACATGATATTGAAAGAAACTAGGCTTCTCGACAAAATAATAAACTGTGTAAAACTCATTGAGGATAATCAGACATTATTTCAGATGCCTCCTCTTTAACTTTCAAATGGACTCGAATGAACTTTCAAACTTTACTAAGAACCATACTCATTGGACTTATTCACTTTCAAAATGAACTATAGAATATTGTACTTGTAAATATTCCGCACCTCTAATTTCGAACCTGTAAATATTTCTATTGTTAAAACACACGTCTGAATATTCTAAACACACCATCATGCAATAATGTAAAGTTATCATTGTAAATATTAGATACTTATTTCCCGGGCTCGCCCTGAAAAATAGGGCAGCCCATTGTGATTGACATTGTAACATTTTTTTTATATAATAAATGTTAGGTGGGGCTTGTTGAGCTCAAGCCATATGGTAGGCCTCCCCACCTAACTGAATCTGAATCTGAATCTGATGATGTTCCTTGCAAAACGACGTCTAAAATTTCTACACGAACTGCCACACCTAACTCTGTTATGTTAAGAAAAAATGAAGCTCAATAGCTATCTGCATTACAAAGATAATTATTGACTCACTTGAAAAAATTGCCGATTATTTTCTTCCAGAGGGAAAAGAAACATTTGTCGACTAACATTACATAAACACTCGATACCATTGTCCTACATTATTACCTCTTTACAGATTATCACTGACAAAGAAAGGGTTAATGAAAACAAATATTTACGTTCTTTTTGCCGAAGGAATTATTGAGTAATGCAAATCTCCATACTCTGCACAAATCGTGTTTATTCCTAAGCCAAAGACAATCTGTAGACTACAGGAAATTCAGCAAGGTCACTATACTTGATACCTATCCTATCCCTTGTATGGACGAACTTCTTTATCGGGCAAAGACTGCTGAGTTTATGACAACGTTAGATCTCAATGCTGGCTATCATCAGGTGAGTGTCTATAAGCCTGATCATAATAAAACTACTTATGTATGCCTCCTCGGAACATATCACTTTCGAAGAATGCCTTTTGTATCCAGTAAGTAAGGCCTCTATCAATAAAACTTCAAAGTTTATGCCTAAACGTGATGAAGCATTCATTAGGGTAGTCAAAAAATCATCCAAGACATTTGTAATAGAAAACATAGACAATCCGAATAAACTCATGCTAAATTTCATACTTCAGCTTTTAAACTGTGTAATAACTTTGGCATGGCTGCCAACTACTACGCCTATTTACAGTCAAATAAACATATTAGAAACAGAAATTTTAGTAAATAATTCAGCATATGTACTGTACTACATAACACTGAACATATTTGGATACATTTTACTAAAACATTTTTGTGGTTCGAAACATGTTTATAAGATTTAAATAGGCGTAGAAGTTGGCAGCTCTGCTTTGGCATTGTTCCTGTTGCCCCAATAAGGAAAAGTGACAAACCACCTAAAAAAGTTACTGTTTCCTTACTGGAACTTACGCCGAGCCAGAGGTTATAACAAAATAATTGCATTCCCTAATATTTTGTAACATATTAATGGAGGTGTCGCCAAAATAGATTATATTTAATGTATATTCTTTTCATTGTTTAAACAAGCAGAATTAATCAATTTCTAAAATGGCTTTTTCATTCTTTTATCTTAAAGTGTTAAAAAAACATAAATCCATCAAAAAAGAGATATTTTTATTTAAAAATATTCAATGATAAAATTTTTAAAATTTATTTGTTTAATCATGAATTTTCAGAAGAAAATTTTCAGTAAAATTAATTTAGATTTGTTTCGAAATTTCGAGTGTTTTTATAAAATTTTAATTAAACATTCTTAATAAATAGAATATTTGATGCATATTCAAATAACATTTTCTTCTAGGTTACGCAATGCTGCTATTATATAATATTAAAATTGTATTTTGAAAATTACCTTGGAAATTAAAACTTAAAAAAATGATTTTGTTAAAGTTTAAATGAAGATTAAAATAAATATTAAACTCATTGCGTTTAATGGATATTTTTGTCATTCGCCAAATATTTGAAATTAAAACAAATATTTACTGATTTATAAAATGACATTTTTTCGCTGATAATAATAAAAAATATAATGTCATACAATAAAGAACGAATTTCTCTTAAACATGAGTCGTAAATGAGTTGTTTAAAATGCAAGTTATTAATCATAAAAAAAATTATCTGCATATTATTTTTATTTATTATGTTTTGCTTACAACTCAATTTAAATGACCAATTATTTCAGTAAATCTTTCTGTCACATTCGATATATGTTTTTTATTTAGAAGTAGATTTCAAATTACGTCCTTTTATTATTTCGTATAAAATATCAACTGCATAGTAATAATAAATACATTTCAACAATATATTTTTTTAATTAGATACTCTGCAAAATAATAAATAAGTAAATAAATAAATAAATAAAAATGTTTAAAAATAAGAATTTATCGTATATGTAACTTATATGAAAATATGTTAAAAATGTAGATAAACATTCAAATATTAACAATGTATCAATAATATTTTACCTTAATGATGTTTATTTCTCAATATTAAATATGTTCGCATAAGTACTAATTCAAAATATGAGAAGTTTTAATTCAAATCGTTTGAAGAATCAACTTGTTTAAATATAGAAAATAAACATAACGCATATATTAAACAGAATTCTCTTTTAAAGAATCTAGATCTTCTTTATTAAACTATGCAATAGCATGTATTAATAAATAAAGGTATCTAATTCAACCTAATATTTACGTAATGCACTATTTTTGTGAATCAATGAAAACAATTTTGAGCTCATCTGATGCTTCCAAAATTTATAAATTTCATTGTAACATTCATATTTATACATTCACGAAAACACTTGACCTATTAACAATATATTTAATATATAGGGGAAAGTTGGATAAAACCGGGAAACAGGCTTCATGGCTTTATTTTTGACGCTGTCTTGCAGAAACTTCTAGAATTACTTCTAGGCGAGCGGCATGCCAGCTCCAATGAGCAGAAGTCGTGTAAATGAACTCATTTCGAAGTAGTTATTTTTTTAAGATTTCACTTGAAAAAGTTGGAAATACGACGTCTGCATTATCACATTGCCAATCCTAAATATTTAAAGATTCGGTTTAGGTAAATATAACGTATGATAATCTATTATTTACTTCTTATTTTAGCGTTTTGTATTGATTTGTATTTGTATCGAGTTACGCTAGAGTAATATTTCTTTAAAATGGCGTGGTCGGACAAAACCGGGATGTAGGTGGTCGGACATAACCGAGACATTTACGGTTATTCTACGTCTTCTCAAGGTCAGGGTACAGATATCAAGCGTCGTTTTGCAGTCTCACCACACGATATAAAGCCTATTCCAGAACAAATGGATCTTAGGGAAATTAGGAAATCTGATAAGCGATGAGGGAAAACAGTTATCCTTATTTCAATCTCCCTACAAACTAGAACTGGAACAAGAAGAAAAAAGAAAGGATGGAACAACAAGACAAGAAGGACTTATTCCTGAAGCGAAAACTGTCCATGATGACAGAAAAGAAAAGTGGAAAAACTGAAGTAAAAAAGAAGAGACTAAAGAAAAAAATCCCCTGACATCAAACGAGGAAGAAGATAAAAGTGAAGCATGCATCTTTTGTAACGGCAATCTGTGAACAATCTAAACCTAAGGAAAGTTGTATACAGTGCCTTCAATGCAGAGGGTGGTACATGAAGCATGCATCAATGCAAATGAAAAAGATCAAATTTTCATTTCTAATTTTTGTGCCTAACAATTTCAACTCTTAAAATAAATATACGCAATGTTATTCTATAGTGATTTGTGCTTTTAATTATTTTTTCCAGTTTTGTCCGACAAAACCGGGAACTGGAAAAAATAATTAAATGCACAAATCCCCATATAATAAAATTTTTGTCCGACCAGCTCGGACAAAATCAGGACATTGCGCACTTCTAGAAGAAGTGTTATTATGATTTGAATTGTTATTGTTCGCGACTGAAAGAATAATTTTTTCTTCGCAAGGAATCAATTTATCGTTTTAATACAAATTTTGACGGTTTCATTCACATAATGCACAATAATAATAATAAAAACATTAGAGTCCCGGTTTTATCCAACTTTCCCCTATAGCATGATTAAGTTCATTTTATCTATTGTATAATATTCATGCAGCATATCTTTGATAATTATTTTTCCCACTCTTATGTATGCAGAAGTATGAATTTATGCATAATGATTAAATTTCAACACAGTGATAGAAAAAATGTAAATTTCTTTGTATTTTCTTCTTATTAAATTAACCAAAATATAAATTTTATTGTTTACTACTTTGGTTTACTAATTAAAACTTTACTGATTCAAGACAAAACGATGGGTGTAGAAAAATGTTCTGTTAAATGCAATAAAAATAATAGGAAGAAAATCTTAAACCAAACACTATGATAATAATAAAAATATTATTTATTAACAGTTTCCAATTTTAAGTGGGCATTTTTGAAGTGAAGACTTTAAAAATATTAGGTATATTTAGTAAGAAATACTACCTAATGTGGTCGCTCCTATATTGGAATTTTTGAAAAATGTTTGCAGATCTACACCGATCATGACCTCTAAACCACAAAACTACCATTAGTAAAAAAGGTTATCTCTCTCTCTTTCTTCCTCTCTCTCTCTGTATATATATATATATATATATATATATATATAATAACATAAAATAGCATAAGACATAAAGTCTCGATCAAGTGTGTTAATAGGCAAAATCGGACCAAGGGATTAGAAATAGGGAGGGGTTGTGAAAACAGAAAATGTCCATAACTTCTCAGTTAAAGTAGACATCGAATCAGTTTAAAGTTTATATTACTTCTAAAAAAATCTGGAAAAAAATATGTATGACAGATTGCTGATAAATTTGAAAATGGGCTCAAAGGGCCAAAAAATTCCTTCGTGAATTCTCAATATATTAAATCCGATTAAATGTATTATTAACCGTATAAATATCACCTAAACCTTTTGTATTTACAAGTTGATAGAAGCAACTCTTATTGCAATAAATAAATAAATAAATAAATAAAAGGAAAAATAAAATAAAAACGGATAAAAAAGGGGGAGGGTGAAGAAGAAAATACATACATAACTTCGTCATTTTAAAAAATACCAAGTCCGATTAATCTTATTATACGTCTTCTCAATATTATCTACAACTTTATTGCAGTGTTCGCATTTGGACTATGATTATTGATTGGCAGCCTATGCAAATATAACAAATTAGTTTCCGCTATATGCTATTGGATCTTGTTCTTGTGTATTTCCTCGAATTCCAAAAATATTTAGATTCCTAGTGGTCAAATATATGTAATATAGAGGAAACCACAGTAGCAAATAATATATTTTTTATGCAAATTAATCAATTTACATTTTCCTATACCTGTGATAAACTCCTAAACATAAATATTTTTTTTCAAAAGTTTATATCAACCTTATATTTTATAGGAAAATAAGGACATCGTTATTATGTTTGAAAATATATGTTTTGTAGTACAAATAATGCAATGTTCCCTTTTGAAAACATTGGCGTTTAAACGATTAAATTTTTGCTTTATCAAAAATATTTTTCTCTTTTATCGGGTTCCGTACTTAAAAATCAAAAACAGACCCATTATAAGATTACTCTTGAGTCTCTCTGTCGCTGCCATTTTACTACTCAACTAATGAACGTAGAAAGTTCAAAAAGGGAGAATTAATAAAGAATATTGTCATGCATGTTTACAAGTTAATGAACATTCAAAAATTAGTTTGGAAAATTGTAGAAGAACTAATTTGTTTACTTAAAATATGTTCTTTCTTTGTATATCGCGTGACGTATCGTTTGAAAACCTTTGTAACGCTGGATTCAAAAATACATTTTTCTAATTTTAGGTAATATATTTTCAGAGATACCGTCGAAATTATAGTGCAAAAATATGTTTCCATCTATCTATTTCTGAAGGTACTGAAATTGCTAATATGAAAAGATCATTTTAGTGGGCGTTAATTTAAATCTTGCAAGAAAAGTATAGCGATTATATTAGGTCACATAGTTTTAAATAATAGCACACTTTTTCCGTTACAAACGAATACAAACGAACGTTTGCGTACATTTAGCAAAGGTGTTGAGGAGCACAGTAGGTATCTATCGTAGTAGAATTATAAATCCATTCTTGATAATGATTTTAGAAAACTCGCCGGTATTTAGCTGAGATATTAACCCTTCAAGAGGAAAACGAATTGGACATGCATAATGACAGGGTGGCGTACTTTATATGCCAACGACTTTTAAAACCCAGATAACAACACTGTAAAACATCTGAGTAACGTCACTCCATAAAATTGGTGGCAGCTAAGCTTACATCAGTTTTATTGTGGCGTAACCGATGTAACTGGTTTAACCGATATAACCGGTGTAACATATATTTAAATTACACCATTATGTAAGTAAAAAAAAAATTACTCCAAAAAATTGGAAGCAGCAAGGCTGCCACCAATTTTATGGAGTAACGTTACACAAATGTTTTACAGCGAATTTTGAATGATATATTCGTGTTATGCAATGTCCAGTAACGGTATAGAAGCAATAAATGTTTATAAAAAACGAAATAAAAGTTTATACTTTTTAAATATTCAAAAATATTAACTTTTTATAAACAAATGGTGCACAATCCATTATTTTTTCTAAAAAGACTGCAAACATCTTCAAGTTTGAAAATTTGGTAAAAATTAGTATTATAAAATTATATAAAGCTGGTAAGAAATATACAGATCTTTAATCTCGAGGAAGAAAAGCAATGTTACAATTCAACAGTACCTTACAAGTCATACCTACGAGACAGGATTCTATCGTTGAGTTTTTTTCATTTCTATGCAGCAACATGTAAGTTTTTGTAAACATTAAAAATTAATTTGCTGCAGCTAACGGAATATCTTCGTTCTTTCTTTTCATGTCCATTCGATTCCTTATTTTCAAGAAATATGATGAATTTCCAATTTTATAACGAAATATGCCTTCTTTTGTGTCGTGAAAAGGGACTTTTTCTGTGAAATTCAAAAGAAATATATTCGTGAATTTCAAATTCTTTTTAATAGTGTAGTACAATTTCAATGTTTCATTTTTTGTAAAATATTACCGAAATTTTAACGCAAGTTTTTGTAGTTTGGACACATTTAATGGTACCACTACAGGCACTTTTTGCATTGTAACCTGAACTCAATTTTGGCTGTGCTGTTATATTGTCCTCTAAAACCAACACACTGATCACCATCCAATGGTATTTCCTTTGAATATGTAGATTCGGATAATTTCAAATGCATTTCTTATTATTCGCCGCTGGAAGTTTCCTATTTTTGTGTTTGTGTTGCATTTATTTTAGATGTTTACACGGTTTTAAGCTTTTTTTTATAAACTTTACCTGTTTCTGGGATGAAGATTTCCGACTTTTCCATATTTGCGATAATTTTCGAAAGATAAAAAAAAATCCATCGTTAATTTCTATTTGATTGTTATTTTTTAAAATACTTATATTAAGTAAAATATGAACAAGCATATCAATTAGTATTGCTGTAAATATAAAAGTTATGTAACTGTTTTAAATTTAATTATGTTTAGATACACTCCTCACTCCATATAATTTTGAAATATTGATTAAAGGTGGGTCTTAGTCCTCGATTTGATGTGGCCATCTCTCCATCTGATGAAACAATAGATGGTCATCAGATTTAAAGCGTCACTCCGAAATTATGTGTCTTTATTTTAGGCTTAAAAGCAAAAATTGTATTATAAACTTGCTTTAAAATTCCTTATATTATGTTATATATATATTAGTAACATACATATAACAAGAAAAATATTCAACTATTAAAAAAAAATAAACAGTAAAATTACACGTTAATCTAAAAACACAGTTGTATGTCGCAATGAATGAACGCGTTGAACTATTGCATATGAACAAAATTTGTGTTGCAATCAGGGATGAAGTTTAGAAATATCTTCACTGGCCCAGACATAACCTAATAATTCAATATATTTATTGCGCAAAACCCCCTGAGTATGAATAATACTCGCAGTTGACCGTTTATATTGCCACAAAACATCCCAGTATCGAAACAAATGCGATTTACGGTACTGAATAATATTTGAAAAATGTTGAAAAAATAATTGATTTATTACACTTAAGCTACTGCAAAATATGTATACTTTTAATATTCAAATTTGAACAAAATCAGTTTTCAATAGTAAAAGATTTATTAAGAGAATCTTATTTGAAGTTTTACAAGTTTAGGTATAAGTAGAATGTAATACTGATTAGAGAAATGCTAAATAAAACTACTTACAATAACAATAATAAAAATAATAAAAACATATTTTACAAACATTATGGGTATTATTCTACTTTGAATTGAATTCAATTTTATTTGAAACTACGCATTGTTTTACAGTTATAAATAATATTTAAATCCAAAAATCTGTGTATAATCCCAAAATCGAATTCTGCACGGGGAAAGCCTGCAAATTTATAGAAACGATTTACATTGCTATGCATTACATTTAACGGATATGGAGAGATTCGTATACAAATTCGCATTTCAAGAATAAAGTGAGATTAATTGACAAATTGATGTAAACAATTCTACGATTTTTGTGCCTAAACTATATTTAATAAGTTTCGATTTAAAAAAAAATGTGTGGATTGACACAGATATTTTTATTAAATAATATAAAAATTAGAAGTAAAAAATACTGCTATGTATACAGGTAAAATTTCTTTATTTTTTAGCTCTTTTGTTCTTTAGTCATTTTAAAGCTGTCTTAAAAGAAAAAAGCATGTGTTTACCCCTTTTGATCGTGGTGTACTTTTAATAGTACTTGTTTTTTAATCGAGTATTATTTTGTTTAATTATTTCTTAGTTACTTTTTACAAGGGTTTATATTATTATTATTTGTAGTATTGTGCTGCAATAAGTAATCACCGACGTTATTGAGTTTGGTGCAATATCAAAAAATGTAAAAGTATCCATGCTAAAAGCACAATTTTTTGTAAATTATAAGCAGGCCGGTTTCGGTAGCATATATAACTTACCGTCCTCAATGATAAGGATGGCGGAAATTTGCTCATATGTATTGGAGAAACAAGGGATTTAAATTGAAGTCTTATTAACTAATAGAAAGACAGAGGAATAGAAGTAATAACCAACAGGAAAATGGATGGGAAATTGAACTGGAGTAGTGAAAAATGCGTAGAGTAAAAAGAAAAAAAAGAGATTTTTATGTTTAAAGGTTTGGATTGATGTATTAGAAACTTGAAAGAGTATATACGGAATGTAATCTGCAACAAAGGGTAAATTTCTAGGACAATCAAGCTATTTTTCATTTCTTTCTGATTACACATAAAGACGAATATTTGAAAGCACAAACATAAGTAATTATTATTATTGTCTTTCAACAATGTAGAGTAGCTATTTCTTTCCTCTATGATAAGTAACAAAATCTGTAAATCAGGCATTTTACGATGATATACACACAATAACGCAATTTCTTCTATTAAGTGTTTGTTTCACACATTTACATGTTAAATATTTACTAAAATCTCAAGAAATTCTTATATATTTTCCATATCTATAAAATAAATATAAATTGATTTATATATTTTTTAAATCGACTATCTTCTTAAGTAGATTGAAAAAATACCCCCTATCTTTCTTCAATATTACAATCATCATCATTACATGTTTCACGGCAAATAATTATCTTGCCAAAATATTGACCGTTTTAAAAAAACTGTGACCAATAAAATTTTAGTGTTTTCAGAAACTACTCTTCACAAATAAAGTTATACCTGATAATTCTGGTAAAAAATGGATTTTTTTCTTTAGGAAATATCTCAAATAATAAATTATATTACTGAAAATATTTTTATTTATTCGGAGCAAATTATGATTTTTTATTTCTTTTTGAAAAAAAAATATTTTTCACTTGTTTAATTGAAAATAAAAATTAATACATGAAAGTTACAAAAAGAAATATTAATCTATTTGTTTAGAAAAATAAATAAAAACAATTCTTAAAAATCATCACAGAGATATGACAGTGACGTCATTTAAAGTACTCTTAAAAAAGGCAATTCATTGGAGGTTTTTTTTTTTTAATTGTTTTTTTCTGTAAAACATTTTTCACCTTTAAATTGCCTTTATGCTCCAAGCTTATGTAACAACATAGTATAAATTGTACCCGAAAATGTTTAATCTAAAGCTTAATTTTAGTGAAATAACATATGTTTAACGTGAATGTGACGCGTTTCTTTTTTTTCTCATTAGAATTGGAATGTTTTCGAAAGCTCTTAAAATTTGAAACACAAATTATGGAAAGGTTAAGCCCAAAATTTCACTAAATTCACCACTCACAAGATAGAAATTTCTTCAAATAACGAAATATTCTTCCAACAGCTACATGCTGTTTGTACTTTTTAAATTTTTCAAGAATTTTTTTTGTGTGTGTGTGTGTTTATATCGAAATGGAAAATTGCTAAACAAAGATACTATACCAAACACAGAGATAAAAGTGTACGGGAAAGATCTGATTGTTTCTACAATAATTTGAAACAATTATCTTCATGATAGATTTTATTGCAAATACTAAAGACATGTACATCAAAAATTATCAATTGAACAATAATATTTTTTCTGTATACTCCTGCAATATTTTGTTATGATTGGTTTCTCTATGCTTCTTTGATGCATTATACAAATAAATGGGTGGCTGATAGATTGGCCTATGTTAATAAGGGGCGATTCTGGAAAAATCAAGTGTAGACCAACATCGACATAGTATAAAGCAACATCAATTGCAAAAAGAATCAATTCCTAAACTCTAATATCTGATGCTATAGAATCGATATTTCAGTATTCTCCTAGATAAACTTAAAAATAATAATTTCAAAACTTAGTGGCCCATTGGTATGAAGTTTTATAATGAATCATAGAAATGGGAATACACAAATAATTATTGTGCTTCTTTCATAGATATACATATTTATTCTTTAAATTTTATTACTTTAGCGACAGGACTGGGGACAAATTCGTATAAGGACTTTTTTCTACCTGAGTTAAACTGTTTTGTTTTTAGTTTTGATTGCTAATTATTTAGGTTCCCATTTGTTAAAGAATAGTTTTCGAGTTCGTACTTCCACCTCTAACCTTCCACCGCCAACACCTCGAAAACCTCAATTTTTTAATCCTGGTTTGATTTCAATTGGACTTTTTTAGGCGTACTTCTCAAGTCAATTGGTTACCAATTAAACAATAATATTATATCTACAGCGGTTATAGACACTATACTTGAACAATTATTAAAATTCTAGTCTTTCTTTTCTCTTCCAACTAGCCATCAGTTGCAACAAGGACGCTTCCTAATTTCTCGTATTGTATCTTATAGAATACATACTTCCAGATAATTACAGATAAATTTTAAAACAGTAGTTCTAAAGCTAAGCAGCGTGTCATTACTTTAGAAAAATCCTGTAAGGCATGGTGACGTCACTGCGACGTCGTTGTGAAGTCACCGTGACTCTGTGACCATCGATTGTCGATGTGACGTCACGTAACGTCGATGTGAAGTCACAGTTACTAAAATGTGAAGTCGTTATGGCCGATTCAGAGCTAGTTTGTGACATCACAATATGACCACTTGTGAAATCACGGTGTGACATATTTGTGAAAAATGTGTCATTTGTGACTACTTTGACATTAAAACCGTGACGAAACTGTGACAAAAGCGACGTTGTGACAAAAGTGTTTTTTAAAGTAAATAACATGTTTTGAAGCATTTTTGTAATTTCCTAAAGATTTTAAAGAAAGTCACATCTCAGTCACAATGTGACGTCACTGGGTGGTGGTATTTTGGTCACAGATGTGATGTGACCATAGTGGCTCACAATGACGTCATTGTGATGTCACGGTGACCATGCATACTATGAGGGATGCTACTTGAGTTTCTTATCTCAACCTTGAATCACATTCCTGTAAAAAAATTATAAAATACCGAAACGGAAAAAAATATCGACGTTGCCTATGTTATAAAATTTTAAAAATTGGGGACTTTTTGTTTAAAAAGCGCATATGCCGAATGATTAAAGATTATCCAGAGTTCGAAACAGCAGTTTCATGATAATATAAGTTTGTTATCTTTAAATAAAATGGAAAAAAAAGAATAAATCTATAATATATTTTTTTAGTTTTCTCATGCTTCTAACTTTTATTGCTCGCCAGTGTTTACCATAAAAGAAAAACTAGTCGTTAAGGGCCACCGCAATACTTACCCATCATTTATATGCATATGAAAATAAAATATGTGAAAAATATTTATACAATGTATTTCAATTCCAAAACTAAATTTAAATGTTGTTAATACACATAGTAATACTCTATTCATGAATTGCTGATGCACCAATTTCAACAAATTTTATAAAACGCCAAACTACTCAAGAAGTGCCAAACTACGTAGAAGAAACTTCCTTATTACTCCAAAAATAATAATCATATTAACTAACAGTTTACTGCGTCGGATTAAGCGTCTCATTTTCAATTAAAATATACCTCTGAATCGAAATTTGAATGAAATACAGGATCATGAAATATCGAAGAATGTGGAAAACAGGATTACAAATATCTCGACAACTAATAATCCGATCGACTTTGTTCTTTATGCACAATTTGTGTTTTTTTATTGCCTTTTACGTGCATTCCTTAAAAAAATAAAATTCGAAAATTTTTATGTACCATATATATATAATTATATATAATTATATTATTTTTATCAGAACGAATTTTTCGAGAATCCGAAAAAAAATAGTTCCGGATAATCGAGGTTGCTGATATTCAGTAGGCTTCGTTCCATTCTTACATACTAAATACATACAAAATTTCAAGTCTCTATCTCAATTTTTTCGTGAGATAGAGCGTTTAAAGACAGACAGACGGACGGCAATTTTTTTTTCTAAAAATATATTTTTCGAAATCTCCAGTGTCTAAAACGTGTAAATCCGTCAAATTTTTTTTTCGATTTTCAAAACGATTACAAGACTTACCCTATACTACGTATGATGGGTAAGTAAAAAGAAAGAAACATTATAACCAACATAAAGGGTTCAATTTTGTGCATGAGGAATAGCTGATCAATGACATACTTTCTTTTTCGTGGTTTTTGTAAATTTCTCAGTCTGTAACACAGGTTATTCTTTCGGACAACCATTCAATTATTTTCAATACATGTGATGTGAATCGAAACTGTTTTCCACGAAATGAATACTTAATTTTTTTTTTTTTAACCAAAACTTCTTTTTTTTGTTGGTACAATTTTTTTATTTAATTTCTGCATTAGCTTCAAAAATTTAATATTTATAGAAGAGGTTTTTCAATAAGTCATTTTAAAAACGACAGCTGTAGTATTAACATCTGTTTTATATTAAATTATGTTTAAACATCTCGATTTAAATTAATCTTTCAAATGGTTACAATTATAATTATATTTAAATGAGATAGTTAAATGTTGTAATTTTTTAATATCTGTTTTCATAAAATGCTAAAAGTTAATTAATTTAATTATTTAAAATGCATTCAGTATTAATTAATTATTAAAATTCATGTACTTAACAAAATTGCGTTTGTTATTCGTTTGTTTTAAACTACTATGAAAATGCAATCCTAACATTAATATGTTTGTAATAATGTTGAATAACTATTTACTTAAAGGATAATTTGTATATCGAAAACTACATAAATACATAAAATGTCAAATGAATTTAATTTAAAATGTAATTATTTTTATCGCTCTTAAAGCCACTGTGTTTTTATGTGATATATTTATATTTGTATTAATTTTTATCATTAATTTCAGAAAATTTATAACAGTTTAATCACAATAATAAACGAAAAGTGGCTTAAAACCCAACATTATTCAGGAGTATTCGATGGTTATCATGAGATATAGCTATTTTGGTGATTATTATAATGATCTTTTGGATATTTTGAATTTCAAAAGAATAATTGCAATATGAGTAATTCGTTAACTTTTCCTAAGCAAATAATTTTTTTAATATTTATTTTAGGGAATAAACTAATTAGTCATAATGATTATTTGTAACATTTTGAAATTCATTTTGATTGAACTGTTGAAATATATTTTTTCATTCTATTTATTTTTTTCATTTAGTACTTTTTTGTTGTTTTCTAACATCTTTCTGCAAAGCTGAAAAGTAATTGTAAAAATAGACGTTGTAAAAATCACCATAAATTAAAAACAAAAATAAAACAAGACTCATTTCGTGCAAGGACACACGTGTCCATAAGGGCACGAGGTATAAGATGAACTGAAAGAAAAAGGGTGGGGATAGCAAAGAGTGCGACAGGTGGCGTTAGTTGAAAGAGCAAATACGGAAGACGAAAGTGATGCCAAAAGAAAAAAATGAAAAAAGGTGGAAATAATATAAACAGAAACAGCATGTGAAAAACAATGATAATAATAATTATAATAAATAGTTTCACTCTATAATAATAGTCTCGCTCTTTACTATCGCATTCGTTGCTATCTCCACCCTATTTCTTTAAATTTATATTTAATACCATGCCCTTACGGGCACGTATCTCCTTCAGCTGATGACGAGTTGGATTGCTTTAGACCGAAACGCATCCTGCTTTGTTTCTTTATAGTGATTATTACAAAGTCTTTTATTATAATTATTAATTATTGCCAGTGTATTTTATGTTTTTTTCACAAAGTTGAAAAATGTTTATGCTTTCGGTTTATCTGTCTTTCTGTCCACACTCTAACGCTTATAAATATACTCGGGTTTTCGTGCAGTTTGCAAACCTTATTAAGAATACCTTAGGCATGTTTGATATTGTACATAAAGTATGTGAAGGACACCCAAAAGATTTTCATTATACTAAGGTCTATTGGTAAGATTCATTTGCAGAGTATTTTAATGACTTTATGTTATTGAAAATGCATTGAAATTTATATGAATAATTGAATTTCAGTAGAATTACATTAGATTAAAACATTCATAATTTTTAATCCATTTACAGTAATACACAAAAAAAAGTCGGTTACAATACTCTCTTTGAGTAATAAATGCTGGATATGCGTTTTCAATTTCGACATGCGTTTAAAAAAAAATTTTGCGTGTTTGTAATTAAATCAACACTTAGCACCTATAGTCGTCATCTGATAGGTCTGTCTATTAGTCTGTCTGTACGTCTGTTTGCCCACATATACATTACAATATCTACCCAATCGAATCATCTGAAATTTAAAATGCATCTCTGCATAATTTTGTTGAGTCATTTAAAATTTTCGTCAAATAGGATTTATACTAGTTCAAGAACACGAACAGTCAAATTTATTTCATTACAAAACGACTGAAATAATAAATAATTTCAAGTGATTATTTGATGATTTTACACCCATCGAAACATGATGAAATTGATATGTGTTTATCAAGGGCACTAAATTATATATTCTGTAGCATATGCCATACAAATAATATTCATTGTTCATTTACAAGACCACACTGAAGACTTGCGTTCGATAATGCTATAGTGAGGAAATATTATTTGTGAAATATTTTAATTATGATAAACTATTTTACGTATAAAATAATTTATATAGTTTGCTTAGGTTTAGTACAAGATACTTCCTGCATAATCAAAAAAGCGTTTCATATTGTTTAAATATATAAAATATTTCAATTTATTAAATGATACAGATTTGCTACATTATTCTAAACTTGTTGGAAAGAGTTTCATAATTTAGGTATGATGCATAATGTTTCTTTCATTTTTTATTATAGTCGTGTTATTTTATCATGGGGAAAAACTTGCTGTTGTTTAACTAATAATAACACATTGCTCAGTGGTGCATAAAACAGGAATTTTAATATACATTTGTACATATTAAAATAAAATTCCCGTTTTATGCACCACTGAGCAATGTGTTATTATTAGTTAAATTTTACGGTGCAACTGTCCTGTTATTTATTTATCCTGTTATTTATTATTGCTGTTATTTATTTAAGGATGTCTTAATCTATTGCTTTAATAATTCATTAAATGATGTTTCGCGTGAATAAACTTGCAAATATTTGCCTACAACGTTAGGTTCATCGAATCTAACTTTATAAAAAAAAAATCAAATGCATTTTGAATGAAGATATTTTTTATAAAGTTAGTTTCATTTTCAAAACTGGTTTTGAAAGTAAAAATACCTTTTAAAAAATATCTGCAACCAAAATCGAAGTAAAAAAAGGAGCGATGTAAACATGCACCTTAACTATCCAAAAAAAGTACTTAGAAATAAGTCGAACCCCGTTAATACGCGAATCAGGGGTCCATTCAAAATTCGCGTATTAAACGGGTTCGCGTATTAACCGAAGATCGCGAATTTTCATTGAGTAGTCTATCTTATAACAAACTATGCGTAGAAAACACATTTTTTGTCAATTTTTGGCGTTTTTAAGACATAAAATGACATTACTTATTTTAAACATTATATGCGTATTAAGCAGGAACGTTTGAAAACTGAAAATTCAAATAATCATTATTTTCTCAAGTAAAATGACACATAAAATTGAATAAGACGAACACTAAAATTTCTGCTAACCATATTAACCAAAACTAGTGTTAACAAAATCGAAATCTTCGTTAGTTATACAGAACAGGTAGTGCGATAATTAACCGTATTGATAATAATAAAAATTTAATTAAAAAATTACTAAAATCAATAATGTTATATAAGAATTACTTTTTGGCAAACTAGCTATGAATTTTTGCCTGTTCGACATATGTTCACGCCATCACCATGATGCTTTCCGCGTTATTTAGGTAGTGGTACAGTTCGCTTGTTGAAGGTCCTTCTTCCAGTGACGACGCATATTTTCTTAGGAAAATGAAAGCCTCTGTAACTTTGGAGAAAGGGGATGATTCCGGGAGCGCAAGTTCATCATCTTCTTCCTCCTCATCCAGTTTGCCAGTTGGAGTTACATCGGCGATGATATCATCCAGACGTCTAAGTTCGGAGGTATCTAGATCTTTGTGGATATTTATGAACGTGTCTAAATCGAGAAAATTTTCCCTTACAGTTTCATGTGTGGCCAGCCAATTTTCTTCAACAAGGGTGCGTTTACTCTGCGTAAATAATGCTCTCGCTACTACCGAAATCCCTTTGTGAAAGCAATTTGTAATTGTTGTTGGTGTGACACTCTCCCATGCTGCAGTAAGTATTATGAAATTGATTGGACTGTAATTGGACGACACTCGTATCTAGAAAGATTGCCGCCGTGTTCCATTTGGTGAAGGTATCGCCATAGGACGCGAATCTTGTAATATTGAAATTTATTTTGATGCTGTTAATTATTTCTTGGTCCATTGGCTGGGTGACACTAGTCGAATTTGGAGGTAGAAATTCTACTTGAACATTATTCATGTCTTCGTTATCTTTATTAAAACTGGCTGACTCGAGCAGCCCGCGCCAGTGATAAATGAAACTTACATGAATGTAGCATGATTTTATACATTTGTATGATTTTATAAATTTAATTCCCTTTTTGACTACATTTATATTTTTAAATGACAAAAATTGCAAGAAAAGTATTGAATTTAAAGTACATTCTGCTTTACGTAATTTGATTTTTTGAGCCTATGCGCACAGAAAGAAAGCGAAACCGCGGTAAAACATTCAGGTTTTTACTAATTTCAAAAAATTTTGTATCAATTACTTTTTAATTTACATATTCTTAATAAGTGTCTCATGATAGGCCGAAATGCATAAGTTAAAAATCTCTAAATGCTGTATTTTAAAAAAATTTGAATTTCCATTAAAGTTTTACAATGTGGAAATTCAAATTTTTAATTTCCACATTATTTTTCAATATTTATTCAACAATTTGATGAACGTTGGTCTCAATTTTCCTATCCGTTCATAAAAGTTCCAAATATGAACTCTCCTAAAAATATTTGGAATTGCCTGTCTACTAAAAGGAGGTTTGCTTTATGTTACATTGTATAATATATATTGTATATATATATATATATATACGTAATATACATAATAAAATAAAATAAATGACTATATACTCTCCAAATGAAAACAGGTAATTTTAAAAGCAGACATAATGTCTTTAACTTTTGCACAATGCTAGTCTCGTCTCGCTTATGAGATTTCTTTGGGAGAGATTTGATTGGGCAGTCTTGGGCTACCCTCGGATCGGGGTCTAAATCTAGTCACTGTGTGTTTTTTTTTTGGGGGGGGGGCGGGGGATGCTTAATTCAATTGGGTTTAAATAATTGTTGTAAAAAAAAATTACATAATTGTTTGAATAATTGTTGTATAAAATGTTTCGGAAAATACTTCATCTAAAAACTCGTATGTTTAGAACTAAGCTCATTCGCATATTAAACATTGGTTTTTCTTTCTAGGGACGAATGAAATTTCGCGTATGTAACGGGTTCGCGTATTAACCATTCGCGTATTAAAGGGGGGAATTTTATGTGCGTAGGATAGGAGTATTTCAAGGGAGAAAAGAAAATTCGCGTATTAAGCGGTTTCGCGTATTAAGCGGGGCGCGTATTAACGGGGTTTGACTGTATTAAAATACAAACCAAATATTAGAATGTAACAACCCCATAGGAATAGGTCGCGAGCGTTTCGTCGGCCAGGTTCCCTTAAGGTGGGAACTGTTTTAGCCGATGTATTGTTAAGGCGCAACACTAGGCGCAGAAAAATACCCGGATGATAATGTAAAGTGTATGGAGGCGTTCTTTTCAAATTTTTCGCCCAAATTGTAATATTTTTACATGATTTTTTGCCCAAGATAGCTGAGGACGATCCACAACCGGCCCAGTTTTTACTTTTTCGATTTTAGTTTCAGATTTTTTTTAATTACTTTAATTTTCAAAATCTGTTTAAACCGGTCCTGAAATTTAAACTATCGTAATAAAAAAATATATAAACAAAATCGAAAAAGTAAAAACTAGGCTGGTTGTAGATCCTCGTCAGCTGTCCTATGCAAAAAAAAAAAAAAAAAAAATCATGTAAAAATATTAAAATTTGAGCGAGATATTTGAAAAGAACGCTCGCATAGACTTTACATTATCATCCGGGTCTCTTTCTGTGCCTAGTGAAGGGCCTTAATAAAGATTAAAAGCTACGAAGATTTCGGAGAATCTCCGAGATTCAATTATTCTATTCCACATCGGAATGAATGGAATTATTCTATTCCATTCAATCACTTCAGGACCTACATTAATGATCGGCAAGGTGTCGGTGATCATCGAATGAGTTCACGTATCACTAAATCAAATTATTATACATTGGATTGAGTGTTTATTACAAGGTTTTCTACACTACTGTAGATATGTAACAACAAAAATTCTTCCATTTCAGTTTCCCGCCCTATCTTACATACCTGTTTAAAGCATAAATTTTTTAGGTAATGTGTACATATGATCTTTTGAATATGATATATATATAATAGTCCATTAAACAAATACTATTCAAATTCGTCATTTTTCTTTGAAAGAGACATTTTTCAATATATTTTTGCGTGAAATGTCGAGATTTTTTTAATGTACTTCCGACACTCTTTTAAATTATAGAAAAAAATAATAAATAAATCTCTTATAATAGGTAAACATATTAAATAAGAAAAAGAATCTCAACTTTTATTTTTTATTAGACTGTTTAAGATATTTTTATTGAACCTGTATTTAATTACATTTAATTAAATAAAAAATTCACTCATTAGACATGAATATATGAAAATGTCATCATAAATAATATTCGATGAAAATAATAATGATGGTACAATTGAAAATAATAAATAAACCTGCGGGGTTAATCACTTTTATTCTAATTACTAGTGCTATTTTGACAAAAAAGTTATTCTTTTGGCCCTTCGGGATGAGGGAATTTTATTTAGCTGTTAATCTATTATCACCGGTTTCTTAAAAAGGAAATTTTTTGCATTCGTATCGCAAAAATACTCTGATTAAACAAGATAAACTTTACCATTAAAAATAAATGGTGGTAACAATGAAGATTCTGAACACCTTAAGTGGCATGTATACAGATAGCCCTTCTCCAAGTGTTTTAACTGGTTAATGAAAATATGCGTTTTTATTTTCATGTTTTTAAATAACTCCAAAAAAGAAGAATCTTGTAATGCGTAAATTTATTTTGTGAACGGATAAAACTATCAAACAAAAATGATGATTCTAAATTAACTTGTAAGGATATTGTAAAGGCCAAATTTAACTGCACGTAACACATACGTCATTCTGCGAATGGCAACATTTTTTAAATTTGAAATGAAATTTCGAAATTGTAATTTGTGCTACTGCAAATTTTTAAGCTTCGAAGTATCGCACATTTTCAATTTTTACACCGTCTTATAGGAGAAAAAATGTACTTTTAAATGCATTTAGTTGAAATATGTATCTTAATTTATTTTTGAAACATGTATTTTTTGTAGTTTTTAATACCTTTTTTTCTATTCGTGACAACAAGAGTACTCCATTTCTATTAAATGCAAGGAAAAAAATAATGTTACGTTTCCGTTTTCTCATTAAAAGAGATTTTTTTTATTTAAATACGTGCTGTGTCAAAAATGTCACCTGTTTAAAATTTAATGAAATGTAATTTCATTTGCATGTTAAAGAATACAAACAGTTTACTATCTGTTTGAGCTAATGGCATCAAAATTTCCAAAATGACCAAATTAAAATATCATTTTTTAAAAAGTTGAATACAGATATAAGAAGGTGCACATAAATATATGTAAATTTTGAATGGTAAAAAATGATGTCAGGTTTAGTTTTCACGTGGAAAAATCTGTGTGATTGAGCAAAGAAAAATAAATTCTGCTTTTTTTGGAATACTAACATAAGAGTCTTAATTGATAACTTTATCATTATAATAGATCTTTATTATTTTTTACTATTGGCATGTTCGATTAAAGTTTAAAAATTTTCAGAACTGAGTTATGTAGACAGAGTACTTTGTTACTTTTGGTTTAATTATCCTTTTTTAAGAGCTAGACTTATAAATATTAGTTGCATTTTATATTGTAACTCATTTTCTACGTTTATTATCAATCAATGAAACACCTGCTTCTGAAACACCTTAAATATTTTCTTTCGTCGAAATCCGGCGGGTTCTACTTTTTTTATTTAAAAGTGAAATATATTCTCTTCTATTACTCGTTTTAGTTTCGTTTTGTAATAAATAATAATAATAATAATAATAATAATAACGACGTCAAAAATGGATTCGAACTCGGAAGATGCGATTCCTAAATCGTGTAATTCCTTTGGCCAATCAGCTATGCCCTTTACTACTCAAGTCTCAGTAATCCAAGGTCTACAGATTGTGGTTCGTCGAATTATCGATTAATTGGAAGTATTAGGTTATATATTACAATGCTATTCAATACTAAATATTAATACTCCAAAATATAAATGATAGTTCATTTACCAGCCTAAGGTTTCTCAATTCGGTATTAAGTGTCAATAATGAACTGACTGATAAATCAGGCTTTGCTGTTTCTTCAAACAGAATATTATATGTAATGTAAAGTTTTACTATACGTTAAATTCTTCTAGGAAGGAACCAAACTTTTTTTATATTATTTACTTACTCATTTTAATATAAAATATCCTTTTAACTTCTGTTGATGCATATGCCCTTTAAAAATTAATTCAATATTTCATGACTAATTTTCACTTTTGTGTAAGAATTTTATTTACTACTAGCGGCCTTCGCCCGCTACGCTGGTCGGTTTATCTAAAGAAAACTTGAAGAACACGAAATATCAATTCTATTATATTCGAAAGAGTGTACCATCATTAAAATGTACTTGAAACTATTTTTTCCTATTGACCGTAACGTGATGGAATACTTTTTATTTATTGAACCTGTTATTAAACTACACATCCGGTTTTCAGAAGTTTTTAATTGACTTGACAAAATTATGAAATATTTATGTATTTTAAATTTCAAACTATTTGGTTGGGTAGTTTTTGCTCTATTATATGTGGATAGACAAACGGACGGACAGACTGAACGATGACTATAACTTGCTGTAATGATGTATGCAACATATATCAATTTCATAAAATACTAAAAGGTTTAATACTATTAAAATGCGCACCAAACAATGTCTCAATATATAATTATGCAATGGAATACTTTTGTGTGGCCCTGTAAATCAATAAGAAATATTACTTGCACCACAGATTGTACAGAATATATATTATAGTATATATTTCATAGATAATTATCAACTTTTTGTGTTCAAAAGAGTGTAGGGCCAATAAAATGAAAACTTGAAACTTTTTTTCCCAATTGGCCGTAATGTACCGGAATCCTTTTGATTGTCCCTGTAGTTAAACTATGCATCTAATTTTCTTAAAATTTGAAATGAGAAAATTATCTAATAATTATATATTTTAAGTTTCAAACGATGCGACTGGACAGTTTTTGAGTTGTTATATGCGGACAGACGGACAGACGTAAGGACTGACAGACGGACGGACGGACAGACAAATGGGCAAATCGGGATCCCGGGATTTTTTCCCTTCAATTCAAAACAAACGCGACGTTTCTCCGTTTCCAGGATTGGAGGAGATAGCGTCACATACATACATACGGTCGGATTTTAATAATGTAGATGGTTTGGTTTAATATAGCAAATTTTGTCTTCTTTTCAATGAAAGATTTCAGAATTCGTGAACAATTTTTAAAAAATTTCAAAATGACCAGAGATTTTTCGCGTTTAGGATGATTTTTAACAGATCAAGTACACATTGAACGTGTTAGCTACTTAATGAATATTTTTAGACATAAAAATATAAAGTTTATCTTTTAGTGTAACCTTACCCGCACTTTTCTTAATTATATTAATCAACTAATTAGTTTCTTATTACACGTAATAGTTTTTAATTTGTTAATTTTTATTCAATAATTTAATAAAAGTGAAAATGTTTAGCGAAAAACATTACAATTTCTAATTTCATGATTAAAAAAATGTATTTAATTAATTGAAGTGTAACGTTTCTGAAATATAAAAACAAAGATATTTCAGTTTATAAATTTATTTAATCTTTTCTTTGATATTCGAGACTGTCAAATATCTATTGAATATCTCGAAAACTACTTAATTATTTATTATAAAAATAAAGTCTTTTTTTATTAACTTGTTTTATCTAAATGTTGCAAGCAATAATTATACATTGTAACATGTTTTTCGAATTGGAAAGTAATTTTATCTCTTTATCGGAAAATATTATAACAAGGTGATTTTTATAAGTTTCTCCGTTTATTTTTAATGTTTATTATTTTATAAAAATAATGTAGACACAATTCATTATCTCTAAACTATGTGCTTGGCCACTTTTTTCCGTTGTTACGAAAATATTTAAAGACAAGCAATTGTTTATGCAAGTAGATAAATAAAAGATAAATTATCCTATTAAACTATAAATGTTTTAGATACACAGTGTTAATGCACACTATCTATTAAATCGGAGTTTTTTTTTAAGCATCCGGGTATCTTCTTATTAATATATCCTCAGTAAGGGAGAAAATAATTAATGTGATAATCAAGAGTAAGTGATCAATACAATTTTTTCAGTATAGTTAATCGTATATACGTACATTTATTCTGTTCATGCGTTAGATAATTAAAGAATATTATTTTGCATGGAACTACCGTATAGTTTACAGAATGTTTTACATTTTATATTTACCATAAAGAATGGAAATAAACCCTTTAAAATATAACTTCAAATATGCTTCTATTTGGACGAAAGATACTATTGATATTGTGGCTTTTGCCACTTTAAAGTGATTTAGATTTGCAGCTAAGAACATAAATGTGGTGAACTTTTATTACGGTCGCTTTACTAATATTATCACAAAGTTTTATTGAAATGTTCGATAAATTGAGTATCCCAATAATTTACATCTACATTTTAGTTCACACACGTAAGTTTTTTTTTCTTTTTGCATTAGATATTAAATAAAACAAAATACGAATACTGACTTGAAAACATGAAAATTTTCTGGATTTTTTTTTTATTTAGATGCAAGGTTCAGCTAATGTTACATCTGTTGACGCTTATGTGTGCCAAATCAGTTCAACTGCCATGTTCAAATCTGATTATATGTCTTCAAGTTTTTACGAATGGTTAACAAACTGATTTTATTAATATAAGAAGTTTCAAGAGTGTTCTCTTGAATTCCATTGATGTGTATTTAACATAAAGAACGTCTCGTCTGGTACATATCTTATATTGACTTACACATATATTTCATTTCTTTACTACATCTACAGTTATTGATGTTTTAAAGCAGCTGAAAGCTGAAACCAAATACAGGAATGTTATGTGATCGATAATTAAATTTTCAGACCGATATGTAATTCACTTATTATGATTTCACAATATGTATCACATGACATATTTCTTCTTATTTCAATATTTTAACTACAACAGTTTATTTATCAGGATTGAATTTGAAAATGTAACATGTCTATATAAAGACAGTAGATCTGTTTTATTAGAAACTTTCTTGAGCACTTATATGTATTCTACTTAAATTAGTTTATATACAATCGACTGTCGTTAATTCGAAATCGGCTAAATCGAATCTTCGCTTAATTCGAACTTAACATTAAAAAAGGAAATTTTCAATGGCATAATAATGTTAAACATTTCCATTTATTCGAACTTATTCTCTCTTGAGTACGTTTAGTTCGAACTAACAAGAATTCCATTTTTTTCATTTTTCCTTTTTTCCTCGGACTTCAGATTCTCGAAATATCTTTCTTTTTTTTCATTTTTGACAAAATTATTCTGAACTACGTACATTTCATTTTCTTCCATTTTTGAAGGCAAAAATAAATAAATAAAACAACAAATAAGCCATAATAATGAAAAAGCGACAAATAATTAACAATTCTCCAGTGGATCAAGTGATCTTTGGTGCCTCTAGTCTGCTGCTGGCCATGTAGGGAGATGCGAAATAATTCACACTTAGTGCTAAAGTATCTTTTGGGAAAGTGAAAGATATTGTTTCTTTAAAATATGGCTTCATATGGAAGTTATAAATCCTAATCTAGAAAGTAAAGTAGAAATTATAAAAAAAGGCATGATGTGGCCGATCGAAGACAGAGATCATTGGTAAATATGGAATAACATAGAATATGCTATCTATTTACTTAAATAAAAAAAGAATTCGTCCTCAAGCCATAAAAAAAGGAAAGATTTGCTAAAAGATGAAAACGTATGAGAAAAGCAGCTGATGAGGATTTAGAGGAAACTTTGCTGTTATGGACAAAGCAGGCATTGTCAAGAAATATACTTTTGAGTGGGACTATATTAGAAACAAAAACAATTAAAAAAAACCTTCATTTTATCAAGGATTTAAAAAATTTAATTAATCCCATTCTTAAGAATTTAATTGCTGCGAAAAATGGCTGGCACGTTTTAAGTACCTAAATAATACAAAGGTATACAAAGGTATACAAAGCTGTGTGTGGTGAAAGTGTTACTGTAGACCTTACTGTATGCAATAAATTCTGCGTAAAGGTACTTGAAATCCTTTATACTTATACAATGAAAGACACATTTAGTGCCAATGAAAGAGGAATACTTTATAACAGACAGAGGACTGAGACGAATAGGGTTTCGTCAGATAAACGAAACTCTAAAAGTTTTACTATAAACAATATTGAAAAGAAGAGGATTTTGCAGCAAGGTAGTTTCAACACTAGAACGCCCATAAATTTTACTCAAGCTTGATGATAATATTTTTCACCAGAATTTATATTCAAAATTAATTAATTATTTTATTTAACGTTAATCTGTGTGGATTAAAATTTAATTATTTCATGAATTTTTTTTTGTTTGAATTGAAATTCAATTACATGGTTTGAGTCGATACAACTGCTTCCGGAAGTTCTAATATTAAAATAGTTTTTAATCAAATATTATTTTTCTTGAAAATTAAAGCTATCTAGATTGAATAATTGCGGCATATAATTTGAGATGTATAAAATATACACTAATTTTGCGTTAGAGACTATCTTTTATGTTTTAAATTAAATGAATTTATTCTGTTTCTCGAAAGTCTTTATTCCAGTTGAAACATTTTGTGTATTAAAAAGTGAAAAAACTAAAAACATTAAGAAAAAATCGTTATTCTAAGAACATGCTGGTTTAAATCTCTTATTTACTTATGTCACGCCTTATGTATCGAAGATATTTACTCCAGATTAAACTTTCTCAAAGAAGATTTCTTTCAACAAATCCAAATGTTTTGTAAAAACGGTGTATCTTCTTACAGCAAATTTAAAATATTTGTATTTCTCTTTCAAAATATTTGTATTTCTCGTTGATTAGGAACTCATCTAAATTTCTTATTCTACTATTTTGAATTATTCATTATTTTCTCGTCTTGATCAGGAGTACAAATGTTTTTTTGACTTGCTTATGGAATAATATATATAAATATTTATTGTATAAGGTTTTAAGTGAGAAGAAATTTGTTACTTTTAAAGGTTTTCAGGGGAAGTCTTTGTTAAACATAATTTTTTTGTTTGTAAGCACTTTATTTTCTTATAATCTTTCACTTTCTACTTAATTGTTAACAAATATATTTTAATACTTTCCATTTGAATTTTTTTAAATATATTCCATTTCTCACACTCTTTATGTTTCCGTCAGTGCTCTTTTTTTCATTAATATACGGCTTAAAGTTTTCAAACATGAATGAGATTCATTGAAGAGTGTTCTTTATTGAAAATAATGTCGCTATTATAACTCTCTTATATGGAGATACAAAATAATTCATTTATATTAATAGCCTATACGTAAAAACTGTTTGCGGAGAATTTTATTTAAATTGCCATAGATATTCTATTTTGAGAAATAAAAAACTTATTTTCTTATATATTATTCTATTATACTGTTCGTGTTGGAAAATGATTTATGTTATGTCATTGATTCACAAATTTTTCGTTCTTTTATACTTATGAAAATGGACAAATTATTTACAGAGAGTATTCATTTCCATTACTAACACAGCACTGATAGTTTTACAGGTATTTTTTCTAAAAATTTTTCATCACAGTCATTAACTCAAGTGTTTTAGAAATTCTTCTTTAAAATATGTGATTGGGACTTCTGAGATCTGCATATTGAATTTAAATATAAGAATGGGAAAAAATAGTTAATAATTATAAATAGGGAAGAAATTTACAAAAGATTTTTAAAAATTATATATTTTTTATACATTTATTAATTGACGTTTGGGGAGGTTAGATTTGTAAAAACTTCAATAACTTATCTTCATCAATAGACATTGCATTATCGTTAAGATGGAAAAATTATTGTTAAATTAATTTCGAATGCATTTTACAACATAGTGCGACCGACTATCTAATGGTTCATTAAAAAAAAAATCCATTAAAATTTCGGCTCAGTAATGTTGCCAACAGCTTTTGCTCTAAAAATTGCATTAAAGTAGATGTAGTAAAAAAATTAAATAAAATTTTACTGCAATTTTTACGGCAAAAACTGCTAGCAACATTGCTGTCAGCAAATTTCTTTATTGTCTTTGCTTTAAAATATGTGTTGAAAAAGGATGAGGCTATATAAGAACAAATGTTTTGATGAAAAGATTGACAAAAAGTAAGATAAAACTATCAACAAATGCATTTCTAGAACTCTTTAGTACTCTCAAAACTAAGCATAGAATATAAGTTATTCGTTAGAATAATATATTTTTTTAAAACAAAGAAATTTGATTGAATGCTTTAAGTACTTAATGCTTTAGATCTACAACTTCTCAAAATTAAGCATAGGATATGAATTATTCGCTAGAATAATATTTTTTAAAAAGGCATAGAAATTTGATTGTATGCTTTAAAAAAGGCTCTGGAACCCTAATAAAAATATCAAAGTATAGGTCCTAAGAGAAAAAACTAAAACTCAACATTAACATTGTGTACTGATAAGGTGGGAGTGATATATGTATGCCGAACAAAAAATTCAAGGTGGACTCTACGGGATCATAGCTGTCCCGAGAGTCTAGAATGTAAGAACGTGTGAATTACTAAATGAAAAAAGAGATCAAAAAATGAAATGTGGATTAAGATGAGACAATTTAATAACAATTTGGGGTGCAAAAACTTCAAGGTAGACTGTACCGGATTCCAAAAAGTCAAGAAATCATTTCTCGTATAGCTAGATATGAAATATGTTTTATAGTTATAAAAGTAAAGGGAGGACGCTGAAACAATGTTACAGAAAATTGCAAGCTATTTGGATAATTTTTAAAGAAAATGCACAAAGGAACCCAAAAAAAGTCCTAACTTGGGCGCTAACATGAAAAAAAATGTTTAAATTAGTATTTCGCGCTTTACATCTGTAATTATTCGAAATTAATCATAAGGTAGGAATTAATCGTTAAAATAATATTTTGAAGACATGCACAGATTGATTGAGTAAATGTTTATAAAAAGTGCCCTTGTTCCCCAATAAAAATATGAGAGTGCTGGTCGTGGAAGAATAGTCTAAGAACCAACTTTAAAAATTTACACAGAAAAAAATTGAACACGGTGAAAAAATTAGAGAGTGAAGTATGTTTGCCTAACAAAATGTTCAAGGAGCCCTGAGCTGGGGCCCATGATTTTCCAGGAGGCCACAGTGTCTTATATGAAATGTCAAAACTTATAAATATCTAAATAGATAAAAAATATTAAAAATGAAGATCGGGTTAAAAAGAATCAATTTATTAACAATTTATTACAACAAAAATTTCAAAGGGCTCTGTACCGAGTTCCGAGGGGCATTAATTTATATCGCATGCAGTTGGGTATAAAAATGTTTTTGTAGATATTAAAATAAAGGCAGGACGTTAACACTATGTTAAATAAAATTGCAAGCAATTTGGATCATTTTTAAAGAAGCTACGCCAAGAGCCTCAATTTTTGAGGCCCAAGCCTGAAGTTTGAGAATTTTTTTTTCATTCATGTAGTAGCTGGAAGACCTAAGACGATTTGAAAAAAAAAATGTTATTGAATCGGACCATTTTTTAAGAAGCTATAATAGGAGACCCCAGAGGATCAACTGATAGTTAAAATCAGGGTCCTTACATGAAAACATCTCAAAATGCCTGTTTACACAGCGCTTTAGATCTGTAATTAGTAAAAATTATGCTTAGGGTATGAATTTTTCGTTGGAATAATATTGTTTAAAAATGCACCAATAGATTGAGTAAATGTTTTAAAAAAGGGCCCTAAGGAATACCAGGATGGTTATTCTGGATGAAGAGTCAAAGATTCGACTTTAAAATTTTGCACAGAGTAGTTGAGAAATTTAGGGCGGGGATCTGCTTGGTGCACAAAAATTTCAAAAGGCTCTGGGCTGGGTCCTATCATTCTCTAGGTGACCACAGTGTCTTATATGGAATATAAAAATTTGAAAACACTTAAATGGAACAGGAATGCTAAAAATCAAGATAGGAATAAATGGAACAACTTACAAATAATTTATCACAAATACTTCAAGGGACCCTGTATCGGGCTTCGAGGCACCAGAAATTAATTTTGCATATAGTTAAACACAAAAAACTTTTTGTAGTTAATAAAATAATGGGAGGAAGTTAAAACTATGTAAATAAAATTGCAAACAATTTGGATCTTTTTTAATGAAGCTTCACCAAGAGCCCCAAAGTACGACTAATATTCGAAATTGGTAGTAGATAAAGTCTGACTTTTTTTTGTCATCTATGTAGTAGCTGGAAAACCTAAGAAATTGTTAGAAAAAAAAGCTAGTGAACCGGATTATTTTTAAGGAAGCTATAATAGGGGAAACCAGAGGGGCCAACATTATAGTTGAAATGATAAATGAAATTATGGCCCTAACATGAAAACATCTTAAAATGTCTTAGTACATAGCGCTTTAAATTTTTAATAGGGTATGAATTAATCATTGGAATAATATATATTTTTTAAATGCACCAACTGATTGGGTAAATGTTAAAATAGTGGCCCTAGTTCATGAATAAAAATATCAGGATGTTGGTTCTGAAAGAAGAGTTCAAGACTCAACTTTAAAATTTTGCACTGAGACGGTAGACAATGAGAAATTTTGGGGGTGAATAATATTTGGCACACAAAACGCTTAAGGGCCCTGGGCCAAGACTTGTGGTTCCTTATTGGGCACCAGTGTCGTATATGGTATGACAAAACTTCAAAATATTTAAATAGAATAGGAGTTTCAAAACTGAAAATCGGATTAAATGGAAGCAATTTATATTAAAAAAAATATCACAAAAACCTCAAGGAGTCCTGAAACGGGCCCGAATGGTCCTGGGTCATAACTAAAAGTAAAAAGGCGAGAATTAATATGTGGAAAATGGTCTCTCAAAACGAATAAGATTAGATGAAAAGTTTTAAAGTTATTAACAGTTTAGTGCATAAAAATTTTAAGAGGGCCCAGGGCCCCTGGACTTTAAAATATTAAAGATCTGAGGCTCAGGTGCATCAGGACCTGTCTTGGACTATCTGCACATAAATTTTCAAACTTGTGCGAGCGATAGATTTTGTTAGCCATCGCAGGCACACACAGACACAGACACATACAGTGAGAGCGATTTGTTATTTTATGAGTATAGATAATAGTTTACAACTGGTTGATTGCTAAAGAAATATGCTTAACACTATGTATATGTTTGTACAAATTGTGCAAAAACTTAAACTGACGAAGCAATTTCTTTTCTGTATGTTATTTAAAATTGTATAAAGTAACTTTATCAGTGTGTGTTATTTCTCTAATAGTATTTTCAAAACATTTAATTCCTTTAAAAAGTAAATCCACGCTACTGATATTCAATTTTTTTTTAATTTTTCCTAAGATACTATTTACGATTTGGTATTTGAAAATTATACTGTAGACAAATTAAAAATATTAAACATACATAAACATAATTCTAAAAACATTTAACGAGAAAAAAAGTTACAAATTTTCAAAGAAATAATTAGTATCATAATAAGCTGATTTGTTTTCTTTAGAAAATGTGCTGCATTATTATAATATAAGTTTTGTCATTTTATTTCACTTCATTGCCTTGTTGCCCTGTTAAAAAAATCCAGAAATATTGCAGAAAATTATTATGAGAAAATCATTATTGATATGCAAATAATAAAATAAAAGTATTATTTAGAAAGATCTTTGAATGAAATTCTTAATTAAGAAACTCAAGCAATATACATAACAACAAATATTTTGTTAAAGATAAAAAGAAAATGTTGACAGCAATTGTGTATCTATTCAGATCTCCTTTTGGATTAGAAATAAATGAAGACAAGTTCATTTAAAGCTTGTCATATTCAGATATATTTTTATATCTTGTGATGACATTCATATGTTTTCTGGAATTTATGTATTTTCTTTGTGCTCTATTAATAAGAGAAAAAAATTCTAACATTGTTGCTGCTCGCAGCAAGCAATCAAAATGCAGATATTTTATATCGTTTATAAGTCATAGCTACTATCACTTTCTTATTTAAATAGTCATCATTTTATTGTTTCATTAATCACTTTCTAGAGAAAAAATATGACAAATACCTTTTTATAAAATAATATATTATTTTGAAGGAAAGCGATATTCCGATAATAATATGTACACTGTAAAAAAAAAGGGTCGATATACTAAAAAAACTTTAGTGATCCTTGTAATTACTAAAAAATTTTAGTAATCTTAGTCGGCTACAAGAAAATCTTTAAGAATTATTAGAAAAAAGTTAGCAACGAAGAGAGTTAATAGTTTTATATTTTTAATAACTATTACTAAAACTCACTTGGTGTGGCCTTGATAGCATAGTGGTTGTAGTAACGGACTCCAGACTAAAAGGTCCCGGGTTCGATACTGGCCACCGCCAAATACGCCCCGAATGTATGTATCGAAGTACTCGTTAGTAAAGGGATTATGAAAATCCTGTCGGAGCAGTTAGCATTGTTTGGTGCTGCCATCTATTGCAGTTTTGCCGAAAATCTTCCGCTTCAGAAGTCTGGATGCAGCTCGAAGGAACCCCCTGCCCTTCGGGCGCACGTAATGGTTATTAAAAACAATTTTGGAGCTGTTACTAAAATTTGCTTCGTGGCTCATGCTAAAAATTTTTAAGTTAGTTATACAAAAAAAAATTTGTTCAGTTTACAAAAGAAATGCTTGTTTCACTTGCAAAAAAAAAGAGTTTGTAATGGTTACTAAAAAATTCTGTGGAATACAAATTTACTAAAAATTTTTTAGTAACCTCTTGAATTCTTTTTAGTCTATGCATAACAACAGATAACTGAAAATAACAACAATGATTACAAAGCACAATACTTTTAAGCCGTCGTTTGTAAAAAGTTCAAATATCAGAACTGTAATTAAAATGTCTATTAAAATGCTTTAATTTGGCGAGACCTTTGATTATTGAAAATTCGCCGCTTTCATTTACGATTAATAAGAAGCGCGAACTAGTGAATTTAAGAACAAATTCATAATTTTTATCAGGTTTATGTCTTAGATCGTGGCATAAAAACATTAAATTATTTAAAATTTGTGAATTTTATATTAATGTTAAATTACAAAGTGATAATATTTGTGTAATATTACACGCTTTATTTTTAATTTATATTTTCTAACTAGCGGCCTTCGCCCGCTACGCTGGTCGGTTTATCTAAAGAAATCTTGAAGAAGTAGTTAGATAAGGTTCAGACATACATTAAAAAAAAAAAAGCAAGTCGATCATTCAAAAAACGTTGGGAAATATCAAATATTTACTGTAATTTTTTAAGAAAAACAAAGTTTCGAAAAAAAAAATTAAATCGAAAAAAAAATTACACTGACATATTAATGCAAGGAAATTTTCCCAGAGAGAAAATTCGCCTTGAATACAATATTTCAAATTCTTTTAATTGCTTATAGGCGTTAATGCCAACATAGTGAAAAAAAATTCCATGCTGGGAATCGAACCCGGGCCATCAGTATGGCGCACTGACGTTCTACCGACTAAACCACATGGAACGACAGCCAGCTTGAAACTTTCTCATACTTAAGTAGACTGGCGAAAACATAACGATAGCGCGTTTTAAAATCGCACAGTGACATCTATTGGATTTTATATGTACTAAAAAACGTGAGCAGCGCACCTAATAGTTTCTTTTGTTTCTTTTTGTTACTTTTTTGTCTGTTGTCCGATTTTGATGAAACAAAGCCTATACACTGCCCGGGAGTGTGCATTCTTCATTAGTGAAAACCGCATAAAAATCCATTCAGTAGTTACGAAGATAACCTCGAACAAACAGACAGACAGACAGACAGACAAAAAATTCAAAAAAAAATTTTTTGTGTTTCATTGGTTTTCTTTTATCGCCCTGACTCCATTTTTGTCAATTATCTTCAATGTACAGACACACCGGGTCCTACTGTTTTATTATATGTATAGATTTTACATGTTAAAATATTTGCTGTTGCAGTTTCAGAGCCAATTTGATATATTTTTGTGTATAAATAACTTCAGTATTTTAAAACTCGCATATACTTATAAATATTGAATCTGTCCCTTAATATAAAATTTTATCTAGAATATTATTTTAAGTGATAATTTAAACCATCAATATTTATTTCAAAATTAAAATGCCATGTTATTAAAGAATACGAATGTATTATTTTTATCTAAGTTCATTGTTTGAGAGATGAAACGCTATTTTAAAATTTTTCTTTATCTTTGAAATAAGTGTTCATACTTTTTAAGAAATAACTGGTGCAACATAATGTTTACACATAAAACATGTATTTTGACGATCACCACAACAAAACACACAATATATCGCGTATCTTAATACAATCGTGGCTATATTTTCAGTTCAGTAACCATTCTTAACAATTTCAGTTGACAAAAAAAAAGTATCGCCTTCGCAAGACGTAAAATAAAAACGATTAAATTAAAACCATGGAAGTAGTGATAAAATGAAATACTCTCGCACCTTTGAGTTTCGAAGTAAATGAAACTCAATCTTGATTTTGGGTTTGTTTAAACGATCATAATTGGATCATTTTCCAGGTACAGTCACAGGAGAATTATTAAAAGTTTTTTCGGGGAATGGGTTCAGTAGATTTACATTTAAAAGCAGTCACCAACATTCGGTTTGATCATCGTCTTAATCATCGTAGGATCTAAATACTACCTCTGACAATAAAGTTCGGTGAATAGTCTTGTAACATTAATGTAGATGATATAGTAACGAAAATTACGATACCATCTTTCAAAATACTCACTTCCCATAACTATGCACCACTGAGATCTGCTATACATGGCCTGGAAAATTCGCAAGAAGTGTTCTTTTGGGATGAAGTTCAAAAGCTTCGTTACGTTTCGTTGGATGTCAGCAATATGGTCAAATCTATTTCAAAGAGAGTTTAAATCGTGGAAATATTAAAAAGTCTGGAGGATTGAGATCTGGCAGGTATGGTGGATGCTAAATTATCACAACTCTTTCGGTGTCTTGCAAATCTTAAAAACCAAACTTTAAACTGATCTTTTGTTTTTCCATTTTCCTCTTCTCAGTTAAGAACCAACACATTGAACAAGCACTTTGTAAAGCACGTTTTACGCAGAGAATAAACGATGCTCAAGTGAACATCGGTCGGGAAAGATGGTCAATACTTGCCTCTAAGTAGCTACAGCGTTTTATTTTCCCAGTGTTTCTAGATCGGCCGTTCTGAATTCATTCTCGGAACTTTATTGTCAGATGTAGTAAATATTTTTACTAGTCTGTTCTATTATGTGTTTGTAGAAGCAGGATGTAAAGAACATTATTTATCATTCGTATGGAAGATTTTGAGTTTTGAGCTGTAGAATTCAGTTCAATACCTCGTGTCATGAGTTACTTCTACAGGAATCAATCTGATAACAGGACGTAGAAATTCCCCATTTTCCATTTTTACCTTTGCTAATCCTGCATTTTCGCCTTTAGAAGGATTATGTTTAATAACTTTGCAATTGGCCATTCAAGTTTCTTCAAATTTTCACTAGACACTAGAATAACATCGCCAACCTGTATCAGTCTCTGATTTTTGTCAAATTTCGAAGATTGTAACCCAAATTGATTAAATAACCCAAACAGTCAATAAGGAATATTTTTCGCATATCTTGTTTAATCACTGTTTATAGGCATGTCTCTAATTAATTGACGATGAATCCAAAATGTCAAGATCCAGAATACTTGATTTTCTAATGCCTTGTAAAAACATAGAAGGAATAAGTGGTGTCAAATCATTAATTTCTTAGTAATGTAGATTAAAGGCCGCTGATTAACGATACTCTCAGAAACGCAAATAACAGTCTGTAATTCATCTAAATTTACAGAGCTTTGACCTAAGACTTTTTAAAGGGTCCCTTTTACTATACCTTTCAAGTTTCCAAATAATCTTCTGAGCTGTACTGTACCGAGAAATAACATCCCAATTGATTTTCTTAAGGAAATTTTTAGCACCCGTAAAATTCTTTCCATTGTCAAATATACTGTTGCAGGTCAACAATTTATACTATAAATCCTCTAAAAGCTTGTACAATAAATATCAGTCGATAAAGATGCAGTTATCTCTAAATGTATGGCTCCATACAGAGCACATGTGAAAATAACGTTTTTGACCTTCTTCTAAGTTTTTTGACCTTCTCGAAGAAATAAAGGACCGCCGTAAACAGTTCTTAAAACCTCGAATACTGCTTTTTCGTGTATGCGTTCGTCAGGAAGGGGGTGCTTCTATAATCGATTTAGGTCTCGAATTAAATCTTTTACAATGTCCACAGTTTTTAATTATCTTTCTATTAGTATTCCAGCATTTCAAAATCTAAAAGTCTCCTCTTAACTTTCTCATCAATATTTGGGTACCAGTATGATTTAAACTAAGATGTCTTGTCACGTTCCACTTTACAGTTAGTGAAAAGTCTATAAATCCAAGCAATATTTCGGATCTATTTGTTGTACGACGAACATCTTTTGTAGATTTTTTCAATTGGTTCTTCATGATTTGTAGTGCTAAAAGCAATTTTACTCTTTTCGGAGTATACTGTATTGAAATATGGAAAAACGTTGATTTTCAGCGGGTTTTTTTTTGTCTTCGAAATTATTCCGGTCCCTCTCACCATTTAGATTTCGCAAAAGTTTCTGACTACAACAACGAAAAGAGTAGTTTTCTGCATTTAATGATCCTGGAATGTCATTCCGATTTTCGGATTTAGTCAGAGATCATATTTCTTTAACTCTATTGAAAAGAAAAGGAACACGGTTTCCAGTTCTTTTGATCCAATATAGAAAACTTGCTGAATGAGACAAGAAAGATTTTGGAATAAGTTTCAGTTGAAGATCATGCATAATAATCTATGCAAATATATAGCTCTTATATTACATGGAAGTAATTCAAATTGTGGAAGAGAAATGGCTTTCCTACTCAGCATCCCTCGAAATTTTCAATTTTCAACATTCGTGAAGGAGAATCTTTGGTTCCAAGTTGACAGGATACATGAAGCGACTGAAATCGAAAATTCTATGAACGATACACAGAATTATACTTTTCGTTACAATGGTGAAGTCTTAAAACATTTTCATAAATCTATATTCAAATTACCAAGTTTTGAGCTCCCCATTAAGTCAAAATTTGTAGATCATTTGGAATCATCAACCATCATTTGTAGATCAAATGATGGTTCATGGTGGATGGTCCAACATCTCCCACTTAAACTTGACCAGTTCCATGTGTATGACTCTAGAGATGTGCGGACGCGCGTTATCATAGAGCAGAGTCACACCCTCCCTGAGCAGCCCCGGTCTTTTGTTCTTGATGGACCTGCGTAGCCGTCGTAGTGTCTCACAGTACACACCGGAGTTGATGGTTTTTCTGTGCTCGAGGAATCCCACAAGTAGCAGTCCTTTAACGCCAAACAAGACGGTGAGCAACACCTTGCCTGCTGACGGCTTTTAATTTTTTAGATGGGAGGTGATGACGCTTCCACTGCATGTTGTCCCGCTTTGTCTCTGAATTGCAGTGTTGACTCTAGGTCTTATCATTTGTGACGATCCACTCCATGAAAGTGGAGTCTACCTGATACCGAAACAGATGTTGCAGTGCTAGCCCCATACGCAGTTCCTTTTGCTGGTCGGTGACCTGCTTCGAAACCCAAGCGACACACACCTTCCCATATCGCAACCTGTCGTCAATAATTGTCCATACAGTTCCATAGCTGACATCTACCTGACATCACCGCCAACATTCGCAATGTGACACGCCTATCAATTCTCACTAGATCCTTGTCGATGAAATCGTTCGTGATGACAGCGTTTGGCTGGCCTGGTCTCGGGTCATCACCCACACTCTCACGGCCTGCACGAAAACTGGCACCCCATTTTCTGACAGACTTGTCGGAGACACATTTCTCCCCGTAAACTGTGACCATCCGGCGATGAATAGCTGCCGGTTTCTTCCGCTGTCGGAAATCAAATAACGCCTCGCTGCTCCTCAATCGTCGAATTTTGCAATGTGAACGCCATCCTGTTCTCATACGGACTGCCGCATCATTTGGACGCTGCTTTTGATAAAAAGCCTCTGCTCTCTATTGCGCATGCGGGAGCCCGTGCATGCTCCGATCCCAGTCAGAAACCTCAATCACATCCCGCGATATCTCGCTATGTTCTTCCATGGCGGAATATACAAATATTTAACTGTTACGTGTTCACGTCGTTTTGTACATTTTCATTTGATCACCCCTTGTATATATTATAAATAAAGCTCATTAAAGAAAGAATAAATTTAATTTAAGAAACACCTAAAAGCTGGTTAGATCGATTCAAAATAATTATGTATTTTTAATTAATGCGTCTAAAAGAATTCTCAACTCCAGTTACGTGATTGTGAAAAGAGTTTCGTTAAAAGTTAAATTGAAAATTGAAACAAGATTCCCAATTTACAATTTTGATAGATATAATCGTCAAATAGAGTAAATATAAAAAAAGAGCATGTTGACAATCAGATTTAATAATTTTATACAACTAAAATCGTATTTCCTTCAGCACTCACAAACCGATCTCGATATTTAAAGTGCAGATCCTTAAAAAGAAAACCTTTAAAGCTCTGGTGTGTAAGTTTTATCAAGATATCCATGTGTAATATTAGTGCCAGCAATTTGCTGTTAGAAAATTCTATTTATTGTATGTAAGAAAAACGCTTTTAATTAATTTAAAATAAATTTGTTCGAGTACTCTGGAACAATTATGATATTTCATGATTAAAGATAAATTGGAAGAAATTCACCCCTCAGAGTTCAAAGGGTTAAAATAAATACTAACTCTGATTTTTCAATGACATTTTACACTATATGAGTCATACCTTTATAATCCGATCTGAACATTGGATTATTAAGGCTATTAGCTATTTTTAAAAATGCATTATCTACACTATTAAAAATATCTGGCATCTACAGACATATTTTCCTGAATTTCATATAAAAAATTCATTTACACGACTAATGGGTCTAATCCGTTAAAAGTCGAAAGCCGTCTTCATATTACCTGAAAATAACGAAACACAAAAAAAAGGAAGGGAACTATGGAGATACTCTGTTACCTATCACAAACGTATTTTGAATGTTTGATAAACTGATACGTTGTTAAACTGAAATGAAAAAAAATCAATAATAGAATCCTGGCTCTTTTATAAGTTTTGTATCATGGTGCTAAAGTGCAATTATACTGATACCAAATACTTTATGATAAACAAATTAACCAGGCAATATTTTAACCAATCATTGGGCAAAGAAAAATTCCTAAGTAAATTTTTTAATGATGCCAATTTATCATTATTCCTTAACCGTAAGAAAATCATAATAATAAATTAGTCTTGTAAGTTAAAACTTATTGAGCACTTATAAACTTGCTTATTATTATTGAAACTTATAAAATAATCATTGAGCTATCGATAAAATTGCAATCAACCATATGCAAATACAAATACACTGTAGAACTCACTTTACGCTTTTAGAATGAAACATATTCAAAGATGCAATGGCGTGATAGCTAGAGACTTGTGCTTCCACACCAAAGTTCGTGAGTTCGAATCACCCCAAAATCGTTGAACATTTTCCTTGGTCAATAAATATAAGAGCTTCTAAAGTGCTCGCTAGATGAGGCCATTTACCGAGTTTTACTGGAACTTTATAATGAAAGGCTTCTTTACGCGGAGTTTTTCCTTCTTTTATTTCCCAAAACGGAAAAGTTACTAATGGAATGAAAAAAGTCTGGCAACTTTAATACCAGTAGTTTTACCGTAAATTGACGATTTTATTTTTTAACAATGTAGTTATAATCATTTGCTTAAAACATGCATATTTTTCTTTTATAATATTTTTTCCCATCTCGTCTTGATTATTCTGTTTTATAATTGAGAAATTTTGAAATAATCCTTCTGTGCATGCAATAATACAAATAAATAAGGACTACAAAAAAACTGTTTAAAACTGAGAGGATTTGTGGTTTTCAATTTAATCTTTTTTAATTTTACAGTTATGTTTAAACTAACAATAAATAAATTGAATGGCTTTTAGGAAGTGGAAAAAAACGTAAAACAGAAGTTAAAATAACAAGAACATGCGTGACAAGGTAATAAATATTTTAGTTCGTACAATTAAATGTTAGAAAAATATCTACAATTTAATAAACATTTTTCAAGAAACTCAAATGGCATTTGTATTCCTTCCAGTAATCATTTTATGCAGTTAATTTTATATTTAAATTTCTTGAAAATCATTTGTTACTTATAATGTTAACTAACGTATAATAATTTTCAATTTGTTTTTAATGGCAATTAGATATTTAAATTTTTATATTAAAATGAATTTTGTTGATTGCTGACAATTAGTCAATCCAATAGCTAATTAGATCTTAATTAGCTAATTACTGCACAAAATCTTTTTTATGATTTTATGATGAATCTTCTTAAGTTGATACAGGATTTTTTTTCCAGATCGATAATTTTATTTAAAATCTGTGGACGACATTTTGATTCTTTTCCGATGATAAAATCATCAAAAAATAAGTGTTTGTTAAAAAAGAAAAAAAATATTCGTAACCAACTTTGCTTTACTTAAAAAAACAAAACTTGTTAATTAATCTGAAACAATTATTTCAGACAAATAATATTAGTTAATTCTATCACATTATACGTATCGTAACATATATTAGCTTTTCTGAACATCTCTTTTTAAATGTATTTAAGAAACAAAATATGAAAAATAGATAACTTTAAAATAATTTCTGAAAAAAAATTAAAAATTACGAAAGTATCATCCGATGCACAGTATGGTATATAGCCTCAAAACTTGGCCAAAAATATTGTATCTCTAACAGCTGCAGATCTGTGTTTTTATCTGAGTTGTAGAAAAA